>BLKR01008985.1:0-262500 GCA_011170035.1 Teleogryllus occipitalis | reverse complement strand
GTGATTGATGTTTTTTCTCAACTCGGAAAATACATTTGTTTTCGTATGTAAAATTACACTATTAGAAAGAAACGTAACAGGTATTCAGCAAGCATTTCACCATTCTCTCTCTGATGCAGAAAATTCGATTAATTGTATTGAGTGACTGGGACCATGATCTGGAAACGTTTCCTTTATAGTATTATTAACGAATCTTATTGTTTATATTTTCAATGTTCAATTCAAAGTATTTCTTATGTCGTTTACACGGGAAAGCCGTTTGCTAATAACATATAGATCGCCATGTGAATGAGAGCTCACTTCAATGTAAACTTAATCACTCATATAAAAAAGTAAAAATACATATGAAAATGGGGAAAATCTATCCAAACAAAGGTCTCTAACGGAAAAAGTCGATAAGGAGTCATTGGTTTAGTAGTTCTAATATTGCAGCAAAAATTGTTTTCGCTTATTGTACAGATTAATTCAAAATGTTTTAGTCAAGAAAAACATTTCTCGAAATGGATGTATAAGTATATGATGAATCATTCCTTTCTTTTTCTGCAATAGTTACATGTATATTTTATTATGACTTACATTTTATTACGGCTTACTTTTTCTTTGCTCGTTCTTTTTTGCGACGAATATTTGGAAGCCATTTCGGACTTACGACTCCATTTTTTCTCGTGAATCCCCTCTTATAAATATTTGTATCTACCACCGCAGGAATAAGATTTCTTTAGCCGAATATAATGTGACTTTATGAAATGCATGCAAAAGCGTTCACAACGCTGCTCTTGTTCCAGTTGGAAGAGCGCCCAGACTCGAGCTATCATGTGGAAGGAAGTATCAACGCCGCATATTCGGAAATTCTGTTAAGTAGGATTTGCAACGAACACAAAAAGGATCGAAATTATCACGACGTCAGCGACGAAGTGAAGGAAATGAGTGATTCATGACAAATGTCATATACATAATGTAAATATTTTTTGTATGTCTTTATGAAATACAGCGACGGGTACCGAAGGTAAACACCAACTAGGTAGCGAGATAAATCTTGACTTCCATAACTCAGGAATGCGATTTGGTGTACACCACACCATTGTTAATATATTCATATCTCAAAAACAATGTGTTTTACAAAAATTATTTAATTTCTATCTAATAGATGAAAGTGTTTATGATATGCAGAAATCTTACAAATATACTGATCTGGAAGGTAAGATGGCAATGAATTATCTTCTTATAAGCAGTGATTTACGCAACCACCTCCTTGGGATCAAATTATTAACTACCACGCCCCCCAGAAAAGTTGAGGACATCTCACCCCGGGGGATGAGCTTGAACCTTGCTCCTTGTAGACCGAGAGATATCGATACAAAAACTATAGTCATTGGGCCACGTTTCATAATTTGTGAGCGGAGTCTGTGATTTGTTTGTCTGAAAAAGAAAGACGTTGTTCTGTAGGCCTGGCAGTGGTACTTTCGAGCGCTCGGTATCAAAAATCTTGCAAGGTAGACCGTGGTGCGATGTCACTTCTAATACCGATTTCATATGGAATTCATGGCCATTTGCACACAGAGGGTCCCGCAGGGTTCGGTTTTAGACCCTAGTACCTAGGTATCTTCTTGCGTACGTAACTGATATTCCCTTGTCGATTCGAAACAGAAAAACAGTTTTCTTTGTTTCGAATATTCTTTGCAGTAAAGAAACAGTAAATGGTATTATAACTTTCAAGTTGGTTTTGTAATAACTAATTAATAGTAAACGAAGTGACGAATTCAACGTAGTTTTCCATTTCAAATAAACAATTGTACACTGTACTAAAATGAACAATATGCAATTGACTGATTTTAAGATAACATTTTGGGGTCTCCCAATTTAGAGAAACGGAAACTCAAATGGAACTTTCTGTTAAATTAATTGAACCCAAAATTAAGTTGATTACGCTACAGGCTGAGAATTCTTCCACAGTCAACCTTTGTATAATTTGTTGTGTATATTTCTTAGATATTCACTCCCACCTGAGATGCAGCACAATATTTTTGGGAAACACATGGTATAGCTCCCAGGCTTTTAGTTTTCAGAAAAGAATTGTATGAATAATAAGCAAATCCCACCCACGTGATGCTTGTAAGCCCCTCTTTATTGAGCTAGGAATTCTACCATTGCCTTGCTTGAGTGGCATAAATGAAGCTTAGTTTCGAGTGGAGGATATGAATATGAGCAATACGTGCACAATAATAATAATAATATTAATGATGATGATGATGATAATAATAATAATAATAATAATAATAATAATAATAATAATAATAATAATAATAATGAATTAAAACAAACAGTTCAACTTTAAATTGTAGACATTCAGATGTATTTATTATTGTATTTCTTTCTGATTAAACTTTATTAATATTGTAGTTTTGGGTGACGTGAATCTTCGGCTAAACCATATAGCCATCTTAAGACCTCTGGTTTAAAATTCACATTTAAAAAAATTACAGTTGTATCATTTTTACTACATTTTTATATACATATATATGTTGACAAAAGCTTACCTTTTTAAAAAAGTAGAGTTGGAATACAAATATAACTATGCTAAAATATTTACATTCTTTACAATATTAAAAAAGTATAAACACAGTGAGAGTGCGTATTTCTGCTGCTCCTTCATTTCTGTTAACCGTCTAGTTTGAAAACTGGAGTCGATTACGGGACAAGCTTCTGTCATAGTATTTAAAATTTCATTTAATTTTATATGTAATGTCTCTGATACTATTCTTGCGCCTTCCCGCGGTTCCTGGCCCAGAAGTTTTCCTGACCGAAATCCATAATATGTCGTGTATCAATTTGATGTCTCGAGACCGAATTTAGTTTTGAATAATAATAATAATAATAATAATAATAATAATAATAATAATTATTATTATTATTATTACATAACACAATTAAAACGTTTGTTTCAATGTTCGTATCTTATTTTCGTGGTCAAATAAAGGACCCCCCAAAAATTAAAATATCCGTTTCAAATTCGCAAGGCCTGGAGTTCGGACAGATGAATCTAAGAATATCAATATTGAAGAAAATCTTATAAATGGTTTGGGTGCTATTATTGTTCACAGACGGACAGACAGATGGTTTGCCGTGAACTAATTTTTAGGTACCGAGAACCCATAAAACGTAGGCTCTGACTATACTACGCGTTAGAGAAAGTAATTTATTACATTTAGGAGCAAGAATTATCCACTCTTTCGGTATGAGAGTTCCATAATACGAGTGCTTTTGTCAAAAAATCGCCACTTTTCTCTGCGGCATTAAAATACCCTTTTGTAAGTAGGAAAGAAAGTGGAAATAAACTACGGTTCAATTAAAAGAAGTTGGTGATTGAATGCTTGTGAGTGGAAAGGACCGATGTGGCCAAGTTGCAGACCGCTACACACAAGTTGCACGTGTTCCCGTGCAAGATATGTAAATAAAATAACTTTTTTTAAATTGGTTATTTAAGGTCGCATTAATATCTAGGTCATTAGCGACCACTATTGGGGTTAACGTTATGGTATCTATGAAGATGAAACGAAATGGTGATGCTAAGGGATGAAAGGACGAACACAAATACAACCATGTCCGAGGCGGGACTCGAACCCGCGACCCTTCGGTCCGAGATCACTACGACACTACTGCCTTAAGGCAGTAAAGCGCAGGCAGTAAGGCGCTAAGTAGCGATCTCGGCCATCGGGCCGACAAAATAACTTTATTTTTATAAAAGTATTTAAATCAGTAGCTCACATGGTATGAGTGCAGCTAATTCTGCAGTCACTGTTAACTTTAAGTTCACTAGATATTCACACTAAGTTATTTCATTATTAGTATTTGTTTACGTGGAAAATATAAGCAAATAGAATATATTTCTTCCACTGTAGCTGCTAGGATTTTCTAGATTAGGGGTGCATAACCTGAGGGTCAAAAGTCGACAAATAATGTGGTAGTGGAGTGCCACCGCGACGATACATGATTTCTCCCATTACCGAATTTAAAAAAAAGGAATTGAGTAACAAATGAGTGTATCACATTTGTTTTCGGTTTGTCAGCGGTAACTCTGTGTGGTCTCGGTGGCGTCGATAATTTTACTCGTTCTGATTGTCAGGTTCACTTGAAACCACATATATTTCTTACTTTACACAATCACTTCTTCTAATCGAACCTTATATAATATCAAATTCCAACAATTATTTTGCCCAGTATTATGTGAATGAAAATCGATTGCTTTTCAAATCTGTACAAATGAGACAGCTTTTATAAACTCATACAAACAGCTTTTATAAACTCATACACGGTTATTAACGTGATACAAAACTCGTACTATCAGACCCGGAATGGCGTCATAACCTCAAACCTTTAAAGCGAATTGAGCCTTCACTACATGTGTCCAATTTCGTGGTGAAACTCCGACCTCCGTACTAAGAGATTAACAAAAAGCATCCTTGAGTCTGACTAACCCACAATTTCCAACCAATATCATTCTAAAGTACCTTTTTACGAAGCCTTTGAAGTCACAATTGGCGCTTCGATACGCGTTAATAACGTTCATGACGAAACTCCCGCCTTTGGCTTACGCGATTAATATAAATTATTCCTAAGTCTGTCCAATGCCTTATAGTCATTGAACATAGTCAGGCTCAGTTCTTGGCAAATATCATCACATAGTAAGCATTTCTCTTCATTTCCAACAATATTCACTAAGCTTATTCAATTAATTGCCATTATACGCAGTGTAGTGCACAACAATCGCCAGACGGTTGGCAAAATACTTATCAAAACTTAAAATTGTTAAATCGAAACAAATTTCATTTAATGAAGTACGAATGCCATTAGCGGTTGATCCAGTGGTACAGCGGTGCTCAATTCACGTCTAAAAATTCACAAATACCTGTCGTACCAGAACACCTACAGGACTAAATACATTATAAGCTGTATATAGTCTGTGTGAAATTGTTGAAGAACATTAAGCAAAATATGAAAATTTACCTCAACCTTCAATTTTCTGATAACACCATAATTGAAAATTCCCGAGTAAATCACTGCTTATAAGTATTCCTGATATCAACTTCATTAAATAATTGTGGTTGGTGTTAACGGTTTCATCTCACTTGTGTGTCATGGTAATCAAACGGGGACAATAACGTGTGTATCATTTTACATAAGAACAAAAATGCTCGAAATGTTCCAGAATTGTAATGTAAAACTGAAATATTTTGATGATATTTAGAACCAATTATTTGAGAACATCTCAACTAATTGTGGTCTGTGACTCAATCTGACAGTTTATACTTCAGAAACTAATTCTTAAATGTTTACTATTTACGTATAATATTGCATTTTCACAACAACTTAGTTCGTTACGTTGATTTTTGATATCAATAAAACGAATAATGTCCGATATTGTTCTGAAGTATTTTTTTTTCAAGTAAACTACAATACTAAGGGATTATGCATGTAAGCATATAGTTAAAAATCTCTTCCGTTTATAAAGTTTATGCATGAACGTTTTTGTATTTGTTTTCTCCTATAAAATTAATGTAATGAATTTAATAAAATTTCGAGAAACTGTTTATTACATGGATAATACAGTTACTGTTTAGTTAAAATCGAAAAAAAAAATCATTTCAAAATGATAGTTCATTGTAAAAAAATATGCAAATATTGATAAAGAAAGTATCTTCTTATCAAGTTCTCTTAAGCTTAAAATACACAAAGTAATAACATACAAAAATATTAAATTTAAAAAAATACAAAATACAAGGACGTCTTACACGACAAGCATTGAAAACATTCCTTTATTTTTCCCTTTTTCTTGTTATTGTATGGTAAAGTATGAAAGTCACAGAAATAAACAATTGTTGAGTTATTACGTTTTATTGTATGACAAAAAATATGATAAATTACTTGCTTTGTAAATATATAAATAAATAATTTGTTTTAAGTATTAATTTGGTGTAGTGCATTGATTTAGTTTAGTAATTTGAATATAATTGTGTTCCTGTTTATTTATACTTTATTTTTTCCATGTTTATTTATACATGGAACTCTGTTTTATCAACAAACTTTAGTTATAGACGCTACATTATCAAATTACCTAATTTGTAAGGACATTCCCAGAAATTTGATTGATTTAATTTTCTTTACATTTGTCATGAGTAATATCACGTGAAAGAGAGACAGAGAGAATGCGAGGGAAAGAGAGAGAAAGAGAAAACGGGAGATAAAAAGAGAGAGAAAGAGAAAACGGGAGATAAAAAGAGAGAGAAAGAGAAAACGGGAGATAAAAAGAGAGAGAAAACGGGAGATAAAGAGAGAGAAAGAGAGATAGAGAAAGAGAGCGCGCGAAGGGGAAAGGGATAGAGAGAAAGAGAGGGGAGAGAAGGTGAAAGGGAGAGAGAGAGAGAAGGCAATAGTGGTATTAATTTTATTGTGGAACCGCTACTCTGCCACTGATGGAAACATGTTAATTTTTTGTCTGTCGAGATTAGTAACCCTGGCGTGTGGTTGCGCGAACCCCTGCGTTGAGAATAGAACTCCCCGACGACGTAGAAAGAATGCTTAGTAATGCGCCACCACTCGGTCCTTTACAGAGCTTGCTGCTGTCTCCAGCTAAACGCTTTCCCATGACATGGAGAATTCGCGCTTGGCGGGTGACATTTGAGTGTTTCATTTGACTGTCAACGCTTTTAAAATGCTGGTGAGCTACGTTCCCCGGGTGTTACATGATACCACGTTTACAACAGTGGAATCCTTTTTACTCGGAGTATTCATAGCAGTAAGATATTTTTATGGTACTAACTGCGTGAATAATTGAGAATATATTGAAAAAGAAATTTCATTGTACTTCCAGCGAAAAAAGTTATATTACTCATGTCCCATAACTTCTGAACTTCAAAGGTTCCAGTCGAGTGATGATACAAATTGATCCCGTGCTCAGTAAATGAACAAAGATTTTGACCCCAAATAAAAAATTCCAATGGCTCTCAAAGTTCCTAACACCACTTACACCTCCTACAAACAATGAAAAACATATTTTCTTAATTCTACAAAATTTTAAAATTTTCACGAAGAATATTTGGAAATAAAAGTTAACCTTTCAGTGGATAAGATTAAGTTTTAAGAAAATGTCAATTTCTGCGTATTACCCAATTGCGTAGAATTATCATGATAATCATTAAGTTTGCTTCACGGCTGGCTGCAGCAACACGGAAAGCATTCCCATCAAGCAACTATAGTTGAACTATTTCAGTGCCAAAACAAGACAGCTTTTTTCCTTTTTTTGGACCACGTTCGACACTAGTACTGTTTATCATCTACATCTACAGCCTTTATATGCAGCTGTATAGTTCTTGCACCAATAAAATATATTTTTCTTCAAAGGAATAAGTTGAAGGTAGAAAAATTGAAGCTGTCCGGTTCCAGTCAATCTGTCCATTATTCATGTTAGTCACTTAGATCTTTCTTCTTTCGCGTATATGTACTGTAGAGAGTGTTACGTAATGGTGCAAACATGGTGTTGAGATTTTGACAAATACAAGTTTTGTGGGTGCTTGGTACTTGTCATTAACAAAGGTGTATATTTCAAAACGTCGGTCTGTTCATCTCTCCGTCCGATTGTGAACAATGCTAAGGCCTAAATCGTAAAAGAATTTCATCAAAAGAAGCTGCTGTCCCGAATTATCTGCCGTCCTGAATTTGAAAATAAAATTTTAATTTTTAGCGACACTTCCATATCAGATCCTTCACATTTTCTTCTTCAACTAGTGCAAGTTACGCTTCTAAAAATGGCACAGATACGATTTTCATCAAAACATCTGAAATTTCGAAAATTTCAGAATATTAATATATTTCTCTTCGTCTCTCAACTACATCATTAAGGAAACAGTGTTTCGGCAATGAAATCCATTCTTGAAAATTAGATCTTTAAAGAACGTCACGAACAATTTTTGGAAATTATGACTACTTTTCGCGTAACTTTGAGTATAATCGTGACAATTTAACAGATCTTAGATTTTTCAAAAATGGCTCCAATTTTTTTATTTCCTTTTCTGTTTAAATAAAGCGATGTTTGCTTTATGCCACGGTATTAGGTCTGATTTTCTTTAAAATGGGTAAATAAAATTTCCAAAATTGCAAAAATTCATTTTTCTCATATCCACACACTAGTAAAGCCAGATATTTCTTTCTTAATGTAATATAGGCCTACGCCTCAATACTACATCTTTAAATAATTTCAGGGGTACTGTTTTAAAAATATTAATAGTTTTTGCGTTACTCTTTAATTACATGGTGTCACTATTCATATGTTTGCAAAACAGTTATACTCCTTCAATTTTGAAGCTAGATATTTCCTACTTAATTCAATGCATTTAATATTTGGTCTTACCATCGTTTCATGTACACTCTCTTTAAAATATTGATATTTTTCACGTAAATTTAGTGACGTTTACGTTTTTCAGTCGTGATATTTGCGGTGCTAATAGGATAGAAGGTGGAAAGTAATAATATTAACTGTACGCACCCAACAATGCAAGAAAATTTGTGCTGTCGTCTCACCATTGGTTTTATGAAAATACTTTCCCTGATAGACTGGCACTGGCTGCTCCTGAGGCGGCAGATTGCTAGTGATGGAGCAGGTGCTGATGCTGGAGCTGGTCAAGAGCCTTCTTCGTGGAAATGTTCCTTGATGAACTCTATACCAACTTCAATATTATTTTCATTAATAATTCTCCTGATTTCTCTTAGATTTTGAAAAAGGGAAATATCAGAGTTACTTGTGATCTCATAAGAGGGGCATTCCGAAAGTTTCCGGAAAAGGAAGCGGGCCATCCTCTGAAACCATTTTTGAAATGCTGCACGCCATTGTTCTTTCGAAAGCTCCGTTTTAAATGCTGCGTAGGCTGCTAATGCATGTTCTGGGGTATCAACCCGGCGTCCTCTGATTGTTTCTTTAGCTTTTGGAAATAAAAAGAAGTCGCAGAGTGCCAGGTCTGGACTGTAGAGGAGTGTTATAGAAGTCTAACATGATGCTCTGATAAAAATTCTTTGGCTTTTTTAGCTGTGTGAGCTGGTGCGTTATCATGATGCAAAAGCAGACCACGCACACCTCTCTTTAGTCTCTTCTGAATGCTCTCGAAGACTTTGGGTAGGCAAACAGTTGAGTACCAGTGTGCTGTCACTGTCCTTTGGTCCTCAAAGGCAACAATTGCTACATGACCACCGGTTGAAAAGAAGGAACAAATCATGTTCTTTCGAATGGTCCGCAATCTCGTGGTCTTTGTTGGTGCTCTCTCGTCAGGGAAGATCCAGATCATCGATTGCTGTTTGGTTTCGGGATGAAATTGGTATATTCAAGATTCATCTCCAGTTACAATATCCTCCAATACCCAAGGTCTGCTGTGTATGTCGGTAAGTGCAGCGTGGATCATCCTTCATCATCATGTGCAGAGGCGAGATGTTTTCTTCCGTCGTCGCTGTCTGTGGTCGTCTCTTGCGAGGCTCATCTTGAAGTGACTTCCTTCCCCGCTGAGATTCTGAGTAGCACTCATAAACAGTCGATTTTGACGGGGAAGAATCACCGAATGCACTCCTCAACCGCTTAAGACATTCGTTAACACTTAGACCAACTTTAAAATCATAGAAAATCATCGTCCGAAAGTGCTGTCTAGACACATCCATCGCGTATGGAAGCAAACGAACAACTGCCTGCATTAAATGAGTCAACAATAAGAAACCAGACGACCGTTCTAAACCAGATAACTAACAGGCCGCGACAAGACTTTGTACAATAGGCATTGTTAACGGTACATTTGAAAATAAATTCCTTCCTTTCCGTTCCGGAAACTTTCGGAGTGCCCTCCGTTTATTGTGCATTCAATTATTTTTCGCGGAACTAATTCGTAGATATGCCGACAGCAGGGGAAACCAACACCTTTCTCTTGATTTTTTGTTTGAGGATGGCACATGCGTCACTAAATTGACCAGTTTTTGAGGAAGTTGTGCCACACACATAATTGTCTTAAGACTATTGTCACTCAGGTGTGACTTCAGCAGATCGAACAGCCAGCTCGTTACCAGAAGCGTCGCTGTCGAAATTCTTCACATTATTTACATACATTGAAAATTGCAAAACATTTGCAGGAAAGTTACCTTTACTTTTGGTTAAATTTTCTGTTTTTTTGTAACTGTTATAAAACCTCATGCAACTTAATAGTGTTGTTATACCGAGAAAAATTATGTTGTGACCTAACTTATAAATTTGTGATCCAGGTCTCCCCATGATGTAAAATCATGACTAATATTTTCAAGATGGTTGAATTTTAAATAGTATTTGCATTTATAGCCTTAACCCACTAGATCCTCTTGTATTCATCACGGGCAATTCAACAATCTTGCGATGCGGTGAGGACATACAACCAATTGCCCTTTCTTAAATTCTCACCAGGGTTCCCTGATGCAACAGGATAACACTCGACAGTATAGTGATGTGTTGCAAGTGTGTCTTCAAGATGTCTGTACCATTCATTGGTCCGCTGTATCGTCTGATCTCTTTCTGATTGAGAATGTAATGGGTCGCGTTATCAACATCATGGCTTTAATGAGCACCGTTTTGGAACTGCTTATGAAAACTCGACCGCATGAGATGATCTATCTCATGGCTCTATCAGAAAACTTCACAAGTGTATGCCGAGACATCTGAATTTCTGTTTGCGCAGACGAGAACCTTACACTCCAAACTCAGAGACATTACTTATAGGTCTATATATATGATCAAAAAATGCTTAATACATTTTTTTCACAAACACTGCCGTAATCGTTTTTGCACTGATACCCCTTCTCTTATCCCTGACATTCTTATTGTTTCGACCTCATCTACTGGTTGCAACGATTTTTTAAAATATAAATGCCGACTTGAGGTTGTTCATGTTAGTTTGTTAAGTTCATATAAGGCGCACTAGTGTACTAAATATACTTTTGTTTAGAAGCCATCTAATCATTTACGCCAAGTTTTCATTTTTCGGATCAGAATAGTAACATTTTGTGTTTGTTTTGTGGGGGGGGAGTAAGTGTAAGGTTGGTGAAAATGAACACATTTTAGAGTGCATGTTGATTGTGTATAGTATTCTAAGTATTTCCCAGTAATTAGTTTTATCTCTGCAACATTTTTATCATAACACGTAACGTAGCAACATGGCTTTTTTCTGAAACAGGCATCATCTATAACCCACGAACAATTTTACGCAACATACCTGTGAGCACTTTTTCATGAGTACACGACATTATACAAACAGTTGAAAAGAATTTTTCAGAAAAGTTTGAGTAGTTATGATCCTGCAAGATTACAGAGATGGAATGAGGACTGATATTATGAAGAAGGCAAAGAATGTCACAAAAGTGATGTACTGAATGTAGTAATTTAAAATTGGATGACTCTGTGTTTGTTCGTTTTTTATTTAAATCAGAAAAGCAATGCGGATTACATACGAGAAACTTGAAGTTCTGAATACCAATTGAAGTATTTGGAACAATTTGTCGAAACAAATTTGAGTATGAGGAAATAATTGACTTTATGAATCTGAGACTTAGTAGTTAGGAAACTATCAAATTCAGTGAACTACGGTATAACACGATGACAAAATACAACTTGCTCTTGGAGTTAATTTTTGGTAATCTGAAAAATAAAATGAAATAAATAGTTGATATATGAAAGTAAAAATATGTTTTTCATTTTGTAAAAAGTAGTTACGAGTAAATTATATGTTAATTATTACAATGGGAAGGCAGAAACCATTCTCTGAATAATTTTTCTAATTTTCATTTTTCTTTAAAAAGTGGAAAGTATGTTTATATAAAACAAATGTTTTCACAATTTGTACATAATTACATACCGTTACGTACTTGAAAAACGAAAATAAAAGTGATTTAATTTGAAATAAATTAAAATTTTCAAAGAAAAAACAGTTTCCCCTCAAGAAAAGGTATGCAGTGATGAAATTCTTTTGTGGCGATGTCATACACATACTGGTCGTGGAATGCTCATAGGTTTACTTCGCTTTAGACGTTTAAGTAAAAGATAAAATTAAAGTTTGAAGCGAGATAATCACGGCAACTTAAGGATATGTCTCTACGGGAGAAGCTATAGCAACAAGTAAAATCACTGTGATATTATGAAATGTAATATACTATTTTCATCTATGTCCAAGAGATAAGTTCCAGGTGGTCGCATAATACATTTGAGTATTTCTGTATTTACTTTCAAAAAAAAAATAAAAAAAGCACCGTACCTTTTCCCATTACACGTCGAGAATGTCCCTGCTCACAGTCATTCAGCTATTGCTTTTTACGCTTCAGACACGTATCTGCAGTAAAAACGAGGATTATAACAGTAAATTTCAAAAGAGACTTTTAAACGAATTCAATGTGGTCAACAGAAAGAAAGCTATAAATCCTAAGTTTTATGTCAGTCGAGATGCCTTGAACATTTGACCCTCACGTTTCTTGCATACATTGATGTGTGTTTCTCGTATACATGTCATTTATAACTAGTGAGCCAAGACGCGAAGGAAATCATTTTCATGCGTAGAAAATTGTTTTGAATTCGATAACACTGACATTATTACATTTTATTGTCTATCTTGTCCTTATAAAAATAGCCTGACGGGGAGAACACTCCCGACGAAATATGTCCGTGAAGGAAGTAATGTCAGAAATGCATGTTACAAACATCAAGATAAAAGTGGTAACGTATTTAAATCAGCAGAGAAATAAATCATATCTGTAAGAAGTGGGAGGCGCTGTTCAGAGAGCTCGGAGAACACATATTGGACAATACAACGTGACTGTCAAGTAACGTAAATGCGTGACTGAATAGACAATGCTATCGTCTCAAGTAGAGAATACTGAAGTATTTTTTCAATGATCTAAAACATACAAATCAACGGTTTTTAAACAATGAAAAATTACATATTTTCACAGCACTTTTCTTCACACAAATTAATTGCAGCGTGTGCAAATAGAGATTCGTATGTCAAGCCAGATATACGGAAGAAGAAGGCCATAGGATAATTTTAATGCAAAAATACTCCGAGATTGTGTATTGCAAGAGAACCCGCAATAAACAGAAAACAATGGAATACAAATTATCATTCTAATCTGGATTCATCTACAGAAGATAATGTTTAGAAATAAAATTTAAAAACCCTTAAATAGATTAATATATAGTATCATATCCAGGATAAGATCTGGGTATGCACGAGCGTATATAAGTATTATCTCTAAAAGCATCTCTCCAGTTTGTGACAACTGCAATATCCAAGATTACACTAAACCAAATAATCATATAACATTAGTTCAAACCATCTGAGTTAAAATCTTACAATACTGCTCAGGAGTGTGCCATAAATCCTCAAACATTGATTTAAATAAAATCGAATTTATTTTATAACGTAACTTAATACAAGTGGAATTACACTCTCTTACACCAAAGTTATATTTCAGTCCTGAAACTTCAGGGTACACTGTTCTAAAACAAATGAATATTATAGAGATTCATTATTTATTTGGTTTTAAATATTGCCGAATGAAAATATACCATTTTGTTTGCTTGTCTTGTGTGCCCCGGTTGGGCCATACAACTATTGAGACGTCACATGGCTATCATATATTTTCTCCATAGGGGGAGGATTTCACGTGCAGATTTTGTATTACCAAAACAAAAGCGCAATCTATATATAGTGGCTAATTTCTGATGGTCAGTACATAAGAAAAATAACGTTGTTAAAGTATTGGTCAGGCAAAGAAAAAATGAAAACAAGATACTTCTACTAATTATATTGCAAGTATGTAATAGTAAAATTCTGTACTTTACTGAACTTGTGACAACTTATCGTAAAGAATGACAATTTAATACTTTTGAAAGAATTTTGTAACATCTTCGAAAATTAATGGGCAAAACTGCATGAGAATCAGTTCCTTAATTTCATGGTAGGGTCGCATTAATCCTACTTTGGCTAACTACTAGTGTAACTACATGTGGCGAGCATGAAGTATACGCATCATCGTATCTAGCCTGATTGGCCTGCTTGAGCTTTTCTTTCGTCACACAGCTAAAGAAACCGACAATTTTATTAGAAAACTACAGCTCAATTTTTTCCCTGACCGGGAATCGAACCCTTAATCGCTCCACGGAATGTTAGCACGCTGTCCATGAGGCACCCGAGGGGCACGTTGTTTTCTTGGCGATGTCATAATTTGGGGTAAAGAGACCATTTGCGATAAAATGTGGATGTGGTTCACTTACATGATCGTACTCTTCCCAATATTGATATGGTCGCTTATGGCCATCATATGATAATAATGATAATGATATTCTTATATAAAATTATGAATACGATGAATATAAATAACAATGATTTTATTATATATATATATATATATATATATATATATATATATATATATATATATGTGTGTGTGTGTGTGTGTGTGTGTGTGTGTGTGTGTGTGTGTGTGTGTGACTTTCTGTCTGTAATTAATAGCATGTTTTATAGAGCATGTTTCTTAATGAACCTTTATAGGCATCCTTTCTGGATATCGATTGTTCTACCTGTAGATCGATTAATAATTTTTTACACTGATTTTATGTGATAGGTAGTTCAAATACAACGAAATTCGGATTTAAAAAAAGACAGCATGCGTTACCTTTAGGAATTTTTGGTTGATGTTTGTGTTTTAAACGACTCTGCCTTTTCTCCAGTGTGTTTATAAAACATTAATTTTTATACATTAAATCATAAATTCATAATTTTTGTCACATCTTTGACACCCCCTGATATTTGTGTAAACGAGAACACTATTATGATGTTATAATGATTACAGTTAAATATAATTTGTACATTAGAAATCTGGGATGTGGGAAAATTTTATCTGTACATAATTTAATTTGAATCCAAGGGATAATGTATCTTAGAGAATACAGGCTAAGCGAAGAAAACGTCTACCTTGAATATTCTGTAAACGGTTCAAGATTTTCAGATGGGATTTCCACCAAACGATCTAGGGCATAGGGGCTCATAAATTCCAATTATTATCTATTTGATAGCCGTTTTTAAAATGGAAAACTATACTTTTTTACGCGAACAGAAAACTCTTGAAAAGACAAATTCATCAATATCACGTATGTTGGTACTGATGAATAATTAACAACACAAAAGAGTATGAAATTTTGCGTCATTCCCAAAGGGCAGTCCGCTTTAAGCCCGGGTGGCGAGTGCATCGCGCTCCTCAGCACCAACTCAGTTGTATGCTACGTGATACATTCGGTAAGAAACATCAGTTACAGTGAATTTAACTCAGTGCTGTGAAGTATTATTTCAATCAATAGTTACAATTATAAAGACAATTAATAACATAGGAACTTCACCCAGCAGTGGCCTAGACCATTCCTTCGCAGGCGATATGAAGCTGCTCTACAATGCAGATAGCACCATGAACACATTTTTCCACTCACCATCTGACCTAATCGAAGCTGGGGAACATCCTAAAACCTATGGAGAACATCCAAGAAGGCATAATGACCAGTTCTACAATGACCAACCCGAACGAGAGGCAATCCTACAGCAAGGTACAGAAACCTTGCCTGCAATTACAACAATCCTAAGGTCAGTGACCTCGGCGCAGGAAATGGCTCAGATCAGGCACAACTGGATGAGGTCCCTTGAGCAACCATGACCCCGGGTAAATTATAACTGCAGGAAAAGAGGGCATAAAAAAGTAATTCGGATTCGAATCCCCAACTAAATAGAAAAATCCACTAACAGATAATCAAATCCATATTCAAGTGCCAGTGAGTAACAGGCTTGCCACCCTAGAAGAACTACCAGAAACAAAAATATATTCAATCACGTAAATGAAAGTATTCCACATAATGATGAAAACATAAAAATCCCACCAGTGTATGTAAACAACGTTCCAAACATCCGAATTCCACAGAGAAATTAAAAACCAACTAAAAAATCAATTCACAATAGATTACATCAATAACCGGATAAAATTAATGTTTAAAAATAGCAGACTTTAGAAAGGCTATCAAGTATTTAATATACACAAAAAGATAGTTTCACAACTATAAGGACCCAGCAAACAAACTTTTTTCAGTCGTTTTTAGTAGTCTTTCTCTACTATAACTTTGCAAGAAATATATGAAACCTGAACACAAACTGTGCATCCCTAAATAGCTGGACTCCACAAGAACATAATTCCAATACCCTTTGTTGTAGCAGCAGAATTTGATGGCCAGCAAAACAGGTATAATCCTACAAAAACACAGATTGGTAACATACGTGTAAAACCTGAAAAAAGAAGACACAAGGGTCCAATTGAGTATTTGCAGTGCTTAGACCTTGGACATGCCAAAACCTATTGCAGCCGCAAATTAGCCTCTATTTATTGTTCCGGGGATCATTATTCTGCAAGTGTCTCCAACACAGTCTCCCCCAAAATGTAAAAATTGTAAAGGAGTTCATAGAGCAGACCTACAAACAGAAAAATGCCCTTATTACCAAAACACTGTGGAACCTTTATCAAAAAGGATACAAATAAACAACACCAAAACCACTAATAGAAACAACCTACCACCAAAACTACCCTCATATAACTTTCTAAACATCCCATCAACTAACATTTTTCCAAATTTCACTTCCACTCCAACTTCAAACCAAGCCCTATCGTACTAAGCCCGTCCAATCAAAACACACCTAACACATTACGCATATTAATAACACAATAAAACTTGTATACATACAGTAATAAACTCCATTTCTTTTATAATAAAATTTATCAACACCATCATCCCAACTATCATTAATAAGGTAAATACTAACTCAACTCATATTTAATAAAAATAATAATAATAGTTATTATTATTATTATTATTATTATTATTATTATTATTATTATAGGACAACATCACAAGTAAGGCTTTCAAAAATTAAAAACTTAAACACCGCTCGTTATTTCAACACATCAGACCCCTCCTCCACACACAGCAATGCCCTACACACACACAAAATGTCAACTAGAATTAATTTTAAAATACAAATAATCATGCTCTCAAATTAAAAACATAAAACCACCTCCATAGAAATCGAACAAACAATAGCACACATAAATAGTTTAATTGTTAGTACAATTAACTAACTTAACTTCAACAGATCGCTTAATGTTAATAGAAGTACAAAAACGATATTGTCATTTTGAAACTAATAAACACTAACAATAAAATAATACGACTTTGGTGTATCACCATATTACCGAAATTAAAACAGAATTCAATTTGTTAAATCCAATTAACAAAAATTCAATAACTGACTGCAGTCATTCAAACTATAACCTAATTCAGTCCCTTAACGCAACCAACAATATACTCTGGCAATTCACTAAAAATATTTTGGAAAAGAAAAAAAAAATCCTGTTCTTGAGTACTCAATCAGGAAAAATGTTCGCACGAATTGAAAAAGTAGAAGCACTAGCCAATCATTCACTCCTGAAAATACCTCATCACATTCAGAAAATAATAACATTATAATATATATTTAGCAACATCCTCTAACATCAATGTTCCACTCAGAAATAAATCCGTCTCCTCCAGCGAAGTTAAAAAATGAACAAACATCCCTTAAGAAAAGCCACAGGACACGATAAAATAAGCAACAAAATATTAAAAATCTACCCACTAACACAATAACTTATATAAATAACATAATTCTATGCTCAGAACACGTTACTATCCAATAGTATAGAATAACTACGATATAATTGCGGTAGCAAAACCAAATAAAAAATGTATGTCTATATTGAAAACTATTGACCAATTAGCTTTCTCGCGTCATTATTAAAACTTATCGAAAAATTATTAATAGAATTAAAAGATTAAATGTCTATTTGACTCGATCTACACCATGCACCAATTTGGATTCGCCAGTAAAGTATTATTAAAGTTCACATCAACTGCACAGTCTTTCCGAACCATACAGCTTTCTAAGATAAAAAACGCAAAAAAAGCCACATTCATTTACATATCCAACGCCATTGACAGAGTATGGCATCCAAGCCTGATGTACTAACTCCAATCAAAAGTCACACCCAACTATCTACGACAAGTCGTTAGAAACTTCATCACAAACAGAACATTTACGTTGACAGTTGAAAACTACATCTCCAGTCCTCGTAAAATAATAGCAGGACTATCCCGGATCATCATTCTACCCGTTACAGTCTTTACACAGCAGACATACTCATTACGTGAGACACACACACAGCACAATTCTATCAAGCAATTTTTCAGTTTCAAGCACCCATAAAACGTGGAATCTGACCATATAACGTGTTAGAAGAAGTAATTTACGACGTACAAGAACAAGATTTATCCACATTTTTCGATATCAGAGCCCAACTGTAGAAGTTTTCGGTTGGAAAAGTCGCAATTTTTGCCGCAGCATTACAATAATGTATCTTTCCTACGTAAGTTCGTAGTACGGCGGGAAAGTAAAACTAGTTGTGCTACAACAGCATGTACTTTCTCATATTATTTAACTGTTATGTAATATTATTATTCTACTTGGACAAGCTAAAGTAGTTCCAACAACAAAGTATTTGCGCATGTTGGAATTCCAACTAGCGTACTTAGATTTAGCAAGCTAAGAGCGTATCCACTTTACCAAATGACTCAGGCTGAGTTGTAACCTGATTCGAAAAATTGTAACTGTTTAACCCTTGTTAAACAGTTACAATTTTTCGAATTGCCTATTTTCGAAGAAAATTTCATGACATTCTTTGCAGATCTAATTTTGAAGAACAGTTTTCACTGAGTAGAAATCTCTATCTTCAATATTGTAGTTGTAGGAAGACGCCAAAAATATTTAACTTTTGCAATTATGAATTTTTTTAATATTCAGATAGTATCTGAACATTTCAATAACAAGAATACCGGTCTGCGCATTTTTAATAATCATTATATATTTGGAACATCATTGGTTTAAGATAGCTTTTTGGAGCGTGAACAATACCGGTTCAACCGTTTATAGAATTTTCTCAAAATGAGCATCCCCCTTTCAATCTAGTTGATCTCAAGTTTCTGAGAATTTGTAACGGATCTTTTAGTTTTTGAGATTTCTTTACATAAAGCTAATGGACTATTTTCAAAATTTTCTCAGAATTGACTCCAGTATAAAGAAATGCATGAATACTGTTGGAAAATAATTTTGGTGAATTTTCATTCCATCTGAATACCTGCTAGTGGGAAATTTGTTGAAGAGGGTTCTTGAAGATATGGCTGAATGGTTTGTGGAATACAAGTTACAGTATGTTAATATTACGCAATCATTATGAGTAATATTAGAAAGTATGTGCCTCTAGTTACTCATGTTTAATTTAATGCACTCCTTCACTCTACCATCCTCTCCTACATCTTGCTGATATCAAAGATTGAGTTACATACATCATATGCGTAGTAGGCCCATTCCAATTCCGTCACCAAATTCTATGTTTTTCAATTATATGACAAACCACAATGTTGTTGTGTAACATGAATTATCGTATTTCAACCGAACAATTGTTCAGGAACATTCCAATTGTTTAAAATATGCTCTGTTATGTAATATCCCAATCACATGTTGGGAAGGATCATTCTATTGTGCCGCCATGTGGAACTTCTTTGATTATGAGACTTTAATATTTATGGCAGGAATGCTTTGGCCAGCCAAGAGCACAGTGGTGTTTACTAACAAAAATTACAAGCAAACGTAAGACAATACACACAGGGACATTAAACAAAGTGTAAATGGTGGTTCAGATTTCAAGCATAAATAGGAGCTCTCAAGCTCTACTAGGAACAAAATCAACATGTTGAAAACTAGAGTAATTGTTAAAGAGTAGCACATTTAGTTGGCGATACTGGAGGGTGGCTCTAGTGAGATAGTAAAGTAAAATCTATAAAACTTTTCACGAGATGTCTCAAAATAACAATCAGAACGTTTTAAAGCAGTATCGATTACACCGCTACCACTAAGGAACGTAGATGCGATCGATGTTCGGTGTAGTGTTGTGGGAAATCACGATAACGCTTCCGAAATTTGTAGTAATTAGGAAATTGGAATATTTGATTCTACATAGCGTCACGCCCTAATTTCTTATTAACAAAATTATATTAGAAATTTCAAATTTACTTTTCATCTCTCTCTTTAGTAATGTCTCCTCTTAAAAGTTAATAGCATACCAGTGGCGAATCCTGAACATTAGGTCAAGTATACCGCACTTTATGGTAGCTACCTCTGCCGTTGTCTATTATTTTGAGCTTTTTTGAAAACCCAATACAATGTAATTCCGTCCTTAATAATTGTTCTATAAGACAATTACACAAACCACTAACTTCTGGATCATTAACACACTCCATTTTCACAAAAACATTGAGAGAAGCGTAACTTACGAACGACCAGAGAAGGACTGTTCACCGCAATATTTTGCGGGGCCTACTGACCGTCAAGACGCGCATCCTTCCCTCTCCCCGCCTTAGAAACATGAGGAGCCGTGGTTATCGCGGCTGGCATGCGGTACCTTCACCTGCGCTAGCGACTTCTCTGGACAGCACTAAAAACTGTTTGAAACTTCTCACTCTAACGCACTTCTTAGCGCTCACGGACACTCTGACTGGCTCTCGGTATCAAAACAGTGTTTCGCACCTGCTTTAAAGCTATCAAAATCTCAATAATGTTTTAGAGGATTATGAAATATTTCTTACACACTTCGAATTACTAGGTATACCAGCCGTATACGCGGTGTATCGAACGATTCGCCACTGTAGCCTACACTTCTCTTGTGATTTCCATGAAGATAAACTCCGTGAAATATCTGACGGAATACCAAGGGATACGGAAATAAACCAAAAAGGTTATATCAGGCGAAAGATCAAACTGGTTCAGTAGGTACCTTAATCGTTTAATTAATTATCAGTATAAATGATAATGTATCAATTATCAATGTTAATATTCAATGTAAATTGGAAATTGCTGATGGGAATTACCACAGTTAATATCACGGCGCCCAGGGAATATATATGTAGATTTCCAAGGAACAAGAGGCATTTAATAAATAATAAGACGATTTCACAAATGAAATTACTTCCAAAAGAGGTCAACGATGCTTCAAATATTAATTATAATAATACTACTTTAGCTTTCATTGCACACAGGCTGCTATGGTTGATGTATCACAGCTTGTGATTGGTCAGTGACGAGAAGAAAAACAGGATCGGATAGAACAAGCAATTGTTTTAGATGCTTGTCTCTTTTTGGGGTATATCAGACATATTTTAAAATGATAATAGTGTTAATTTCATGAGTGTAATTATCAAGTTAAGAATCATGCATTCGAATTAATTTCTCCACAAAATTCCATTGAGAGTTCGTATTTCAATGTTTGCGTTTGCAGCATGTCTGAATCATTTCGTAAAAAGATGGACAGGGAGCGAGCTGCGGCATTCTGAAAGATTTCACCGCAGAGATTATACTCTAAATCACTTTGTCCTCCACTCCGATGTTTGGGTTAAATTAAGTATTACATCGTTCTGCTCCGCCACTGCCGTTTCTCCAGCCTGTTTTAATAGCGGAGATCCCCAATCGAGCCACACAATTCAACGCCAGGAAGCCCAGATTTAGGATAGGGACAGCACGGAGTTCGTTAATGGAGTTCCCCGATGTTTACACTTGCCCCCTCTCTCTCCAGTGCAATATCTGGGAGAGGGCCACGGATTTAGGCGGCTATCTTTTGGCTTCTTCATTCGGCCGGGCGCTGTAACAAAAGCGTAGTCGGCGCGAGCAGCGGTGGCGGCGGCGGCTGCCAGGGGCGTCCGAACAGAAAGGAATGCGGCCCCGTGCCGGCGGCGTCTCTCTTGTGGGCCTGGCCGCCGCCGCCACCGCCACCACCGCCGCCACCGCCGGTAGCCACAGAAAGGGCTCCACGGGAAGAGATACATGACACGATGCGCGCCGAGGGCGGAGGCGGAGGGCGGGCGATGCGGGCGTGGGGAGGGGGGAGGGGAGCGGGCACTCATTGTGCGGCGCCGCGCTAGCAGCGGGGATCAGCGGCGGGGCAGGGAACCCCAAAGGGCACAGGGTAACGATGCAAGCAGGGCGCCTCGCAGGCTGCGGAAGCGGCGACGGTGACGGCGGCAGGCAGTGCACGACGCCGCTGCGTGGATGCAATGTAGCGGTAGCGGTGATAATTATACTAGCGGAGGGAGCGGAAGAATCCCGATCCCCATGCAGACGCCACTCCAAGAAAAAAACATAGAATGGCAAATGAACGTTGTATCGTCTCGATGGCAGTTTGGCGGAGGGGCCGATCACCGAAACGGCAGAAGTGCTGTGACAAGTGACCCGCAGCGGCGGGCGAGGTAGCGGAGGCAGTGACCCCGACGAAGGGGCCGGCGGCGGCAGAGCGGCCCGGCGGAGGAGGGGGGCAGCAGCGGAGGCGGCGGCAGCGGCGGCGGCGGAAGGGACCACCAGAAAGGACGGCCGGAGCTGCGGGGCACGCACGGACAAACAACTACTAATGAGGTGCGTTACTCCCCTAATTGTTTGCTCCCCTTTGGCCACAGCCGATACTTTTGCGGCCTCCGGTGCCCATTAGAAATCCCGAATTCCCCGCGGAGGGGCTCCCTGTGCGAGGCCTCCCCTCCCGCGCGGGCGGCGCCGGGGGGGGGCGGAGGGAGGGGCGGAGGGAGGGGGAGCACCCCGTGGCGCCCACGAGAGCGCGGCGTGCCTCCTCCTCTGACTCAGCCGCCACTAAATCATCATCTCTCGCGGACAAAGGCGTCTGGAAATGAGTTTTATACCTTTTTAAGCGATTTTACTGGTAGCGAATCAGTTGCTTAGAAATGGTATTACAAAGGGAGACCTTCTACGAGGGAAATTTTTCTTTGTAATTCAACAAATGATAACAGAAGTTGATATGTTAATGCAAGGAATTAATAGACGAGAGTGTTGTGCCTTTGAATATTTTAATTTATTGTTTCACGTTGTCTTAATTTTATTTTTGTCCTGTTTTTATGTCATGTATTAATGTACAGGAGAATAATTTTCTATCAAACCATTTTGCTAATATGACTGACATACAACACCTTTTCCACTTATGAAAGACAAACAAAATGGAAAATTGTTGAGAGGTAGATGGTATTGTACCACTGCAAACAATGTCGGTACTAGCGAATACGTAACTTTGTGTGATTTAAAGAAGATTGTTCCCCTCACACTAGCATGTACTTGGAAAACTAGAATGAATAGAAACATCAAGACGCGCAAAAAATAAACGACATGGCTAGGCCTAAAGGTTTATGTGTTCAAAAGTACACAGTGTCATAGATAATATCCTCAATGAAAGGGTATCTTAATGGGTATCTAAATTACTATGAACAATAAATTGATTATTCATATAATACTAACCTGTAACACAATTTTGAATAATTATATATAAATATTTTGTTTACTTATGTACCATTTCTAGTCCGGATCTTTCGGACCTATCCACAACTTTTACGACTGTGGAAATGAAGAGCTTGTATTATATGAGTAATCAATTTATTGTACATAGTGAATAAGAAAAATCCCTTTGTTGCAGCCCTGATGAAGTCTTATAAAAGCCTAAACGTTCGCAATTTAAATGATTTTTTTACTGACCGAAACTCAAGAAAATTCCATACTATCTCCTTAATTGTGCGTTCGAGATGGTCTCACGTTCTCCAATGTCCATATATTTGTTTTACTTGCTCAAGATCTTGGGTCCCAGTGTGTATATCAATATCAATGTTCTCTGACGTCACTTTACCTCTCTTTAAATTGACTTTTGCACATTTGTCAAGACCAAATTTCATGCAGATGTCATTGCTAATATCATTGATGACAGCATTTGGGACTGTCTCGATAGTGGAATCAAACTAATTAGATGTAGATTAGATGTAGATTTGGATGTAGCCAGCATTAGATGTAGCCAATCTCCTTGAAAAATTCCTCAGTTAATCTGAATATTTCTTGTTTCCACTACTTCCTTTCCTTTCGCTCTGTATTTGTTACCTGGTACTCCACGACTTCATACTAGCCTTGCAAAACTCAATAAGTCTAGGATAAAATCGATAGATCTCCATGGTCTTCAGAATACAATTATTATTATTATTATTATTATTATTATTATTATTATTATTATTATTATTATTATTATTATTATTATTATTATTATTATTATTACTATTATTTCTCTTGCGGTTCTAACAGCTTGTGCTGTGTTCAATTTGCCCATTCTTGCCACGATAAGGAAAGAGCTCGGTCACTGAGGAGAGAGATTTCACTCTGGCCCCAAGACCGATATAGGAACCTCATTTGTGTTAGTTCAAGAACTTGCAAACTATATGACATGTTTGCAGTATTACTGCTTTCTGTTCGTAATTTAGGATTCGTTGAGGTAATATCTTTTTTTTTAAATTTTCCTGAAATTTTTTGTTACTACATCTTCAGCCGAAATAACAAGTGGATATGTTGTTACACTCTGTAGTTTCCACATTTGTTATATTTAGAGATCATGATTTTCATACATAGTAATTTTCTCGCTCTCTGTTTTCTTTAGATTATGTGACAATAGTACAGCAATATCAACAAGCTTAGCTTCTTTCTTGTTCCTGTCAATCAAAAATATATCTGGTATATTGAAAGCCACAGTTTTATCTGTTATTATGGGTCTGTCCCAATAAATGATGATATTATTTGCTTTTCCATTACAGGTGCTGGGTTGTATTTATAATGCTGTGGAGCTCCACTATTTTACATTCCTTACTTGAAAGCTCATTGTTGATGGACAATCCCAGCTAGTTGGTTGTGTCTCCCCAAGTACGCGTTGTCGGCAAGTGCGGAATATTCAGCCATTATATGTTTGCTTGTTTCACCACTGGTGCCGCATTTCCTGCATTTGTCAACCACGGGCACGTTCATGCAATGTTTTTCAGTTTCTAGTTCGGCATACTGTGACGTCGTGGGAATACACCATAATCACAGACACGAACTTCAAAGATAAATATGTACAGGTTTATTCACAATATGTACAGTAATAGTTTAAGTCACTCAGCTCTGGTAGACGTTTACTTCCCTGACCGCAGGAGCGATCCTTAAAAATGAAAAGACCGCGCCACTACTCAGCGAGCCTCCCGCACACAGCAGACAGCTCCGGCGACCTTGGTCACCCGTGGATATAGTCCACAACGGCGTCCCAACACATGGGTTGCCGCACGAGCCTATCTCGGCTCCGCACCGCCCTGGGCGCAAGTTTTGTGCGTTCCCACGAGGGTTCCCACTCAGCTCAACAAACCCCACCCCCGCGCTCTGCGTTTGCTCTTATATAGCTACCACCCACGTGACCTGAAACGTCACCGGGTTTTGCACACGGCCCGCGCTAGTCGCTTTGCCATGCATTTTTGGACATCCATTTCCATGGATTCCAAGAATTTGTCACGCGGCACGCGGCAAAAATGCGCTGTCCGGAACTTTGGGCATCCCTTTCCCTAGCTCTTAGGATTTCTCAGAATACCTCGGCGTGTCACATCCTGCCTGGCCCCTGGCGTCTAATCCCTTGCCGCCGCACCATTGTGGCGCCCCGGCGGTTGCTAGCTGTAGCCCTACAATACGTTACAATACTCTATCTTGGATTGCAATTATAAAGCCCTCTGTTTCTGGGTATAGATAGCCGCCTGATAACCGTTACAGCGAGAATGGTGTTTCAACATGAGGTTCATGGATAACTTTAGGAAAGTTGCTGTGCATTGCCTTTTGTTGCCAATCTTCTAGATCTCTTCGAATTGTCTCTTTTGGTGTCGTTCCTGCTGCAGTTGCCGTTGTTCCTGAGAACTGAGTTTAGTGGAGTATAATCGTCATCTGCTTGTACACCAATTTTCATTAACCACCATATTTCATCTTCACACGAGAGTAACTTTTTTCTTTCTTGGATTCAACAGAGATTTTCAATGTTTAGCAGTCCCCTCACTCTTTCTCTTCGGGGTATGTATAGTCTTTTAATAAACGAGTTTGTATGAAGACACATGAATTTAGTAAGGAGCCTTTTAGTCAATCTTTTTAATTCAACAAGGTCTGCACACGACCACTTGAGAATTTTGAAAAAATAGGAAAGAGTAGGGATTGCTCATGAGTTAATTGCTATGATTTAGTTTTCCATTTAATTTAGTGTTCAGAACTTTTATAACTCTTGATCTATACTAATCGGTTAGAGTTTTTTTCACGCTAAAATGATCTATTCGGTAGCTTTGGGCCATACCTAGATATTTATAAACCTCATCAAATGGAAGTTCCTTGATGTCTCTAAATTGGTTCATTGTGGCTTTCGATCTTGGCGTTTCTACTATTATTTATACTGCCTTTTCTACTACACATAAACATGATGGCACATTTGTCTAACCAAAAGACATCTTTATATCTTTACTGAACACTTTCATTATCTCAATTATACCGTGTAATTTGTCTCTGCTCTTTGCATAGAGTTTGAGGTCATCAACGTACAACAAACGAGACAGGCGTGAGTTGTTTCTTTTGATTAATTTGTACCCACTTTTGCTGTTATTAAGAAGTTTGGACATAGCGTTCATTGCTACACAAAACCGTAATGGTGACAGTGAGTCTCCTTGAAACATTCCAGTTTGAATATGGACCACTCCTATATTTTCCGAACTCATCCATATGTTCGTTCTCCATTTTGTCATTATTGCACTAAGCGTCTGTTTGATTTTGGGACATTTACCGTTTATCTCAAGAACCTTTTGCAACCAAATGTGCGGGACAGAATCAAATGCCTTCTGGTAATCTATGTAGTGCATATTCAGATTGTGTCATTTTTTATGAACTTGTCCCAAGGTAAAAACGTCAATTGTCAGCTGATGCTTACAACCCATCAATCTTTTGATGCAACCCTTTTGCTCCTCTTCTAAGACAGAATAGTTATCGCAGTGTTCATAAATCTTGTTGCTGATTCGCGATGTGAAGAGCTTGTAAACAGTCGATAGGCAGGTGGTTAGTCGATGGTTTTGTGGTTGTAACATGTCCCCCTTTTCCTTTGCAGATAGGTATTTCCTTCCATAAGAAAATAAGGAATTGATGTTGGATTTTCAAGGGCTTTGGAGTAACATACAGCTAATGACTTGTGAACAGCATTTCAGCCAGAAATTATGAATTTTGCCAGGCCCAAGTGTTTTCCTGTTGCTGTTTTTACTGATGGCTCTTGTGAAATCGTCGGTAGTAAACTCTGTATCACTCACTGATGGAAGTTTTGATGCTGTCATTTCTATATCTGGCAGCCATGATGCATTTTTGTTAAAATCCTTCGAATCGGAACATAACGTACACCAAAATTCTTTAAAGTGGTTTCTTCTGTAGTTAGGATTGTACTTTTATTGTCCTTATTTTCCTCCAGGCGCCTGAAAAGCTCCTTCGGTTGCTGTGAAATTCGGCATTTTCCTTCTTCCTTTTTGTCAGTTCATTATATCGGCGGAGTCTACTTCCCTTTTCTTTTGCCTGAAAGTGTCTAGCAAAGATTCAAGATCCTGGGTCCTTTGTATACTATTCAATTTTATTCCTGCCTTTGTTGGGATGATGGTTGTTTTCCTAACTACTCTCTTGGTTTGGTTATTAAGGTACTCCTTTATGGTGTCAGCTTTGGGTCTGAGTTCATTTACTTCTCCCTCGAATGTTTTTTTCCATGGTAGCATGTGATATCTTGTTTGCCTGTTCCTCTTATGATTTGGATAATACGTCTTTTGGCCATTATGGTCGATGACAGAAGATGCTGCACAACAGATAGCAAGGTGTAGCTCCGTCAGGTCATCCAAGTTTTTAACATTTTTCTCCAATACAATATTCACCTTCTTTATTGTCTCCTTTGCTTCTTCAGTGTTCCTCAGAACATGGTTTTGCCAACTGGTTCTGTACCACGTAAGTGTTCAGTTAAGCTGTTAAACATGTCTTCGTATCCTGGATATCAGCTGGGGTGAATCATTGTAGGTATTTTGGAGGTCTTGTTCCCGTGGCTCTGTATCTTGGCCAATTTCTTCTTGCTGGTGAGAAAGGTATCCAACTTCCCTTTTAATGTTTCCGATTTCGATTTCAGTTAAATAGCCGTGTTTGATAATTGCCTTCCCTCTGTCAATTACATTCTACTCAGTTATGCATAGCTTTGGATGTTTTCTGCTGTATTCGGCATGGAGCAGGTGCCTATATCCTGGGAGCAATTCGTCTTGGCACTGATTTACAAAATAAAGTGTACGTATTATATCTTTATTCATTTCTCGAGTCCATTTTATTATCTCAGAGTGTTCTCTTCTACGGGCAGTTCTCATAAAGGTAGGGGAGAAGCTTGCAGAAGATGGGCCGCTCAGTTGTATTGCCCGATCAATGTTCTCTACGCCCCTCTGTTTGGCGTGGTCATTACGGTGAAGGGCTGACACACTACCTCGTCTAGAGCAACCTCGTTGCCAGACGAGACCGAGGCTTTACTTCTAGTCTTCACTGCAACATCCTGGATCTCTGAGAGATGAGCTGCAAACCCAAATCCCAGGTGCGAGTTTTGGACCGCCACGGGTATTTTACTTCCCCGGTACTCTCCATATCTGGCGAGCGTTTCTCTATCAGCCATCTTGAGGAGGCGCCCGGTTTGGGACCAGAAACACCCTAGTTGTTGCTGTTGTTGTTATATTATTATTATTATTATTATTATTATTATTATTAAAATACATATTAAAACTGATTCCAACTGCTAAAATCTTTAATTTCAATTTTCTAAAAGCTCACGTCAATTGTCACAGATGACTATTTCTGGAAGAATAAACATTCCACCAGTATCTGTTTTTCGCCTACTATAGTAGTCTGTGCCCATTCACACACGAAGTAGTCATTGGAATTGCATTAACAGGTTGTTGTTCCACTGATTACCTATCGACAGAATGTCAGGAGAAGGAACGGCACTGAACATTCAAATGCATTTCAAACAAAGAGCATGGAAAGGCTTTCACTATGGTTGCTAAGACAAGCGAAGGTACACACATTACCGAGGTCACGCCCAGAAGTTAAATTCAGAATTTCGTTCTGATACACTATTATTCTATTGATTACGATAACTGAATTGGTTTCAATGTATTAGTGAGCATTTCCACAATAATTAATCTCAATGGATCTTATCTGAAATTACCTTTTGCTTTACATAATACGTAACGTTAAAAGCAAACGTTTGTTAGTTACAAATGCAGTTTTTTATCAAGGAAGCGACTGGATAATTCAGAGGCACCATATTTCATGTCAATTAGTTTAGGTCATATATTATATTCAGACGAGGTATCTTTGGAACGAAATAACTGTCTATATTGTTTGACAAATTACTTATAGTAAGGAACGCAAATTCTTTACATTAATACGGGACATTCAGTATAATACAGGACAGGTGGCAGCCCTGTTCGAAAAAGG
Source organism: Teleogryllus occipitalis (assembly GCA_011170035.1). NCBI lineage: Eukaryota > Metazoa > Arthropoda > Insecta > Orthoptera > Gryllidae > Teleogryllus > Teleogryllus occipitalis. The sequence goes on along the minus strand of BLKR01008985.1, from coordinate 232,927 downwards.
CTTGCAGGCTCACATTCATTGTTTCGTTGTTATAGTTGTACTGTGCCGCTCGAACTTCGCCACAATATTCATCGTTTTGCTAGGATCCTTACTGATGACATATATATCACAAAGGAGATTAATAATATGTCTTCACTTTCCCATGACGGGACTTAAAAGAAGTGCAACTTTCACTTTTGTTGCGTTTATGGTGTGGAGTGTGGGTGCGATACATTATTGTAATTGTCAACTCCAGTTACTATAGTATGGAACTTAAATTTAAAACACACAATATAGTGATGTCGGACTAATAATTCAGCTAGTAATTATTTATGACATTGAAAGCCACATGAACCTTACCGTATCACCAATCGAAGTAATTTTTTTCCTTTGTGTATACTACATACGTAGAATAGAAAAAAATATGCAACGCTGCGAGAACTGCGATTTTTTGGCACAAAAATTTGCGTTGTAGACCCCTAATAGAGAAAAAGTGGATCATTTTTGTTTGTCTCTGTAGTAAATTAGTTCCCGTCACCCTTTGTGTAAACATAATCCATGATGATGGGATTCCTAAAAATTGGTTTACGATAAAACGTCCGTCCGTCTCTAAATAACTCTAGCGGCTAAACCGTAGAAAATTGATATCCCACGAAATGTTTACGAAAATTGATATTCCACGATCAAGCTAACTGATGACGCGCCCCTTGAATTTGAAACATGTATTTTGGTTTTGAGTGTACTTTACAAGACGCATAAACATTTTCAATACTATCTCAAAAAAGTCTTCGAATGTTTTAATTAAATTGTTTCCTCGAATATTCCAAATTACTCTTAAAAGAATTGCGCAGGTCACATTTTCATTTAACTTTCTAAATTTTTCAAAATTGCAAATGTCCAACTTTTTCTGGTGTCTCTCTACAACTACATTATGAAAGTTCGAGATGTTTTCCTTACTGAAATCTATTCTTCAAAGACATACCTTTAAATAAGGTGATGTTTATTTTTTTTCAAATTATGAGTAGCTCTCGGGAAATTTTGCCTGATATATTGGTAATTTTAAAAGCATTTTCTGAAAAACGACTCGAATTAGGACTGCAAAACATCAATATTTATTATAGAGATTTTTCTTCAATGTAATCTGTTTTAAAATTTAGATCTTTAAATAAGGTCAAGCACAAAGTTTTGAAAATATTATCATTTTTCGCGTTATTTTTGCTTCAACTTAAAGCAATTTTTTTTAACTGTCAAATAAGTTTCCAAATTTTTTCTTTAATGTGTCCTCGTATAGAGTAAAGGACGCTTAAAAATGGCAAGAACTCTGTATTTTCGAAAATTGCAACAACTATTGATAACGGACACTTGTTTCTGTAATAAAATCAGTTCTGTAAAACTTAATCTTGAAATAATATACACTAAATTCTCGGAATTATTGAAAATTGCAAAAATGTGCATATGTTCAATTTCTTTTTAAATCGTCGGGAAATTGATTTTAGCTGTGAGCTTGGTCGTGATGGGGTCATGTGAGTGACCAATTAACTCTGAAGAAAATGTGTTCAAATCTCAGCGTGGAGAAAAAAAATACTAGTTGGAAATATTTTTCCAGTTTCATCTATTATATTATGTAGTCGTTACAAACAATACGAGGACGTTTTTTGCTGTTGTAGCACCATTAGTTTTTAAATGTCGGGAAAGTTTAGTTTACCTTTGAGGCTTGTGGTGTAGGTGTCACGTGAACGGTGTACTCGCTCTAAAAACCTGAGTTCGAATTCCAGCTCAGAGAAAAAATGGTTGGTGCATGGAAGCACTTTTGCAGGTTCGTGTAGTATTATAATACTGGCCAGCAGTTACAAATAATGCGATAACGTATGTGCTGTTGTAGCAGCATTAGTTTCTCTTTCTTGCGGTGAGTCCTACTGCGTCACCGAGTCAGCCGTTCTGCTTGTACCTGGCCGCCCGGTCCGACGACGATAAACACACTAAAGTACACTCATGAATCCCTTGTAAATAGCCAGTAAAACCCCTAAATTTCTGATATTATTAACATTTCCATGCGTAAGGAGTTCACTGCCAAAAAGTAAGCAGCACACGGCGATGCAACTGAATATTAGAATTGATGCGTTGATACGAGGATCGGTCAGAAAGTAATGCCCCCTTTTTTCTATTCTGAAATATTTATTGAAAAAGAAAAACAGAAATTTTCACATAATATTAATACATGTTTATTCTACTGACTCTATTTTACCACCCAATTTAATTGATTTGTACAGCCTTGCGGCAGCATGAAACAAGGACGAGCATGGCTTGCCGGTACCAAGTCTTTTCCTGACGGAGTTGCTTTTCCTTTACTTCGGGTCTTCTTCAATTTTTTCTCTGCGAAATGCGGTTTTCAGTGGATCAAAGCGATAGAAATTGGTGGGGGCAAAATATAGACTGTATGGTGGATGGGGAAGCACGGTCCATTTTTGTCTTGCTTTTACTTCTCTTGTTGCGACACTTGTGTGTACGCGGACGTTATCGTGTAAGAGTTTGTGCACAATTCTTTTAGAATTGAAATCGCGGAAAATGCTTCTTTAGGGTATTCAGAGCGTTGATATAAGAATTTGAATTGATGGTACCATTTTTTGGCATAACATCAACATGAATGATACTATCAATATCCCAAAAGACAGTGATCAGCATAGCACTCGTCGCTGTGACAGGATGCCCGGAGCGCGTCAAGTCATGCAGATTGCATTCTTCACTTTCCAAATCTCTAACTCGTTTATCCAAACGTCCAAGGGTACTCCTGGCGACAACAGAGGTGCCACGCACTGCACACAAGCGTTTGTGGATGTTCACTACAGTTTTCTTCTCCGCAACGAGGAACTCAATTACAGCTCGGTGTTTGTAACGTACGTCGTCTACAGCTGCCGTTTTAAGTCAGTTAAGGAACTGCCATCTGTAGGAGAGACTTGAAACTTCGTATACTAACGCTGGAAATACGAAACTTTGAAGGGTTAACAACTACAACTGTCTATCTTATAATTCCGTGAAGGGGAAAATGGGAGGCATTATTTTCTGACCGAGCCTCGTAAAATCTTAGAATGCTGAAGAAAATCAACTACAAGAAACCGAAATTTTTATTGGTTTTCAAACCCTTTTTGTGGGATTAAAATAAAAAAAATACTTCTATTTTTTATTTACTTTTACGTCAAAAACAGTTAAAACTGTGTGAGACGTGCTATGGTGAGAAATGAATTCTGTGCACGTTTCCAAAAATTCTGTGATTCCTACCCTAAGACATATGCTACTTGAATTTTGAATACAGAAAGAAAATGGGCGTTTTTTGCTAGGATTGTTAACAAAAATATTCGCTCCTATGTAATAAAATCTATTTTCAAGGGTAAATCAGCTATTAACTTGGGCTCTTATCTCTCATCATGTCCTTCGTCAAGGAATAATTCTTCCTGCAATGACATCACGGAGAACGATAATTTGAATAACTATATTTCCCACTGAATTCTAGAAGAAGTGCACGGATAATGAAGTTACATTTATGTCCAGAAGCAAAACAAGGAGCCATCTCAGCATTTGCTGAAAGGATCATGGAAACTGAACAAAAACCTGATCGAGAGACTTACCCGTCGGCTCACTGTTGATTCGTTCTTCCGATATCTCACCCGGCGGGACACCTCCTAAGCGAGGTCACTTCCCAAGCCGGGCGTGCAAGCTCCTATCTGGTCTCCGCGACCTGTGTGGTAGTGTAGTGCTTGTTAGTGTAAGTGCGTGTGCGTAAGGGGAGGGAATGGCAAGGAAGAGAAAGGACAGACAGCGCGGTGTTCGTGGTCTATTTGTTCGGGTATTACTCCGGCATTCGCTTTGTATTGATCGGAGAAAGCAAGGAAAACTACCGATTAGGACAGGTGAACCCTAGAATTTTCCTACAGACAACGGCTGAATTGAACCTAGCTATTTAGTTAAATTCCAAAATCCGCCATCGTCATGACCGAAATTCATTCGAAATTCTGAGTCCATTTCCACCCTTCTATTTCCGCATCGCAATTACCTCAAATTTTCCACAAATGTTCAATGTTTTGCAGCTGCAAATACTCCGTGACCCCAGCGATAAGAGCGCGCTATGCGAGTACACTGGTGCACAGGTTTGCCCGAGCATTCTACAGAGCTATTCTATTTCTTGGAAGAAAAACAATTTTGTGCATTATAAACTCTTGTGTGAAAATATTAAATATTTTATTGTTCGTCATCAAAATATGCATACAAAGCTGCCTTTTAGGGCGGGTGAAAGTGAACACCTGTAGACACAAATTGCTGAAATAAACCCAGCTAGCAGCAAAACTACGTCCATTCCCCAGTATATACTGCTCATAGAATGTGTTCTCCTGTTCTTTAGGAAATGAGGTACGCTTTCATTTTTAATGAAGTATTGATTTGAAGTGATTATCAAAAGAAACTATAATCTTAGAAGGAAACGAACAATTTTTAAAACGAAATGCGAATGAGACTGATTTGGTTATTTCTTTGTTTTTGTTGCAACAATTAGCAATAATTCAAAATTAAATAGCAACTTGAATGTTTTTATTTCCTTATACACACTTTAAAATGCAAATGTCAAGGTTGTTACCAGAAATAGCACGAACTTCTTAATGAAATCTTCCCTCCAAACACTTGGCCACTTCATCGCTAGAGAGCAGTAGTGGTAGTGAATCTAGGACTTATCCGTGACATACTATTAGGCAGGAGTTGGATAATATTATTTGTACTAATAGTCTTTGTAGAAAGAGTAACTCGTACAACTGGTTTTTTCTCCCTTTCAAAATTCAAAATGTATTGCTTATTTATCCTTGAAAATAAATTTTATTACATGGGATTTTTTTGTTTGTTTTTTTCTCCCTTTCAAAATTCAATATTTAAGTAGTATATGACTTAGTGTAGGGATCACAGAATTTTGAAAATGTGCACACAATTCACTTTTCCCCATAACACGTCATACGCAGTTTTTAACTGCTTTTTGACGTAAAAGAAATAAATAAATAAATACATATTTGAAAACTCGCTCCTAACGTCACTCGTTTTCAAAATATGTACTCAAACTTAACATTATAAAGTAGTTGAACACTGTTTTTTGCTAACAGCTTTATCAATTTTCAAAAGAATCCAAATTAAGTTTGGGAAATAACTGTGTGACGTCACGGGTATTTGACAGCTGTGTGAAGAACAGTGGTCGGCTGTTCGGTTTACCGCTACCTTCTCACAATTCTGTCGCAGCGATTAGCTGAATGTGTGATGGCGCAATTATTCGTGTCATAAACAGCAAATACGTCATAATATGTGCCGTAAGATATCATTGTATGAATGCTTTCTTGTATCTTAAAAGGTCGTTTATAATGCTGGAATACAAAAATAAAAGTTTGCAGTTATTTTCTTTGTTAACATTTTTACTTTTATTGTTCAGTGCACTTCCTCTTTTTCACATGAATTCGATCAAGCTGGAAAAAGATGTTCGAGAGGCAAGTACGTAAAGTGTATAGCAATTTTTCGTCAATTTTTCGAAAATTTGAGAGAAATCTCCTTGCCAGTTTTTGAGCAGTTGTCCGATTGCAAATTCTTGAACACATACGTATGTGGTGAAAATGTAAAAAATATTTGCGCAGTATTTTGTCTCAGATTTGGGAAATTGTGCGTCTTCGATCACCTTGTGAACTTGTGTGACATTGCCGCTTGAAATCACATTGATCATTTTACAAAGTCCACGATTGCATCTCAGCTAGCCAACTCATTTGCAGCGCCACATATTATGTAAAGTTTTGGGCGGTACTGTAATAAAAATTAAAAATAATGTTTCTAGAATCATAGGAAATGTGATTGCACTTAATATTGATCGTTTCCTTTCTTGTCACTAATTGTGCTGATAAGATGACTCGATGGCGCGAGAGTTATCATTCCCATTAGACAACACAGATTTACAGGTTTTGACCAGGACTTTAAGCCAAACAAGAAGTACTTGGACTATTAAGGAAACTTGATCTTGGGCCATACGGGGTCAAGGCGAATTTAAAGCGTGGTCTCTGGACCTAGATAAAGTCACGATCATCAGTGACTGCCACTTTAATTTTGGACGGCCAAAGGTCATCACAAATGTGATTGTAGATATTTATAACAATTTTCTAATTTTTTTATACAATTTTATATTGTCTTATAGTAATATTTCTCTTAATAAAAGGTTCCTTAATTTTTGTTTCAATGATCCATAGGTTGTAGCAGTGGAGAGAAGGTACAACGATAGAATAATAATGGGAACGTTCCGGATTAAAATTCGGCAGACCACGAATTCAATGACATAATTAAACTCACTTACAAATAACTATAATATAATATAATTCAATAATTGCAAGAGAAACAAAATCAGAATCAAATACAGGTGTCATGATAGAATAAGATTTCTCCTTCCCCTGTCCCACTGAGCCCGAAGTCACTAGTTCCCGAACATACGAGTGTCAGTTTGCAAGATGACTGTTGGTGACAAACAGGTGAGCTCTGCTTTCTTGAAATTGGTAATTAACAAAAATTAATCTTCTTTAGAAATAGCTTTCTAAATTTCAAAAACAATAAATTTTTTAAACTTTTAGGCAATTTTAAACAATGGATAAACGCCTCTGGCGAGTCACTACAAACCAGTTTAAAGAGATATCTTCTGTTGAACTTTAAAAACATGTTATTTGAAAAAACAGTAAGTTTGTGTATATATGTTAATTTTCTAGAATTCGACTTGGGTTAATGTTATACACTTACGAAAAAAGATGAATTGTATTATTTCATTAGACCTAAAGATCTCGGGACGCAAAAGTTCTCGGAACGTCGTTGAAGACTGGAAAAACACAGACGTAAAATTTGGATTATTCTAAAACAAAATAATTGGAAATTTTTAAAGGAACCTGTTCTTAAGAGAAATACTTTTCTACTTACCGTATCTTCACTCTTTCGGAAATTGATTTCTTGTAGCAAATTAAAATGGAGAACTCGAGTATCTACAGTTTGTACGTTTACTTTAGATGCTTTAAATACTTTTTATATAACAAGGAACACATAAACGGTTTTATAAACTGCGATGTCTTCTAATGGCATAGTGTAGGAGTCGCAAGTGGTTCTCCGCCATTACGTCACTAACCGATGATGTCAGTTTTGTACTGTGGACGTGTTAACCTCTGAACGATTCTGACATTTTTTGTGCCAAACCTAAGTTGTTCTGTCACTCATGAGGGAGATCAAAAAACTCTTTTCTCCCCAAGGAGTTTATGACCTCTTTTCACGATATGGAGAATATTCTTAATGCTACAATTTCGCGGATGATATTATACTGTTCAAGGAAGACAACAAACCTGTCATTTTCAAATTATTATGATCCATCACAAAAATTGTTTCTTTGAAGATGATAGTACCATGATACACACAAGAGTACAGCAGAAAAATGTATATAATATAGTTAGAACCCATCGGTATTGTTTAGCGCCAACATAATTAATAATGCTCACCCTAGGCTTTATATTTACGTAACGTCAGAAAAACTGTTAAAATATGTAACGTATTTCGAGGAAATGTGTAATCTGTACATGTTTTCTTAAGCACTAGAATGCCTCTCCTAACTCATATTCATGTTCAGTTAAATTATTAACGCTGTTAAATTATTAACGCTGAGTATTTTGGCAAGAATTAATAAGAAAATATTGTATGTATAAAAACATTTGCAAAGGCAAATTAACTTCATAATTTTGCAATTATCCCTTATTATGCCCTACATGAAAGAATCGACATTCTACCATGAGAAAATACAGAATGATTATTTGAATAACTATATTGTCCACTGGACTGAGGAAAACATGCACAGATAATGAAACTGAATTTATGTCCAGAAGCAAAACATTGGCCCATCTCAGTATTTGCTTAAATAATCAGGGAAACTGGGAGAAAAAGTTGATTGAGCAAAAAGCTGAAGAACAAGATCGCAAATATTTGTTAGAAATACTTGTTACTCTTCTAGTAATATAAACGGGCTTTTATATTGAAGCTAATTGTATTTCACTTTTGAAAATGAAAAAGTAGTAGCATGTTTGGATCCTCATAAATCAACGTCCTTAATTTTATGTGTTATTAATTCTAATTCTGGGTTGGGGAGTCGGCCATTTTCCGTAGAAAAAATCTGGGAAGACTCTATAAATAGGATGTGCAACTTGCAAGGCCTCAAGAGCCACAACCAAAAGCTTTAATATGTTTGTGGACGATATTTTCATTACTCCGGGGATCCACACCTGGCATATCCGTATTGTTGATCTCGGCACATTACCCGGCTGATCTAAAAGGGGGAGGGAGGAGTGGAAACATGTATCCATGTATGACATCAAGCAGGACCATACATAATGCAAGGAAACATTGGGATGATTTTTAATGTCTGAATTTACTAGAAAAAAGGTCTTAAATCTAAACGTAACCTATTTTTACATTAAGCGGGTGCCGACGACGACAGGGCGCGTGCGCTAGGCGTGCAATGTTCTCGCCCAACATGGATGCAAGGGACTTTTACTCTTGACTAATAGCCTTTCGCAGACCACAATAAATGGCACCGCGGGCCGCCACTTGGACACCCCTACTCTAGATCAACGACCTACTAATGGAATCCTCATGGCTGACCAACACTATATTGTCACAGGTTGACCCATCTAGCACCTGCTGCGAAAGACTACACTAAATGGGGATTTGTGCAGAAGATGTCACCTGTTTTGTGTCTCAGGGCATCAGCTGATGTCACTGTAGTGCTTCTGCCCTGGAGGACCTAGGACTCGTCTACCGACGTTGGCAGAATTTTCGACTCTAACTAGGGAGATAGGTCGAAGACCGCTGTCTTCAGCCGCTGTCTAAAGGAGAATTCTAACAGCCGGTTGCTCTAATGGCTATTTTTTCGAAGTTTCTTTGATAATACCAGGCGAATACTGCAGCAGTGCCCTAATAAACGCGCCACGGAGAGCGGGCGATCTTTCCTTCCTCTTCCTTACCCTTACACACTTATAATTACATACACTACTCTAGCACTCATGTCGGGAGAACAGTCGGGAGCTTAGAGCTTGTCGTGGCTGGGGCGGTGATCTTCTAGTGTGAAATACGTGGTTCGGGAAAATTTCGCAAGCCGACGTCTAGGTTGGCACCGGATCTCACCATACTGTACGTCAGCTGACGTATAACAGATTGTTTTCCAAATCACAGTCATTGGAATATACTGGATATAGTCGTCTCTGATACTGTTGTTGAACTGAGCAAATAAATAAATAAAACTCGTGTGTTATTAATAAAGGAATAAAATAAATAGCATATGAATGAAATAAATAGCATAGCTTGCCTGCAGCACTAATGGAGACTTTTCCTAGAAACATCAACACTTTTAGGTTAAGATAAAATTCTAATAATAGTGTAAGCGATAGGATCAGTAGTCTGTGAAGGGTCTCAGCATTTAGTAGGCATGCCTTACACGGAGTAATTTTGTTCTGTTTATTGAATTGTATGTATTTTTAGTATTCATTATTATATTATGGTAATTGATGTGAAGTAAGTGTAAAGAATTTGCCACCGGTCTTAATGCCCAAAGCAAATTAACTAAATGATCTATCTATCTATCTATTTGAGGAGCGGTGGCGCTGAGAAGGCGCTGTATTGGCGGGGGCGTGAGCCGTGCGGAGCGGAGGGCAACGGGCAGCCGCAGGAGCAAGAAGCGCGCTTCCAATTGGCCTCTGCGCCGACCTAGTGCGACGCCTCCGATCGTGCTCACGCGAGGCGTAGGTGCTTTTGTGCTGCGAATGCTGCGCGGAAGGCACTTGTCCACCATATCCATCAACATTCCTTGAAATAGTCGTCCTCGTTGTATTATCCGATTGCTTAGCAGTGTGACTACTAACCGATTGAAAGGTTTATTCATTAATTTATTAGTAACAAACTATAAAAAATGCATGAAATATTCTTTTCCGAGATACGAACGAGTGGTTTTTAGTACCATCACACCAATTTTTCAACAAACTTCCTCGAGGAATGTGGCATGGAATGTTTGACTTCAAGATATATACAAAATGTCTCAGAATAAATGTCGAAAACGATCATCTTTTTACCAAAGAACGTATGAGGGAAATTTTCATATAACGGAGATACATTTTCTTTTGACTTTTAGTGAAATGCTTAGGCACAGTTTTGCGGTAGGCCACGTTCTGACGCAGTCAAGGAGATTTCATAGACCTGCCGAACATATGTGTGTGCGGGGTTGCGTAACAACCAGGAGCAAATGCCACTGGAATAACTATATAATTTCGTTGCATAAATGGTACGCGCATAATTTGTAATATTTGCATGTAATTTCATACTAAATGTTCATTCGCAAACTTTGATCGTTTTCTACACTTTGACATACCTTGTAACACACACACACATACACACACACACACACACACATATATATATATATATATATATATATATATATATATATGTAAAGTTTTCTGTAAGAAATTATTTGTGTGTTTAACAATATTTAGGGGGTGCACAGGTGCCTCGAAAATGGCATTTTGGGGCTAGTATAATGTTAAATGTTTTTCATAATATTTTGTGAATTCGATATTGTCACTAAAATATCCTATTTTATCGTTTTTTGTTTTACAATAACATAAACACGATTTTCTCAAAAACGGCTCCAATTTTTTTCTTTAATGTTTTAGTAAGGATGGTGCTAAATGTACTCTATAAGATAACATTTACGCCATTTTCTCTATTCTTTTGTTTTTTAACATTAAAAAATGTAATTGTTTGGACAACCCTCTGGTGTCGTTAATATTTACATTATGTACGATTTCTATATATTATTGAATTCTTTTAAAACAAGCGCTTCAAATGTTGGAGTGTACCACAGGGAGAGGGTACATTGTGATAATATTTATGTTACATTCTTCGCATTGCAACTCGAACGTGCCAAGTCTTCGTAGGCGAAAACATGATAATGTGTATTTGTGAAGATTTTATGTGTGTTAGAATAATCAAGAGACCCAAATGGCTAAGTTTAAAAAACTGGTATAGAGAGATACGCATTAATTGAAAATGTTTTGTATCTGCCATCGCACATTCTCCGTGAAGACCAAAAATTAGTGTCAAGCTATAAATTGTTTGGCAAATTCTGTTGGCAGTAGTAATACTGGTAGTATATTTTGTTTCTGTTAGTGTAAATAGATTCCGTCACTGTTAGACTTAGATTATATCTGATCTCTTACCTTTATACCATATCTTAGTAATATTATACTTACTCGTTGCTTCTCCACGTTTTCTCTCTTTTCGTCTCCTTCACTACAGCCTCGTCATTGTCTGTCTCTGAGTCTTTCATTTCTCACTCCTCCGCCATCATCTCCTTCCTCTTCGTCTCCCATTGATCGGTCTTCTCTCCTCTTCCTTTCCATCTTCGTCTCCTACTTTTGTTTCCTTATATTTCTCTTTTTCGTACTCTTTCCCTCCGGACGTCAACTTTCAACAGATTTTTTTCGACCAAAGAGAGACGGACAAATAATTACAATTACGATGGTGAATAGCGATAGATGTGAATTTATTAAGGAAATGGCAGCAAGGAGGTTGAATGGTGATGCAGGGTGAATGGATGATCCCCACCATGCCACAACACACAACCAGCCATCCGTGCTCGAGACGAGATTCGAACACAAACCCTTCGAACCGACACTGCTGAGACGCATCCCTCACAGCACCCTCGGCTTTCCGGGTCGGCTCTCATTCCGTCAGTTACTCAAAGAAAACATAACTTATTTACTTGTCTCGGGCTTTCAGTAATTTTCGTGTTAACAAATTGCCCTCTTTTCATCTCGCATATCACAATTATAGTTCTGAAACATGAACAAATCCGTTGCCCTTTGTACATAAAAATATCCCGTAAGTAACCAAATCCCATTCTCTTGAATCCTTACAAATGCTCAGAGAATTATCAGAGAGAGAAAATAACGAGGTGCAAGACGGGCATTAAGGGCAGAAAAGGAAATAACAGCGAGCACCACGGCAGCGCCAAGCTTTGTGATTTCTTGCGCGCTAATCAAAATCACGTAACGACGCTTGTTTGTCTGCTGGAAACAGTAGCAGAGGCGTAATTGGTAGGCAGGGGAATAGCGGAAACGTTTGCCCTCGTCTTCTTCCGTTTCGCGACGTCTGCTGCCCTCAGGCGGCGTCGCAGGGTGTCGGGTGCACGCGCCACTAATGGCACCGGCTAATCACAGAGCTTCCGTCGCTGCCCCTCTCCCCCCGGGCAACCCACCGCAGCTTCAGGGCAAGGAGGCGGTGCTCGCGACGCGGTCAGCGCTGCACGACCGCCCTTGTCTCAGCCCTACACAATATAGGCTGTCGTTCAACAAATACGATCGAAAAAACCGGCTTAGGTGGCTCAGGATAGCAACTGATGTTACTGCAGTACCTCTGGCCGGGAGGTTTTAGGGATCGAGTCTCGACGGTGGCAGGATTTTCGAGACTAGCTAGATAGCTAGGTCGAATTCAGTCACTGTCTGGAGGAGAATTCTAGCGGTCGGCTGCTCTGATCGATTGTTTTACATTGGTTTCATCGATCAATACCAGGCGAATGCGGGAGCCAGAACCCTAACAAACGGGCCACGGATCGCGCGCGATATTTCCTTCTTTCTCCTTGCCCTATCCTCACCTTTACTTGCACTTACACTTATGTACTACACTAGGACACATGTCGGGAGACCAGTCGGGAGCTTAGAGCTTGTCCTGGTTGGCGCGGTGCCCCGCTGATGGGAGATTCCTCTTTGCGGGAAAAGCCCTCTAGCCGACGTATATGTAGATCGGCGCTAAATGTTACCATCCAGCAGGAGAATTTCACCGCCACGTCTCGATTAAAAACATGCACTACACTTACAGGACTATATATTTTGGCAGTTGACGTCCTCAGAAACACGAAATAATATTCAATGAACTTACAGAAAAATTACCTATTTACTCCCTCCCCAACCCATTTGTTACCTTCAATTTCGTAAAAACTCTCAAGTGTCAAATTGATTAAAATCATCAATGACTTATTGAAATTAGACTTTTTTACGTCGCTTTAACTGGCGATCGGTGACTTCGCAGTACTTTCATCTCGACGAGGCACTGTGTCATTACCTGCGGTGACGTCACTGCGAAGCGCCCTGGCCTTCTATTATCGGTGGCGTAGTTTTGGATTGTCGAACTTGTGTTGGTGTATGAGCTTTAAAAAACTCGTCTTCGTACATAAAACACTACATTTGGTAATGAGTTGGGGGGCGAATGTGAAGACCTATAGGCATCATATTCGTTTTTGCCAAAAAGGATCAATAAAATGCTCTTAAAATGTTTTTAAAATTGCCTAAAAGCAGAAAAAATGACGTAAAACATGTTATCAAAACACTTCGGATGATCAACTCAAGCTGGATACGTTACTGATGCAATAGAGTCTTGGTCTAAAGTGAACTCAGCTTGAAAACTTTTGGTTTGGACTGTTCTTTACCAGCAAATCTCTGTCTTTATTTATCCCTATGTCATCCGAATCAACTATTTCGCTGATAGTCGTCTCAGTGTCCTTAGATTACATACAACGGCTAACAATATAATTTCTGAGCGAAGAAACCAAATAGACTACTCAGGAATTTTGTGGAGAACATTTGTTGCACCTCGTAAATATTATTTGAACCAAGTACCATTAACATGATATTAAAAATCGATAAAATCAGCGAAAACCGACATAAAACTTAATCATTTCCTTTTGTCATAACATTAAATTAATTTCTATACTAAACGGCATTGTTCTGAAGTGAAAAGAAAGAAAGGCATTTCATTACAATCCGACCCCTAATAATGAGTTTTACAGATGATGGCTGTGGTGTGTTAATATAGACTAACTTTGTGAAATTAAAATATTGTGTAACCATTGTGTTACTAATCCGAGAAAGTATGTGCTGTTAGCACCACTAGCTCACCACTAGCTCCTTTAATTTCGTTTTTTTAAAATATTTTTATTTTCATAAACAATTCAATTTCGTAAATAACATTTCTAGCCTCTTAAGTGAAGCGCGCGTTCGTACAATACCCCTGACCTTGCGTTTTAACTCTGTCCTTATTACGAAATTTTCATCAGTTTTATAATAAATAATTAAACAATTAATGAAGAAAGAAAGAAAAAGAAACGAATTAATTATTATACGTGTTTTTTCTTGATAAAGAGTGTTTTGGGGACACTTTCCATATCTATTCTACCGAAATATCTTCAAATGAGTGACTTTTTTGTTGTGAATGTATGCTTTTTAATTACTCCCCTCCTTCCTCATTATGTATCTTTGTAACAAAGTGGCTTACGCCTCTCCTCCCACATAGAGAGCACGTGTTTCCCGTTGTAGAATCTAAGTCTTAGATTATGCCGGAGTGACATGTGTCGGAGTGTGAGCTATATAGTCACAGTACAAAAAGTCTTTCTGTCCGTTGGTGTGTCCGTGGTCAACGCTAGCGCCTAAACCGTTCAGCCGATTTGCTAAAAAATTGTTATTCCTCGATATATTTAAAGGAACCCATTGATATCCGAGTTTGAAGTGGATATTTGAATTTTTGAGGCCACTTTACATAAAGTTGCAATTATATTTTCAAACTTTTGCTCAAAAATGGCTCCAAATTTTTGTATTAAACTTTGTTCTCGGATAGTGTAAAGGACGCTTAACGAATGGGGCAGTTGTCTTTTGAAAGTCCCAGATTCGTTGAGAACCGACAAGAGGCATCTCGGAAGAGAACACCTGTATTACAAAAGACACTGCACGCGTTGTGGAATAGTAAGTTGCTTGGTTTGGAACATTGTTTTTTTCTCACTAGATGTCATCGGCTGCTATTGCTCAGTGGCAACATCGTTGCTTCTATAATATCGTTGACCGAAAAGTTGAAGGAACACCGCTACCTCTCGGGATATAACATGCACTACTGTTATAGAACGAATGACAAATGAGTTACAATGGTTCATACGCTCGGAATCAGTATTCACACACTCATTCATTTCTTGTAGATGCCCTCTCCGAAATTTTCTCTTTTTTATTTCTTACAATTAACATTCCCAGAGGACATCCTCGGAATGTGGAACGGATTCATCTGTTGCACAACACTACAACGACACAAGAGTAGAAAAGGAAGGACATTCATATCCACGACTAAAACCCGTTGCACGTTGGACAAATGGTATTGCTCGGTGCATGTTGTATGTCATCTGACCCCACTTCCCTTGCCATATCGCAGGTCCATTTCTTCTCATTGGTAGGACGTTGAGTGCACAGGCCGCCGCTCGGCCACCGTGCGCACGCCCGAGACGGATGACGCACGCGTCAGCTGACCAACACCGGCACATGCCTGTCAACCGGTTCCGGCTGACGTGAGCTGAACCAATGACCTTCCACTGCTGCGAGGGGGAGGCTGGAGGAACTCGTTTCCGGTCGTAAGCGCCACTCCTAGAGACGTTAGAGCACGCGAACTATTTGTCGTGGCCACTTAATGGCCGGCAAGGTCGTACTCGCTCGCGCAATGATTTGATGCGATCAACCGGGCGACCGGAGGGTGCAGGCTGGCGCACCGACGTAGAGCGATGACGAATGCGAGTGAACCCCCTGCACGGCCCACGCTCCTGGCCTCTCAGACGAGGCCCTTCAATGCGTCCATTCAATTAGTAGAATCAGACGAAGGCACGATGAACTTGTTCACCCTTGTATATTCACTACCATGTAAGTAAATTATGGATGGTAGGAAATGGTGTGGAGTTTATATTTGCATCATAGAAATGGATTTGAGACGTTGTTTTGTCGTAAGTTTTTATTTCTTCAGAAAGCTTTGTTGGCCATCTGCAGTGCGATTCTGAGGCGCCTGGGGGCCTCGGTCCAAACACAACCTGCAAAGCAAAGCAAAGCAAAGCAAGACAGCTGTCTTATTTGGACCGAGATCCCCAGCCGCCTCTGAATCGTACTGAAGATGGCCGACAAAGCTTTCTGAAGAAATAAAAACTTACGACAAAACAACGCCTCAAATTCATTTTTATAAATTATGGATGTTCCGGATCATGTGATTTGTTCACATTTCAAGTTTATGCATTAACTCATTTCAGTTTGCTGACGTTTCGAAATATTTTCACTTCTTCTTCAGGGCTTACTTATACACGGATTATACAGTGCTTCATACCATCACTAAACACTAGTTGGTTTCTTTTCCTTCACTTGCCACGATGCCTTGGCCTGCGATGAGCTGTGCAAAATGGACTCTCCTCATATAACTACCCATATATTCGTACGTCATATAACCAACCAAATATAAAGAGAATATAATTACTATATCGTCGATGCACAAGAAAGCAGTTATCTCAAAACTTCAACAGGTATCTTTTTTTTAGGAATACTAAAGAAGCCAAGATAGTGTAATTTTAGTATAATCCAGGTCTTTGTAGTAAAATGAAGAGCATTTATTTCGGAAATCCGTATTTGGAAGAACATCATTCATGTGGTTATTGACGAATGATATGATGGTCTTTAGACAAATATTTTAATATTGTAATATTTTTCGGCTTCTAGATGAAAATTATTGGATTCTGTTAAAAAATTCTACATCGAGATTATGTTTCTATATTTCGTTTTGAGGATTCCTGATAAGAAAACAGTGGTTTTTATCATATCTATATGGATATGGGATATGGTTGTGTAAGTCGAGTAGTTTCGAAGTTTTGTGTTCTTACTTGATACACGTCAAGAGAAACGTTTATTTGAGCTGTTTTCTAAAACATTTAAGATATGTAGATTTTCGGAGGTACTTTATAAACTATTTTTAAACTTATCTCAAAAATAGCTTCAAAATTTTATTTTTGTTTTGCTCGAATAGACAACGGAATACTTATACGGTAAAACCCATATTTCCATTAAAATGTCTGACAGTTCAAAACTTCCGAAAGTTTTGTTTTTTTTAACCATTGAGGCCCTTCATTATAGAAGTTAGGAATGGCTTTCTGGAAACAATCTATTTTAAAATATTAATATTGAGATTACTTCATTCACAGTGTTTCAAAATATTAGTAGTTTTCGGGTGATTTTAAGTGAAATCGTGACAATTTCCTCAAAATCCGTTAACTAGATTGTATAAAAATCCTTAATTTTTTCTGTGAACTTTTGTAAGGATAATGTATGCTACTATAAATAACGAAGCATAAACACAATTCTATTAAACTTTATTTACACTCTCGTCTACTACGTACTTACATAGTAAAGAGAAAGTATTGTAAAGCTCGTGTGGAAGTAGCAATTTTTCGAGCAAAAAAATCCCATTGACAGTCCCTGGCACTGAAAAAGTTAATTCAACCACGAAACTTCAAAAATAAGCTCTTAAATCAATTTTAATCATATTTTGTCTAATAAACTTCTTCGATATTTCCAATGGTTGAGTCGCGATATGCATCCAAATTGATTTGAAAAAAGGCTTTCTATATAAAAGTTTGCATTTCAGAAACATATAAAGAAACATGTAAATTTAAAGATGAAACATAGACTGTCTGTTAAAAAGTTTTTTCTTAATAAATGTGGCAATAATTCCTTTTTATCGACACTCACAAACCCATTTATTAAAACAAAATGATTATTCTATTACAATTGTATCTTGAAACAAGAAACAGCGTGGCAACGTTTCGGAGGTCAACTTGTGCCTCCATCATCAGGCCTTAAAACATGTCAACTAAAATAAGAAATGAAAGAATTAATATAAATACAATAAAATAAATATTAAAAAATTAATATAAATAAATAAAAATTAAAACTTACAATAAGATAAAACAAGTGTGTTTGACAATATAAGAAATTCACAATAAATTTACAATGTTGAGATGAATACATACTATACAAAGAATTGGTTGAAATATCGTGATAAAATTGACCTTGGTAGGTGGTATAATGTTGAAAGCATATTTCCTATAAATTAACAATCACAATTAAAAATCTCGATATAAACCATTAACATTTTCAAACTTAAAACTAAGATGTAAGTTTAGATATTCGTGGTCTAAATTAATTCAAAACTGAAAAATCGAATTTAAAACGAATACATTTTATGGAATACATACGTACAAAGAATTTAGAATTCAGTAAACATTATAAATTGTCATTTGTTCTTGAGGACATGTTGAAATAAATTAGATATAAAAATCAAACAACAATTATGACTCTTAAAGCAAAACCATTTTGTTATAGTCTAGAAATTAAAAACTTTTTAGACGTCTTACTTCTAAATTATATTAATAAATTTTTAATTAAGAGAAGGAAGGGAAGTGCCAGATAAAGAAAAATCATACTCGCATGAAAGTTGTAGAAAAAGAAAATTACACACGATATACAAATGAGCGTTACTAATGTTGACTATGACCGCTCTTGCTACGGAGAGAGTAATGACAAGAATGTTCCTGGGTTTGCTGAATACTAGGAGGGGCAAGGATAGATGGAAGGGGAGGGGGAAGAGGAGAAGGCTTGGGGACAGCTTTCTCAGAAAGCTTAGCAGATCGACTTCTGAGGAAATAGGGGCATGAAGAGGTAGTAATAGGGTTTATATGTTGTGAGGGAGGAACTTGGATATCTGACAGAGTGACAAACACTAGCTTGAATTATGTCATTTAAATTACCTTGATGATGAAATTAATGTCATGCTGTACTGTCTCAGAATCAGAGAGATCAACTTGCCGTTTGTTAATCTACTGAATTGTACTAGTATGGAATCATAACTTTTGGCAAAACTGTTACATTTCAAATAAGAATTCATAGAAGAAATGGTTTTAATGTTCAATGATTCGAGAACTAGCCTTGAAGTCCAGTTTGGATCTTTCGCTTATGTCCCAGATTTATTCTGTGGGCAGATAGAGAGTTTTGTTTCTCAAATGGTAATTTGATGTTATATTGATGTTCTTTCACCCTATGACATAACCTCATACGTGTTTGTCCAATGTATGATAGTCCACAATCAGAACATTTTATGGAATATACAGTATTAAGTGTCATGAGTTTAGGAATCGGATATTTGAGATGACGAATTACATTGGACTTATCAATAATATTATTAACCAAGAGCACATTAGGAAAATTATTATAAAAAAGTCTCTTTATTTGGTTGTTTATAATTGGAACGAAAGGTAAAGAAAATATAATTTTGAATGAATTAAAGAGATTAAATCTGAATCTTTAAGAGAGTAAAGTTTATTCACGAAACTCTCTTTATCATGGGCGGTGGCTGGACATCTAGATACGGCACCGACATACACGTCAATTTGCGATATTTTCCCTATCTAGGTATCTCCCACAGCAGGACACCGCTCACAGAGGTCGAGTCAAGCTCTATGCTCCCGACTGGTCTCCCGACAAATGTAATAGTGTAATGCATGTCAGAGTAAGCGTGTATAAGTAAGGAATGAGGATAGGACAAGAATGAGGAAGGATAGATCACGCGTGGTTCTTTGACCTTTTGCTAGGATATTGCTGCTACATATTCGACCTAGCTATGTAGCTAGTGTCGAAATTCTGCCACCGTTGAGGCTCGAACCCTAGGACCTCACAGTTCTCATTGCTCAACTGTAGCTAACGCCTAAGTCATTCATAAGATTTTCTCCAAAACTGCTTTTCCCGGATTGATATGGCGTAACTTAAGACCCTACAAATTGGACTTGGCTTTTTGATTTCTCGAGTACTTATAAAATGCAACGTAAATGTTTTCAATCTTTTCTCAAAAACGGCTCTAAATTTGTGGTTTAAATTTTTCCTTAGAAAGAAAGTAACTTTCGAGGTTCACATATAAAAATGACGTATGTCCAATTTTGTTGAACTCTGAAGTTCCAAAAATTTCAAAAGTTTAATTATTTTGGACGTTTTCCAAAAATTACAATATTGAAAAAAATGATTATGAATGCGGTGCTTCGAAATACGATCTTTAAATAAGGTCATTCACATTTTAAAAAATGTGCCTAGTTTTTGTGTTTACTTTATTTGTATTGTTTTAAGTGGCCGAAATTGGAGATAAGAGGTGTTGGAGCATCTTTAGCTTCAAATTCTAAACATTTTTAGATTTTTTCGAATTACTCGCCCTCCTTTAATTTCGCACATTATAGATGTACTTCATCGTTTAATGCATTTGTATAAACCAACGACTTTTCAAACGGTGCCTTACAATGTTTCTCGAACTCTGAAATGTTATGTGAGTAAATAAGATCAAAAAGGGGCATTTTGAGAAACGCTGAAACGATATTTTCTCACAATCTGTTCCACTTTTTACCAGATACTTTTCATATTAAAAGCGGTTTTTCTTCGTTACGATATTCTGGATGTCTCATTTCAATTACACTACTGAGGGGGACAAAAATGTGAAAAAATATACTTGTTTTTGATGAAACATAATATACAATTACTGGAAAGAAATCTAAAGCATCTTTAGTTGAGAAGGTATAACAATTTCTCCAAGGTAAATAATTTTGAGAAATGATTTGTTTTAATGACTGCAAGGAAAATGGTTTAAAAAACATGCATGCATTTTTGCTATGACAACGATTACTGTTGAATGATATATATATATATATATATATATATATATATATATATATATATATATATACCAGATTGTCATTAATATGAAATTAAGCGAATTTCATTAGAAATAATACTTATTAATAATTATTAGCAAAAAGAAGCTGGTTGCCATGGTACCGGAGTGCAACATATAAACAATGGCCATTAGTTCAAAAGCGGACGATAAGAAGATCGCATAATTTTGTTTTAAACAAGAGAGTAAAAGATGAAAAAAGTTGACATGTTGAATTAGGATACAAGAAGATTCATTCGAGCTCTCGACACGATAGCGATCGGATCAGCAGTTTACTTGAACGTAGAAAATTTACGCGAGCTCGGACGAAGTGATTTGTCGTCGTTAGTATTAAAAAGATAGAACTCAGAAATTGTTATACGAAGTGAACAGTGAATGCCAAAAGTTGGACTTATAAATTTTACTAAGCGGACAATGATAATCGAACTTAGTCTCCGATGATATGAACCCGATAATAACTTGATGAACTTAGTATATGCTAATATTTAAACAGCACGATTTTGCTTAGGTAATGAACAATAAGGAGTATTAGAACTTGTAGCAATTCAAGCAGGTGAATGGGGATGGAAAGCCAATGAATAAACTGTGTACATAGTGGTTTATGAGAAGAAACGACAAGATACGGATTTGGTCGATAGCAAGAAAGTAGATTGGACGAGGCCTATTGCTGAAGTTTACGGGGAGACATCCTTTACCAGGGCAGCGTCCAAGATTCTCATGGATAACAGGTTCTATAGCGCTATAGTAAAGGTCATGACCAAAAAGAATGATATACTTTGTTACAAAAATGTATAAATAAATTCGTTATTTGTTATTGGTGAAAGCTGATTATCATTTGCCGTCACGTGCAATCCAGTAGGATATTTAAATTTTGCATTTCAGTTTCCACGCTTCTCCGTATGGGGGGCGAATCATAAGTATTCACTATTATTTCGGTAAAGAACCCGCCGACTGAGTCAGCAACGGAGTTATTAGTAAATATAATTTGGGAGCTCATTCTCGTAACCATTTCCTGGCGCCCATATATTTATTAGAAATTCGGAAACAGGTTACAGGAATTTGAGGGCAGCAAGACGGGTATATGAAATGGGTATATTTCAATATATATATAGTATGTAATATTCAATATATATATAGTATGTAATATTTCAATATATATATAGTATGTAGCAAAGTATGTTTGTCCATATATGCAAAAAAGGTCCACATATGCACATACATAAGCATGTTTGTCCACGTATGCATTACTTTTAAAGTGTGTTAGTAAAGACTTATAGAATACTCATGATGTGCTTATAGGATAAGTAAATATTATAAGATAGCAGTCTACGTAACCACGTTCCCAATTTTCGTAAGTACCTGCATTCAATTGATTTTATATTTCTCAAAACTGTATCGAATCTTTTTTTCATTCATTGAATAAACACCAATCTTGCACTTTCAAAATATTATATTAGGTACTCGTTGGTCTTGTCTGAGTTCAGTTATAATTATTTCCAATTTTATCACGTACATTAAAACGCATTCGTGACACGTCTACTGCTCGTTCTTCTCTCCTCATTGTCTACAGTCACATACTTTCTGAAAGCCTTCACACATAAAGTATAATTTATATCAACATATCCGAAGGCTGGAAGAGGTTGTCCTCTACACAGACAGTTGGGCACAAGTCAGCAACACTGTAAATCTTACCAAGTGTAACCGGAGACAGCACGCAAGATACAGACACCATACCCACTCGCAACTTAAAACAAATTTAATGTTTCAGATTATGAAACAAATTCATTGCCGTCCTGATCCTCACAACCTTCCTCTACCATCGACCAATTCACGCACAAACTAACACAAACAGCCTAGGAAACGCGCCAAAACAAAATCACGTGAAGCTGCGCATCCTAGCCCACCTGAAAACAAAGACATTCCTATTGAGCCAAAAAAGGGACTAATTTTAGCACATAGCCATGGCCGCCATCTTTCCTCCATTCTTAGTAGGAAGTTACTCTCCAGGTACTCAGTTTCATCTGTTTTTAAATCCATAGAGAGGTTTTCGGACGTGACTGCAAAGATGGACAACCACACGAAGATACTCACCAATCGGAATACAATCATTATCATAGCAGGGCGGAATGACATTAATTGGGCGTCACTTTACATTTGATCAACTTGTAAACAAATTATAATACGCTGCCCAAAACACCAACATCGAAGTCTGGACTCTGTCCTTCTGGTACAACAGACCAACACTGTGTGGCGAGATTAAGCACGCAAACCAACAATTAAAACTGCAACTGAGAGAAACAAATGTAACTGTTTTTTAAATTTATTTCCTCTCAGCAAAACACTGGCATGTTCTCCACATGAACCTCGCTGGAAAACACACACTCGGTAGCTGAGTTGACACGACACAAACTCAACTCTCGCGTAGTTTCCTTTTCAAAACTCCATCGCTTTCCCCCCTCCTTACTTTCTCCAACCCCACCCCAATTTCGTACCCTCGTACGTCCTCCTCTGAATCTATTCCCGGTCACTCCTCTCACTGCTGGGACACGTTGCAACCTTCGACCACGCACTCGAGGTAAAAATGGAGTAAATATATAGCAAATACAGTCATGTGCAGCAAAAAAACATCCGTGTAGGTACTTGCAAAATATTAACACGCTACGTTATAATGTTCAATCTCTATCGAACAAAACTGAATTTATCGATTCTGCCCTAGAGTGCGATTTAAAGTAAATATATGTTCTTTGCTTTACACAACATTGGTTATCTCGTAATAAACTTCACATTTTCCTAATTGCCAACATTTATCCTCAGGCTATTATAGAATAAAAAGGAGTCGAATAAGTGTCTTTCATGTCGAAGTTGTTGTTTTCACGTCAGAAATGATATACATTCTGTGTTCTTGATTGAATTAAATGTCTACTCAGTTGAAAATCTATATTTTCACAAAAACAGCCTTATTTTCTATTCTTAAAGATATCACTTTATCAATGGATTAAAATGAAACATCCATTGGAATGGTTTTTGATCTTCCGAGAGCATTTGACGTCATTGATCATAATATTGTACTTCTAAAATTACCTTACTAGGCAGCGGTAGTTCATAATTCAACTTTGCATGTGCAACGGCTGACATGACGTGTACGTCAGATAACTTCGACAAAGATCCATTTCCTCGGAAGAGTTGGAAGAATTTCCTCCAGAGTTAGAAAAATAAGAACGTCAGCCAATCTGGAGTAAGGAAATTATTTGCATCGCAAGAAACGAGGGAAAACGAGCTCTCTAGAATTTCTTAAGGAGAATAAATGTTGTAGTTTGCAATCAGTATAGAATTTGTATCAAATTGCGAGTTCACCGAGGATATGCGAGAAAAAGAAGAGCAGTGGACATCGGTGCGTGCGGAGTGAGTCGGAGTATGATGCTGGCGATGAGGACAGCGCTGGACCGTTCTGTTCCTGCGTCAGTCAATTCCATGACATTGAACACCAGGAATTAGAGTCAAAATCTGTAGCTGATTTGCCTTTGCCGAGAGTTTTTATTACATCGAAGTGAATATTTTCATACCAATTCTTGTTAAAACCTATCGTTACTGTCTGTGTTGATAATTCACATTAATATGAATGAGTTAGGACCGAGACACAGAGCTCAAGAAACCGTGCGAAGATTAGAATACTCTCCATAGAACCTCACATAGTTTTTAATTGATATTTACGTTAAAAATAATCTAGTATACAATATACAGTATAAGTATAATTTACATAATCATTTCGAAATAAACATATAATTCACAAATATGGGTGTCATAAGGGGAGAAACCGATTACATGAACACAGCTCGGTTAGATTTGTAGGTAGGGTGACACCATGCATTCCCACCCTTGCTTCCTCTGAAACTTGTTACCCCATTGTTCTTGACTGTTTTACATTACTTGCGCTGGTGAATCATTTGAAATAATTAGTATCTATATGAATACGATTCCTTCAGATCGTACAACATTCAAATTCTGCTATTTTTAAAAGCTTAAAACCAAAAAAAGTTTCTGTATGACACGCATCTTCCCTTTTCGTCTAGGCCTCTCTTCTTACAGAATAACCATATCGGTTATTCTAGCCTTTGCAGTAGGTACAGCGCCCGGAAATACCGCCTCGGATATCTCAAGGAACTGTTCCGCTTTTAATTGTTTAGGTATCTACTTGCTCATTGAAATGAAGAGAATAGGCTGAGAGGCGCGTGCAAGCCGTCACAATGCAGGGCGCTCACTCCATTGTGTGGATGCTCCAGAGTCCACAGAATGTCGTGGGAAGAATGTGACCAGAGGCCCCTCCTTCCAGTTCTCAGAGTGGGAAGGAAGGAGTCTAGAGAGAACGCTTGTCCCCGACACTTCACAACTTCGACATTCTTTGTGAGACTGACTACTAATGTGACTCTTTAAGCCATCAAATTACAGAAGGAATGAAATACAGGAATCTAAAAAATTAGTTGCCCTTCAACAAGCCATATATAGTTATTCATGGGAGACAATCGATAAGAACATCATAATTACTATAGATTTGCATTGCACGTTGTGCTTTCCAATTCGATAATTATATGCGATACAATTATTCAAATCAATCTATAAGCATCAATCAATATTTATCTAAGACGACCTAAAAATATTTTCTTTATCTGTCATTTATTACTATGATGATTTAGAAGAGTCAAACTTTGAATTTATGTAATTAATACGAATTATAACATCTTTTTAACGCATTTGTTTAAGTAATGTTCGCTTCGTATTTTATACAGCGTTTTTATTGTGAACAAGTGTGTTATGAAGAACTTATTAAAGCAATTGGGCTTTTGAAGGAACTCATTGAAGAAAATGAGTGAAACAAATTGCTTGGCGTTGAGAAGCTGTAGTGGGCGAATCAGAGATCAGGAAAACTCCATGCGCATTGGTTTTTTTGTTGGTCTTCAGGCAGTCGCATGATTAATTGAACTCTCTGATCCGGGAAAAGGACGTCTCAATGTAATAAGAATATATCCCCTTCAAAAATTGGCCGCCACTCGCTGTTCCAATTGGAGGCGCTCCCGCTGGGAAATCTTTTTGCTCAGGAGAAGGCTGCTGGAGCCCAGCGCCTGCCTGCTCGTCTTGCCCGAGTGACACCGCTTCGGTTTGTAATTCAATCTGATGGATGAGTGAATTCATTATATGATATTGTCTACTACCTGTAACACTGAAATGAAGCTTATTTGTTATTAATTAACAAATAAAATGAAATTAATTATAAATAAAAAATAAATAATATTTTAATAAATGAAAGAAATGTTATATTCTAATTTTTTCCTTCTTCCTATTATAGACCCAATGAAAAAGGAAAAAGCGTTTCCCGGAAGTTAACTTTGGGTATGTTGTAATAAATATTATAACTGTGATGCTTTTGGTTGATTATTTCCTAACTCACATTATGGATTAACACAAGATATTTGCTACCACCATGGAATTTAAGTTTATTTTCAGAATATCCAAAAACCCTTAGTCGTCAGTAAGAGACGTACTATTAACTACTAGAAAATGCATGCCTTTAAGAAACAGTCTTAATACTGCTGGTAAGGTTGATAGCTTACAATAAATTGAGAAACTATTGGTTCTACAACACCACATACTTTTTCGCCATATTTCTAACTTTTGCAATTTTCAAAAATTAAGAGAGGTCAAGATAAATGAGATCTGTGTCATTCTTCTAAACGTTCTTTGTTCTATTCATGAAAAAAATAAAAAAATTGAAATATTTGAGAAAAATCTGTTTAAAATTGCCTATATGTCACGCAAAATTACGCGAAAACTACGCATATTTTCGAAATATTGTGCATAACGCTATTTCAAGATCTGACTTTTAACAACTGATTTTATTAAGAAAAATTCTCTTTTTAATATTATAGTTGTATGGAAACGCCGAAAAATAATAACTATTGTAATTTTTGAATAACCAGGAATTTCAACAAAAATAAATCCAGAATAAACAAGGCCAAATAGCTCGTGTGGGCGCTGTTCGACATGTCTGATCTTCCGCTTCAATCTGAAATTTCAAAACTAATGTCCCAAGAGTGAGCAATACTGACTTATAACAGACTTTCAAGACGTGCAACCATTAACGGTAAACTTTCGGATTTTTGAAAATACAGAGTTCGCTTGAAATGAACCGAAAAAAATTTTCCGTTCTTTGATACATACGAAGAAAAAAATTAAAGAAAAAGTTTTGTGCCGTTTAAAAAAAACAATTCTTTAAAAAGAACAAAATTGCCTACATTTCACTCAAAATTACGGGAGAATCATATTTTCGAAGAATTTTACATGTCCTTATTTAAAGATCTATTTTTGAAGAATAAATTTCATTAAGGAAAAAACTAAATGCCCAACATTCTATTTGTAGGACGAAGCCGAAGGAATTTTCACTTTTGCAATTTTCAAAAAATCAGGGATTTCAACGAAAATAAGATTTGTACCATTCCCTTAAGTCTTTGCCGCTATCCAAAGACAATCTAAAAATAATTAATTTAATAAAAAAACATTAATTTAATAAAATAATTAATTTAATGAAATTAAAAAAAAAATTAGAGCCATTTCTGAAAAAATGTCTGCCAATTCGGCAAATGTTTTGAAGTTTCTCGTAAAGTACCCTAAAAAATCAAAATATAGGGGTTGAAACTCTCAAGGCCTTGAGATCGTTCAGATCGATCGGGGAATATCAATTTTGGAGAAAATAGGCAGAACGGTTTAGGCGCTATCGTTGACCACAGACGGATAGACAGACCGACAGACAGAGACACGTTTTACTGTCAATAGATATTTCGGTATCAGCGACCCACAAAACGTGGATTCTGACTACACAACGTGTTTGAGGAAGTAATTTACTGCATACAGGAACAGATTTATCCATTTTTTCTTTATTACGGCCCGACAATAAGAGTTTTTCTGTAAAAAAATTTCCGGCGGGCAAATACAATACTTTCTCTTCTGAAGAAGTAGGGCGAGAAAGTAGAAACATTAGATATTAACAAAATATTTCATACATAACGTGTTTCTTCTTTTGTTGCTTCACTCAGGTATGACTGTATTTTACAATTCATGTACATTATAGTTGGTTTAAATTAATTTATTTTATTTTAGTTTATGTTAATTTATTTTATCTTTCAAGTTTTAAGACAATAAAATTCCTACAAAGATTGAAATGAAAACAATATACTGTGTGCTAATTTGTTTCTAGAATGTCAGTGAGTCTGTAGTAAAATCTCATTCATTCTCATTACTAATTCATAAAAATTCCTACATTTGTTCGTAAATATGTCTGAAGTACAAGAGCGAGAACAAGGGTTCTGGAGCTGCAGGAAACGTACATAATTCCCCTGATGCGTCACGCGCAATTTTAACTATACTTTGATACATTTAAAAAAAAGCAAATTTCCAACGTGCGGGCGGGATCGAACTTCTTACCTCCCAACCGACCATCCACTCGACCTTATCATCCATTATTGAATGAGCGTCCCCAGCGCAGGGAGGCGCACGAGATCGCTGTCTCTCAAGCGCGAGGTGGGGCGGGGATCGTCTCGACGCGAAGGGCGGAGGCCCAGGGAGTGGGCGGCGCCCGCCCGGCGCCACCGCTCACCCGCGTCACCCTCGGAACCCGCGCCGCCGCCCACGACGCCGACAGCCCCCCCGCCCTCCCTTGGCTCAGCGGCCGCATCTTCCACGCCGCCCTTGCAGCGCCCTCACCGTACCAGCCGCGTTTCTTGCCGTCCAGCTATCTCCTCTCGCACGCAGGGCCGGCAAACCTTCGGAAACCCTTCACTTGACTAACCAGGGTCCGATTCAAGCATGAGCACAACTCGAAAGAGTTCTATTCAATCTCTTCGATTTTTCATTACTCTGGACATTAATTTAAAGAATTGTTGAAACAACGAAACACTTGTATAAGATATTACGAAGTGCCAATCTTTTAAAACATTGAAACTTAATGTTTTGAAACGTTCATTGTTTTGAGACATTGAACTTTGAAAACAGATCGTTTCTCTTGTATCTTGATCCACTCTAAGGAAGATGAGCATAGTAAGAGATTCTGTAGTAGTTTAAGAAGAGGGGAGTCACAGAAAAGAGTATGGAGAAGAATATATAATTTGATTGGTCAGAAAACGTCATTTTGACCTTGCAATATATAAAGAATGGCGTGCAGAACCTTTTCTATAATCAGGCTAATTCTTCAAAAATGAATCCAAATTTTTTAGGCTATCACAAAACAAATTATGTGAAAAATTCCTTATTTTTTACACTTCAGGGTTTGATTAACTTTTAAGCAATACTTTTTATCTTTTAAACTTTCTTGGAATCTCAAGCTTTTACACCCAAAAGTAACTTGAAAAGTTTGAGATTGTGGAAAACAGGAAAACAGTGACAGAGATTTTTTTTCAGAAACAGTTATTGTTCCATTAAGTACTACTTTGTCTGTGATATAAACAGTTTTTAGGCTAATGATCCTTATTGAGATCGGATATTTTGTTCACTTTCCCTTGATCCATTGAACAAATGCAGAGATGGTCACTTGATTTGCTTCTGGTATAATGTTTTTTGTTTGAGAAGCCTATTTATTTCAGGATATATTACTTATCTTTTGTTTTTAAAGGACATAAGAAAAATAATATGAAATTTGTGATATATGTGTAAAATGATGCAATCGCTTGTGTTGTTTAAATATTTGTAGTTCAAATCCCAATTAAGAATTCTCATAAAACATTCTTGGCTGTCCTACAGTTCATTTTAGGGCTGAAATAGGAGTTAAAATAGTAAACAAAGAGAAATGATCATAGATAATGTAGTTACTGCATTGATAGTCATTTCCAAAGAAATATTTCATCCGATTTTCAAACTTTTCGCTTGATTATTACATTTTATTTTATGCTATTCACTATCGAACAAGGAAACAAAATTCAGATTTGGAGAAATTTTCCTTTTGGAACAGATCAATTAGAGATTGAAACAGATTACCCGCAGCAACTTTCAAAGCCTTTCTTCTAAGTGTTAGAAATAAGCTAGAATAGTCTTAGAGTAATAGATGTTAAATGAGTAACTAAGTGCTGTGAAGTGCTGATCAGTGTTATTCAAAGCAAAACAGTGTGGTGTAGAGCAGTGTAGTGAAGTGTAGGGAACGCGAACCCTTTTTTTAAAAAAATCTAATTTGATCAATATCTATGTCGCTTGTATTAATTTTTAGTATCACCAACATATAATTATTGTATATCATGATAGAGTTGAAATAATTGTTATAATACTTAATATTAGTGTTAGTATGATTATTGCATTCTCGTCTTGTACTGTATTATTATTATTATTATTATTATTATTTTCTCATCTTATTGGCACATTTGAATGAATTGCACAGATATACAAAATCAAAGCACAATACATCTATTTTTTAAAAAGAATTTATAATACATTGTTTCCAATGAATTTCCGTACTATCCTTGTTGAAATAACAACTGCCTTCTGCATGGGTTTGTACAGGTCTTCATTCAAACCCAGTTGCTTAAGGCCCCAAATCAGACTCCTAGGGATGACTCCGGTACTTGAAACAATTATCGGTATAATGTTGACTCTTTCCATATTCCACTGTTTCTCAACGGGTTCAACACGATTTGCATATTTACTGATTTTTTCCGTGTATTTGCTTTGAATGTTGCCAGTATTTGGGACAGAAACATCAATAAGCATGACACGTTTCTCACACTTGTTAATCACAACCAAATCCAGTCTGTTGTGAATCACTGTCTGGTCTGTTAAGATAGTTCTATCCCAATACAAGCGCCGCTCTTCGTTCTCCAAAACACTCATAGGTTGGTACTTAAAGTACGGTACCTTATCTTCAGTCAGAAGACATTTCTGAGCCAACGCTTGATGTAAAATTTTGGCCACCGAATCATGTCGCTGTTTATACTCGGTGCCTACCAAATGTGTACAACACAAGGTAACATGATGAATTGATTCCACTGTTGGACAACCATAACGACATAACTCATTCTGCACATTGCCATCTCTAACAATTCGCTTCAAATAGTTACGCGTTGGAATAACTTGATCCTGAATAGCCAACATAAACCCTTCAGTTTCTGGAAAGATTTGTCCTGATATAAGCCAGTAGTTCGATGCTTTCAAATCGACATGTTCTTGGCTCATCTCATGTGGATGTCTTCCATGAAGAGCTTTGGCCATCCATAAATCTCTCTTTTGACCGTCATTGCATGAGAAGTCCGCAACATCCTGTCTCGACAGCTCTATCGGAATATAGACATCTGCTTCGCAAATTGCTTTATGCAGTTTTGATGTATTTGCCGCAGAGTGGAAATACATTCTCATGCTCTTCACTTGCCGACAAAGTTGGTTTCCAAAGTCTGTGAGTCCTCGTCCACCCATATTTTTCGGAAGTGTTATACGTTCGACTGCAGATTTTGGATGGTCCATGCGTGCTTTCGTCATTAAAACTCTCATTTTCCGTTGTAAGTTCTCAATGTCAGTTTTGCTCCACTTAATAATGCCAAATGAGTAGTTTAAGACTGGGACAGCATAGGTGTTAATAGCTTTTATGATATTTCTTCCATTCAACTTTGTTTTCAGGAGCTTTCGGGTTCTTGGGATGAATTCCTGCTCTTATTATTATTATTATTATTATTATTATTATTATTATTATTATTATTATTATTATTATTATTAATTAACTGCCACCAGGTCATACCCAATTGCAGTTCAAATAAATGTAAATGTAAATTATCAATTTCTGAACTCATCTTACATTGAAATTAAATTTTATTTTTATAATTTATGAAGTTGAATAAACAACATATATCACTGTTACAATAGAGTAGCTGGGAATGCTCATACATTTTTTTTAAATGCACTACTTTTAGAACTAAGTTCTTGGTTTCCATAAGATAAACATTTTCTGTCGAAAGTAAGAATGCTTTCACGGATATTCTGGGCCCAACAGGCAGCTTTAAGTGCCATCGTGCCGTCATACCTTCGTATGCATTGCTCAATGTTACATTAAGGAGACTTGCCTACGTTGAGCACCAATAAAACCACTATAGGTCTTCCCCACACCACAATAAAATACACCTCTCATGTCGATGTGCGATGACCCTTCCAAGAGCATTCAGCGCGTTCTGCAGCTTCTTTTGGACCTCGCCCTCAACTCGGCGGCCGCCCCGTTCCCTTGCAAGAAGCACTCGCCTCCCGGCGGGCGCGCTCTCTCCTACCCGGTGGCTGCCCTGCCTCCCAGCTGAACGCACTTTATGGCGTATTGCTCAAAACCGTTAACTTTCCAAAGGCGCTTGACACTGAGGACACTTTACGCGACGGCGCGGCGGCTGGAGTGTGGGCGGGGCGCCCCACTGTGCAGCCTCCCGATGCCCACGATGCGTCACCACTGGGCCCAGCGACGCTCCTTCGGGCGGGCTGAGGGCCAGCGATCCGCCCCTCCGCTCAGAACTGATAGTGACGTTTCGGAATAAAACGTTCCTGCACTGTGAGAAGAATGCGATGTGACTAGAGGTCAATGCTGACCTGAATAGCGCAGATGACGACCGGTCTTCGCTAGGGCTATGAATTCGAATCACGCGTTTGCAAATGGATGTTTCATCTTACGATTGTGAAATGCTATCAGTCTTCGTTTCCGGCCATTAATAACACTTAAGGGATAAAACAATAGAAAAAGAACTACTTTACTGTCACGATGCAGAGAAAGGAACCAAACTCTGCTTTTTCTTTGATATAGTAAATAAACGTGATTTCTAATTCAATTAAAAACGAGAGTAAATGGAATCAACAAAGAAAATCATAAAATTTTACAAAACAAAAATGTAACCGATATAAAAAGTTATTTTCAAAAAATAAATTTTCAACACATAAATTAATTCTGTTTAAAAGTTTGTTTTTTTTAACTTGAAATTTATTCAGTTTTGTCGTTAAATGAATGAATTCTCTGGCAGATGACACGTGAATATGATACTCATGTGTAGGAATAGATGCATCTTTAGATTTTCTAGTAGAAACGAAGTTACAGTTGTGATTCCTTTATGATGGAGTACCATTCGTGTCTTGTTCAAACAATATAAAATCGAAAACAAATCTGAACCAATTGCATACAACACGAACAAAACATTTACCTTTTACACAAAATGTTGTACAAAACAACTTCGCATGTGCGCCGCGCAAAAAAACAATCAATACTCATAATGTCTGTACACAGCAATATTAGAAAGAAATACCAATAAAAACTCACAACTACAGCTGTAGTAATATGCGTAGAAGTAATAGATATAATGTTGAATGAGACATCATAATAGTTGCATCTCCTTCGCATTTATTTCATTAAGATGTTAATATCAAATTTGTTCCATTGAAGTTCTATAATATGGTGCTTTTAACCCATACGTCATATACTGTTTTACTTTCCTTTTATGATAAAGAAATAGATATAAAATGTTAATTTAATGCTTTAACATCAACCTAAAATAGACATGTTAATTCCCGAGTACATTGCATGGCTCCGCCCCCTCCTCCTAGAGCAGGGGAGCCCACCGAGGCGCATTGTGACAAATGTCGAGAGCGATTGCGACAGACCGCCGAAGACGTCATCGCTTCCCTCGCGCGGCTCCTTCGCCTATTCCCCCGCCCCTCGCAGCCTGCGCCATTGCTCCCGCCCTCCTCCGCCCTCGGCCCTTCGGAATCCTCTCCGCCCCATTTCCCGCGCTTATCTCCGCTCCATCGTTCTTGTCAGTCCCGTTCGCTCGCCCCATGGTGAAACCCTACACTCCTGTACCCCGGAACCCGGCAAAGGTGCACGTGTGCTGAAGTCTAAGAAACAACAACCATCATACAAAACGAACCGGTTCTACAAGGAAAGTAGACAGTCTACAAGAACCTCCAGAGGCCCTAACACACATTCCCTCGCCATTTAATGCTTTTTAAGACAAGAATTTAACATTTCCTTGAGTACATTTTTTATATTATGCTGACTATTCTATATTATCTTATAGAATATTTGGATTGAAAAAGAAAGTTTAAATCCCACTAATGAAATACATCCGTGTGGACACCCCTTTTTTTCCTGTCCTCATACGCAAGTCACTTCGGCTAGACACAACACAACACTTGCATTCAACATTTCCGTACTACTGCGTAACCCTGACATTTGAACCTCGGTTCTGTCGTATCAAGCGTTACGTACAGTCCCCTGCTCTAAAATCCAAATGGATGGATCCTCTGTCTGATGAATGTATTGCAGTGTAGGTTTATGAAGCCTGAGTAATACCGAGTCATTGAGTGCAGGTGTGGCTTCAGAGCCGTTTCCTTCTGTAAAGTGCAATTACGTTGCTACGCCGGTACAAGTGCCCAGGCGTGCCTGCATGCGCACGCGCATGCCCTCACCCTCAGTCATTCCCTGTAGCTCTTAGTGCTGCGTTCTTTTCTTTGCCTTTCGTTTCATTCATTTTCAAGTTGCTTAATTTTTCATACTGACGTCTTTCAAAACAAACCTTTCATTTTAATGGGTGTTACATTTCTAAACGTATTCGGTTTGACTACTGCTCCCAAGAATTTCAATTCTGGAGTCGACGTCTCTAGAGTGCTCATTTCATTGATCTCTAAATATGTCTACCTATTAACACCATCCCCAAGTTTTTGTTTTGTCT
The DNA here is from genome assembly GCA_011170035.1 of Teleogryllus occipitalis. NCBI lineage: Eukaryota > Metazoa > Arthropoda > Insecta > Orthoptera > Gryllidae > Teleogryllus > Teleogryllus occipitalis. The sequence goes on along the minus strand of BLKR01008985.1, from coordinate 198,548 downwards.
CTAGTCTTTTTACTCACCCCATTAACAACTTACCGCTCATAGTTTCATTTGTGACTCACAGTGATCTGCGTAAATATGATTATTGACCTCTGTCGTTACGATGGCGTGACGTATATTATCTAACTGCTCTGTAATTAATGTTTTATTGCTGCCTTGAGAAACTGCAATGAGGCACCTAAACGCTGAACGCAAGGAATTTAAAGAAGATTAAGATAAATTACCGAAGGATTTAGTAGCGCTGGCGGATGGGAGCTGAAGAATCCCAACGATATTCTCTCCCTCCCCAATGACCGGGTCAATCCTTCACGGCGCGCCCTTGAATTAGTCGGCAGCGCCGCAATCTCCGCGGTATCGAGCGGTAACGACGGAGATTCCGGGGGAGTTTTGAGAGCTGTAGCGTTCCTGCGCGTGACAAGATACAGATCGTCTAAAGGCTGCTAAAGGGCGCGAGAGCCGCGGTAGCTTCCCTTCATTTGCCGCTCCACTGTGCCCCGTAATGGAAAACGCGCGCGCCGCCCGCCGCCAGCCACCGCCGGCCGCCGGGGCTATAAAGTCTAAGAACGCGCAATGGAGTGCGAGGGCCGGGCCAGCCCTCGGCGCCGGCGCCCCTCGGACGCCTCCGCCGCGCCATTGTTGCACGGCCTCCCCACACAGGGGAGATCTCTCGACCGAGCGGTAGAGCTACTCGCTAGTAGCCCACGGACAACCTGTTTCTTAAGAGAATCGACGGTCACCGCACAAATATTGTGGAATTCCATATCGGAGAAGTTCTCTTTCTCCAATACGGAATTCCAAAATATTTCTGTCCTCATTAAGTTATCTTCCACAAATAGTATATTTACAAATACTATTCACATTTCAAATATCACATACATGTTTTTAGGATTTTCCTTCAACTTTAAGTATTCGCTATCAGAAATTTAACCAGAGTAAATTATAAAAAAGATAAAAAATGAAAAACAATTATAATACAATAGAATACATGCCCAAGTAAGGTGGTGAACAAGAGTTAGTGGCTATTTTGCATAAGCAACGTTGCCGAGATAAAAAAAGTGCAGAATAGCCACTAACTCATGTTTGCCATAAAACATCTCCAAGTGCATAAAATGGCCAATAACCAAAGTATTACATCAAGGACACTATTGGTAGAGTGAAAAATTGCAGTTATTCCTTCTACTGCAGCCTCCTTCCGGGGATTTTCGAATCTTAGTTTCGGAAATGTTGACGCATATCAACATTGAGAATTCCACTCTTTATAATTCCTTGAAAATCTTTCAAATACACGGATGACAAATGGATGATACTTTCTTGAGTATTATTTTCTACTTGCATTACGTTGATAACAAGAAACGACACCATTTGAAAAGTCTTGTAATAACGATACGACCTTTTAAAGCTGTAAAGCAAAAACGTTTGCAACATAAAAATACTGCTTTAGATGATGTAACAAAAGACATTTTATTGCCATCATAAAAGTTTACATTTTTATCCATTGGAGCAGTTACAAAAAGCTATCATACCTTGCTCCACTTCCGAATTCTCTAGATCGTCTTCGACCGTATTTTCCTTCAACTGCGATCTTATGAAACCACATCGAAGAAATACTTTGAAAATAATGAAAATCACGTTCGCTAAAATTAAAACAATCATTGATATATTTTTGGTATCAAACGTCGTCTTCATAAAGTATTCTAAATATCCTTACTACATTAGCCTGAAATAGACTAGAAGGAATAGTGTTGGCCGACCTGGATGGCCGAGGTGGCTAAGAGCGAGTACCGACTCAGCGCTTCGGACCGAAGGGTCGCGGGTTCGAGTCCCGCCTTTGTTTGTCCGTTGACTTTGTATGTGTTGTCGCGGAGGGCCTCGCGTTCTGCTGAACCCAGATCAGAGGAGCCCGCAAGTGCGTAGGTCTAGTGTATGGTCGAATATGCGTCCCATCGGAACGTAAAGGGTAACCGGCTGTTGGCTGGATAAAAGTCCTAGAAAGAAGAGGGAATAGTGTTGTCGAAATCTCATCACTGTCCATCACATCCAGTAAAATTGAAAAACCGCCCCTATTTGCCTTTGCTCGAAGTCTGTCATCATTATTCGACACGTAGCGTCAGATGTCCTTGGCGAAATGTCCCTTACTATATGTTTCGCTCGTTGTCAGTTCCACTGAGGTTGATGATCGGCGCACTTCCAACGTCGTCCATTGGTTGTCATTCATTTTCTGATATGCATCGCCCATCGTTTCCCGATCCCAACCTTATTCACTCATTGCACAATTTATGCAGTCCTTGTTCTTATTGTCGTTCCATATTCCCTTTCCTTATCTATTATTATTTCCTTATCCCTCACCCATCCCTACTGGTCTTCCTCTTATCTCCTCGCCGCTCGCCCCCCTCTTCACCTGGTAATTGGGCAATGTGTTCCACTAGGCGTGTTCCATTCACAGCCGTTCATCCCGCTCCCGTCGTTTTCTGCTCGACATCGCTCGCCTGCCCCCGTTCTTCGACCGTCACTCGTCTGCGTCTCGCGCCCTTCGATTTCCTCTCCTTCTGCGTTTCCTGTGCTACCGGTCCCCTTGCCCCGCCCGTCCCGCGCGCTCACCTGTCTCCGCGACCTCCTCCGCACCCCCTCCCGCCCCGCTCTCGCCCCGCTCTCGCCCGCTCTCGCCCGCTCTCGCCCGCTCTCGCCCGCTCTCGCCCGCTCTCGCCCGCTCTCGCCCGCTCTCGCCCGCTCTCGCTCGCTCTCGCCCGCTCTCGCCCGCTCTCGCCCGCTCTCGCCCGCTCTCGCCCGCTCTCGCCCGCTCTCGCCCGCTCTCGCCCGCTCTCGCCCGCTCTCGCCCGCTCTCGCCCGCTCTCGCCCGCTCTCGCCCGCTCTCGCCCGCTCTCGCCCGCTCTCGCCCGCTCGCCCGCTCTCGCCCGCTCTCGCCCGCTCTCGCCCGCTCTCGCCCGCTCTCGCCCGCTCTCGCCCGCTCTCGCCCGCTCTCGCCCGCTCTCGCCCGCTCTCGCCCGCTCTCGCCCGCTCTCGCCCGCTCTCGCCCGCTCTCGCCCGCTCTCGCCCGCTCTCGCCCGCTCTCGCCCGCTCTCGCCCGCTCTCGCCCGCTCTCGCCCGCTCTCGCCCGCTCTCGCCCGCTCTCGCCCGCTCTCGCCCGCTCTCGCCCGCTCTCGCCCGCTCTCGCCCGCTCTCGCCCGCTCTCGCCCGCTCTCGCCCGCTCTCGCCCGCTCGCCCGCTCTCGCCCGCTCTCGCCCGCTCTCGCCCGCTCTCGCCCGCTCTCGCCCGCTCTCGCCCGCTCTCGCCCGCTCTCGCCCGCTCTCGCCCGCTCTCGCCCGCTCTCGCCCGCTCTCGCCCGCTCTCGCCCGCTCTCGCCCGCTCTCGCCCGCTCTCGCCCGCTCTCGCCCGCTCTCGCCCGCTCTCGCCCGCTCTCGCCCGCTCTCGCCCGCTCTCGCCCGCTCTCGCCCGCTCTCGCCCGCTCTCGCCCGCTCTCGCCCGCTCTCGCCCGCTCTCGCCCGCTCTCGCCCGCTCTCGCCCGCTCTCGCCCGCTCTCGCCCGCTCGCCCGCTCTCGCCCGCTCTCGCCTCGCTCCTACCCGCTCCCGCCCCTCCGCCCGTTCCCACCCCGCTCCCGCTCCACTCCCGACCGATCCCGCCCCTCCCGCCCCTTCCGGCCAACCCCCGACCCCTCTCCGCTCTCGCCCCTCCCGTCACCCTCCAGCCCGTTCCCGCCCCGCTCCCGCTCGCTCTCACCCCCGCCGCGCCCATTCACCGCCCATTGAGCGAGGCGTTCGCCTCCGCCGGCGCCGCAGGTATGCTGAAATTCGATCGGCGCGTCGGATGCGAACGGCAGCGCGGGCGGCGCCGGGCAGCGAGGGGCGGGGCGGGGCGGGGCGGGGCGGGGCGGCGCGAGGAGAGGCGGGGCGGCGCGTCTCGCGCGCGTGCGTGCGTGTGCGTGCGTGCGGAGCATTGGCCGCATGGCCGCCTGGCCGCCTAACCGCCTACCGGTCCGTTGTGCGGCCGCCGCGCCGGCTGCCTGCGGCGCTCCGCGGCCCAGCAGCGGAGGAGCGAGGAGCGGGGCCCCGCCTTCCTCGCACCTCGGCCGCGTGCGAAAGGCAGCGTCCGTCCACGGCACTCCCACTCCACACGTTGCCTTCAGAATAAGCACAAGGCAACTACATGCGAAATGTAGGTATTGATGCATATATTTTTATTTATATGTACTAATGTCGATTGTACACGAAAGAAAATACCGGAAAATTAAAGAGACAAGAAAGCTGAGTCTTCATGTGATCAGAAAGATGAATGCCACGGTCATGATTAGGTTATTGAACCTGTACAGTTTGTTAGTTAACCTGTATTAGCCTGTACAGTAGTTACAGTTTATTTATTATATTGCAATGCTTGATGATCTGATTTCGAAGGACATACATGTGGATTCCTGTAAATACAACAAAACTTCGTTTCGCTCAACCAATTAATTCTAGCATCCATTCCACGTTCGTTACGTAAGCAGGAATCCCTTAGTGCTGTGAAGTTACCTACTGAACCTACCATGTAAAGTGGTTCTTACAAAAAAATTAAAAATTAAGCTATTTACCCGTGCTTTCCTCTCTTGTAAGTTTTTACAACATTCGGTGGTGAATTAAAATATTAAAATCACACCAGACCCGTGTTTACGGCCCCCTCTGCATATAGGCGCCAAGAGTTTTTCTAATTTGAGATTACGTCATATTTTCATATTAATGTAAATTATTTTATTAGTTACACATTTTTTCATAAGATCTCTTCCATCGATTCTTGCACTACAATTTGAAAAAGTTAAAATTCATATACAAACGCGGAAATGGCAAAGCATTTTAATCATAATTATTAACTGCTCAGCAAAGTGAAAATGTTCTCAGTTGAAAAGAACTAAAAATTCTATGGAGTAATACTTCAAGATATGAATTTAATTTCTTACTTATATTATGCAGAGAATTTGACGTTTTTCGCCGGTCGCGTTTTTATTACAAGATCATATTAATTTAATTTTGGTACTCATTTTGATTGCACTCATTTAATAGAGGTCTACGCTCAAAATTATAATATTATTGTAAGGCTCAAAGTTTGATAAGGCTCTTCATAATAATAACAGTATGAGGCTCCAAACGCTACGAAAAAGTAATCGGAATTCAAGCTTTCGTTTACTCAACGCGAGGCAATTGTCACTATTAGAATGTGCGCGAATTGCCGCATTAAAATATTACTTCTCCTTATTCGCAGATCGTAAATAAGTAAAACAAATATTTACAATGTTCCTTCTGTGGATTGTATTAAGTGTCTTTCAAAGAAGATATGCATACTAATTAAGATGCAAGAATCCAAAGGAATGACGTTGACAAATTTCTATTTGCTCAGTGAATCGTGTTGTAAGCTGCCACGAAGATCAAGAATCAATTCTGAATTTTTTTAGTAGGCCTAACAATGAATTAATTATTGAATTTTTTCAAATCACAGTATACCCAATTATATTTATATGCCTCACTTCCTTATAGAACGTGCTACCTAAAATGAAATTTCAAAATAGTATGTTACGTAACAAGTTCACGAAACACGCATTTCGTGCACGAGTCGAGTTGGTTGCTTAAGTGTACGCTCGGGCGACGAAAGAAGAGCGCGCGAATAATCTTGCGCATGAGTTGCAAATACAATATTTTTTTACCGTGCTGATGTTTCGCACACGCGCCGTGATATTGTATATACTATTAATGAGAATGCAAAGAACTGCTGTTTCGCGCACGGAATATAAATCACGAGAATGTCTTTCGCGCTCGGCGTGTTAAATATTTATTTTTTGATTGATGTTTTCGGAAATAGTCACTACTTCCGTTTGTGTAGTGAATGCTTGGTAGCGGGAGGTGGCGGTCTTCCTCCCCCGCTGGATGGTGATCTCCGGCGCACGTCGCCTTGCGGGCGATTCCCACTCCACGGATCTCCCCCATCGGGGCACCGCCTCAACCGGGACAAGCTTTAGCCTCCCGACTGGTTTCCCGACGTATGTGGCACTGCAGTGCATGTAAGTGTAAGTGTGAGTAAGAGGGGAGGATAGAACAAGAAAGTGGAAGGAAAGATCGCGCGGTCTGTGACTCATTTGTTAATCCGGCATTCCTGGAATTGATCGGAGTAAACGTGGAAAACACCGTTCAGAGAATCAGGCTGCTACAATTCTCCTTCAGGCAGCAGCTTAACTCGACTTAGCTCTCTTGCTAGAATTGAACATCCGCCACCAACGGGACTCAAACCTAGAACATTTCGGTCGTAATCGCTGAGGAGACAGCGACAAGGCTCTCAGCTCGAGTCAGCCGGTTTCTTTTTTGAGGTGGAACCAACAAATACTCTCACTTGCCGCTGACCCGCCGCCAAGGTCGGGCCTATTCCCACGTGCGAGCCGTCGTTCGTTTGCCCTGGAGAGCGCTATGTAGCAGGGAGGTGTGTCCTGGTGCCTCACTGGGAACACATTTTAGCCCCGGCAGGAAACAGGCATACCACACCGGCTGAACCCACGTGCTTCCTAACGATTTTGCCGCTCATGCTCTTGGAAAACAACTTGCAGTTATTAGTTTTCGGGTTTGAGAGAAAATAAAACTTGGAATGCTGCTGTAGCCAACGTTCCTTGATAGGGAAGGAAACTATTGATGTCAGAATACTCTTTGAATTTACTGAATTTGACAAATATACATACCAAAGTAATGCACATAGAGGACCTCAATTGCTTGAAATCTCATTTCTTCCATGTTTTCTCCCAGAGCACAATTTCTATCCAGCTTCAATAAAACCAAAGATTGTGAACACTCTCAAAAGATCTCTCTCTCTCTCTCTCTCTCTCTCTCTCTATATATATATATATATATATATATATATATATATATATATATATATATAATCGTATCAGCCTCTGCTAGTAATGACAATTCTCCTAAGACATAGTGATTCCATGCAAATTCAACTAATTGGATAATCTTTCATGTGACATTGATGATATTGAACAATTTCAATGACAATTTCGAAGTCTGAAGAACCTCATACTGCAAATTAATGGGTATGCACATCAAGGCAAAGGTATCTCTTAGAGGGTTACTAGGCTAATCATTAAAACATCCCTACAAATATTTATTTACTAGCTTAGCGTGACGTCATAAAGGTTGCTTGGTTTATCTATACTCGGGAATAGACAGTTCCATGAAAAAGTATCGATCGAAACAATTTTTAAAAAGAATATGTGTTTCATTACAAAATTAGGCTTAATAATCGTCAGACTAATTAATCAAGTCGTAAGATACATGTTATGCCACGTGATAAAGTAATTCACAGTTTTTCATTACAGCAGGTGCCTTAAAATACCCCCAAACAAGTTTTTCTTCGAATTCTTTCAAAATGTTTTAGAAATATCTAATCAGAGTGAAAGTCGATTTGGTTTGCCGAGAGAAATCCAATGAGGCACTGACCTATACCCTAAAATGCGATTAATTGCTTACCTTCCCCCCAAAAAACTACATTTTTTTCGATATTTTTTTTAGTGTTCTGTAACGATCCGCGGAAATGATCAATTCTCCACCCGTACCCCGAGACGCGTCGAATGACACCACAATTGTCCCCGAATGGTGAACTGGAAGGGGGTTAATCGTGACAGAAAAAGGATGACAATTTATCACTCTCTTGGTTTCTAGAACAAACCGTTGTCTCAGAAAAGTGAGTGCTATTATTATTGCCGATGAGCATCGGAAAGTTCAGAATTTGTTTATACATTATAAATCAGTAGAAGGAATATTTATCAGAAAATTAATATAATATGCAACAAGATGAATGTGCTCTTATTATTCTCATATTTATTGTGAAAATCTTTTACCTCTTGTACTACATTTTACTCTTAAGATATTTGCCTTCTGGAGAAAAATAAATTGTTATGCCTCTAGTGGAACTACCTTTTCCTTACATCGAACATAAATAGGACATTCATCTCATCTCATCTAAAAATCTTTTCATAGTGTCGACATTTCTAATTTGGTGCAGCAGAGTATCATAATACGGCATAAATAGTGGACCTCTCCTTATGCGATCAAGATCAGTAGATGCGACGTATTTAGGGCTTTCTTCAGTCAAGAAGTTGTGAAGATGTACTGCGGGCTCATTGTGCCTGGATTGAAAAAGGGTCTATTTAATCTCAATGACCATAAATGCAGATGGATACCACAAATATTTCACAAAAGGAAAAAAGGGCTTTATAAATGCGTAGATAATGTAATTATGACTTTGTATTTTTTCTTTTCTCGTATACTCAGTGTACAGTTGTATGTAACGTTGCAGGAAAACGGGAATTTTTCGACAGGAAAATATGAATTGTGAGTCCGATACCGCATTTTTTTCTTTCTCATTTACAAAGTGTATTACATTCTTGCATATATAGTAGAGTAAAAATATACGTTTTAAGGCTCCATTATATCGGGCAATTGTATTACGGGCTTTATTACGCTTAAATATTGTAATTCGCAAACAAGATTTTCATAAAAAGATTTTGTCAAAAAACTGTGTCAATTTTTACTCTCTCATATACTACTTACGTAGTATAGAGGAAATATTGTTTGTCGCTAATGACCTGGTAGTTCTTGCGACCAGTTAAATAAAGCATAATAAAAATTATTGTATTGCTGCGGCAAAATACGGCAATTAATCGACAGAAAAACTCTTATTGCCGGACCCTGAATTCAAAAAAGTGGATAAATCTAATTTCTACATGAAGAAAATGAATTCCTTTAACACGTTGTATCATCGTTATCCACATTTTGTTGGTTCTTAATACCGTAAAATCGGTTCAAGGCAAAACGCCTGACCCCCCGCCGTCTGAGTGTGCTCAACACTGGCACCTAAAAGTCCCTTCAGACGATTTTCTTTAAAATTGATATTTCCCGAATGATCTAAACAAACTCATGACCCTGGTAGTTTGCAACGGATATTTTGATTTTGGGGAACTACTTGAAGCCTCAACATTTTCAAAAAAAAATCTCAAAAATACCTTAAAATTTTTCGATTATTTTTATCGAGAAGAACAGAATACGCTTAAAAATATTCAATAAAAATTTCAAGAAAAACCTTAGGAGAACTTGATCGCGGAATGAAATCGTGATACGCCTTTAAATGAAATATTGAAGCTAACGCATCTGATAAGTTTACGATTTGTGTAGAGATTGTGAATAGGTGATGAAATTACCGTCGTGGAATGAAACAGAAAGGTCAACAAATGGATGAAAGAATAAACTAAATCTCTTTAATATGCGTGGGAGGATTAAAGGCAGAAAATTTCAGATGTTAACCTCTTAGCCTTGAGACCGACTTGGGTGTTCTAGCATATCGTACAGCGGCTACCTGAGTGTAGCTCCGAGAGATTAGTTGTACCGCACAACCACCTACTCTTTCCGGCTTACATGCGGATTGGATTAGTGAGTCTTCACCTGTGGGGTGTAGTGTATTTTAACTCAGCAAGGGATTCCAATAAAAAATTATTTAATTCACGTGGAACATGTATTCGTTAAATTTGCGTGTAACTGAAACAGTGTGTCATTCTCTACACGTTCAAAGAAGACATTTGAACTAAAAAATAGTTTATAATGTTGCTTTAGCCCAACAAGAACGCAGACGTTTTTATGAAATGTGTACTTTAAAAAAGTTATCAACAATTTAATTTTTTGTATTGTTTTAGAAATTCATTGATTTTTTGAAACCTAAATGTGTTTAAATTCTTACGTTTGGATTAGATATAATTTCCAATTACTGATTGTTGTGATAATTTTAAACAAACACTTCATTTCTTTGAATTTATTTTAAATAAAACATTAAAAACTAATTTATCGATTGTTTAGGAACGTTGTTCATAGGATAATTAAATATTGAAATTCATATTTTTTACAAATTTCATGGCTCATATTTAACAAATTATTGACGGTGATCTTGTTAGGGGCGCGCGCCTCTAGCAATAGAATATTACATTATCGTTGGTGAGCTGATTATTCTTATAAACAGATATAGTATTATAATTTGAAATTAGTTTGAAATGATAGTATTTAACGATTCAATTTTTATCTAACCTTTGTTGAAATAATTATAATTTTCTTTGATGTCACACTCCTTATCGTAAGAAAAAACTGCACTCGAACTCATTGCTACTTTTTTACTTTCTCTCTACCCAGTAGAGCGAAAGTTATTTAATGCTGCCCGGGAAATCGGCGAATATTCGTGAGAAAACTCTAATTACATGGCCCTGGTAATGAAAAAGTGAATAAATATCGATGCTAAATTTTTAAAAAATCCTCTAACTCGTGGTGCAGCCAGAATCTATGTTTTATGGGTCCGAAAAATCGAATGACGGTAAAACTCTATCTGTCCGTCCGTCCGTCTATCCGTCTGTGTGTTTGTCTGTCTGTCCGTCTGTCCGTCTGTGAACAACGCTAGCGGCTATACTGTTCAACCGATTTTCTGCAAAATTGATATTCCCCAATCCATCTGGCTTATGTCGCGGCCCCATGAATATGAAATGCATATTTTAATTTTGAGGGGTACTTTACATGAACCCCGAGGACATTTTCTAAATTTTCAAAATTGGCTCCAGCGTTTTTAATTAAATTTTGCTGTTAGATAGTGTGAAGGACGTTTAAGGAATGGTGCAGATCTAATTTCTGTTGAAAGCTATTTTTTGCAAATTGCAAAATTTCAATTTTTTCGGTGTCTTCCTACAACTACAATTACGGAGATATAAATTTTTCCGTTAATAAAATCTGTTCCTTAAAGATAGATTTTTAAATGACGTCATGTACAATTTTTCGAAAATTTGAGTACTTTTCGAATAATTTTGCGTGAAAATACGGGCGAGAAAGTACGTGCTGTTTTAGCACTACTAGTTTCATTTTATTGCTTTGTTTTTACAAAAGAATTTTTCTTTGTTTTTTATAGAGGCATCATGTTCATAGGTTTTGATCAATATTGACCAAGACCCAGGAATCAGCTCAGCTGCCTCCATTACGGTATTTTTGATCATAAGAATTTTCAATGTTTCATGTGTTTTGAACATTTGGCATTGCACGACGTGGTCTTGAGAGCGCGACTTAGGTGGTTCCATCGCAGAAAAAGGAAAGATTAGTTGCCTGCGTTTCGTAGTATTCGGTAAAAGAACTCAGGTTCTTTCATGTTCACTTGATGCACGTACGCTACTAACACGGTGCTGGTACAAGGCATCTACTGAAGAACTAAATTGGACTCTGATTGGTGGGCAGAGGATGCGTGATCTTGCCGATCTTGAAGATTGACATCTCTCGAAATTATCTGAAAGTGTAGCAACGGCTTCAAAAAACAATAATCATTTTATATTATTATAATACGTTAATAATATTTAAGTATTGCAAGGTTTACTGATTAGCCTTTAGACAATATACCTGCAATTGACTTGTCAATTGCGAACTTGCGTTTATATGACATACACGACTCTCAGTTTTTTGTTGAAAATTTAATTAATTATTATACATTTACTGTTCAAACTCTCTCAGACACAAATAATTCTTTAAATAAATGTGTATATTAACATGTTTTTCTTATTGCTACATTAGGTTTGAAATCTATTATTTAAAAATGTACTTTTAGTAAAACCGTGCAAACTGTTTCGCCGTGTCCGAGCGAGGCGCGAGAGAAAGCGAAGGAGGTTCGTAGTGGCCTCGGCCGGCGCGGGGTTCTATTAAAACGGCATCTCCGGAAGTTTCCAGCAGCGCAACGAATCAATCCAAAGTATCGACAGCAGCGGCGCCGGCCAGGGTATCGGCGTCGGTGGCGGCGGCTGCGACGCGGCGGCAGCGGCGGCCGGTCAGTGGAGGCGGCGGCGGCGGCTGCGGCGGCGGTGGTGGCGGAGGCGGCGGTGGCGCGCCGGTGCCTCGAGGCCTAAGTGCTAAGGGCGGCGACGCCGCGCCGCCTGCGCCGCCCACTGAACAAAGACAGCGCCGCCTTCCTGGAAGCGACTGGCGTTCGGGCGCAACGGCGCATCGCGCGAGGCCAGGTGCATGCGCCGCCCCTCCCGCCCCTCCCGCCCCCGCGGCCTTCCGTGCCCCAGCGGCCCCCTCCCGCCTACCTTCTCGCCCACACACCCACTCGCGCACACACACACGGCCACACACCCACTCACCCCCACACACACACTCGCCCACACACACACGGCCACACACCCACTCGCCCACACACCCACTCGCCTACACACCCACTCGCCTACACACCCACTCGCCTACACGCCCACTCGCCTACACACCCACTCGCCTACACACCCACTCGCCTATACACCCACTCGCCTACACACCCACTCGCCTACACACCCACTCGCCTACACACCCACTCGCCTACACACCCACTCGCCTACACACCCACTCGCCTACACACCCACTCGCCTATACACCCACTCGCCTATACACCCACTCGCCTACACACCCACTCGCCCACACACCCACTCGCCTACACACCCACTCGCCTACACACCCACTCGCCTACACACCCACTCGCCTACACAACCACTCGCCTACACACCCACTCGCCTACACAGCCACTCGTGTACACACCCACCTGCCTACACACCTACTCGTCCACACACCCACTCGCACACAGTCCCGCCAATCCACTTGCCCAACCGCATGCTCTCTTCCAAATTAAGGTCCTCTGAGTATGTGTAATTGCCCCGTGGTACGAAAATATTAAGAATCTTCGTAAATAATTATCGAATCGAACTCGTCGTTACATATATCACAAACATTGTATTTACATGTTTCAAAATCTACCCGATATTTTTGTCGCATCCAATTGATATGTAGACCAAACCGCAAAACCACGAATACAAAACTGACTCCCTTTTCACATTTTACACACAATCTGCCAGTCATAAAGTTACACGATTTATAATTATCCCATTAATAATCCTTAAATAGTCACTCATATGATTTAAATTCAGCGTTCTTTTATTACTGATATTTAAGGGTGCATTCCAGAACTCTCCGCATCGTATTACTTAATGTACGCGGGTCTTCGAGCTTAACAAGTAAAACGCCACATTGCTGTGCGTTGTTTTCTCAGGAAAGTTTTTTAATAAATTTTAAACCCCGTGCGTTCGTCCCAACCTCGACCAGTCCGCGCTATTCACTCCACCCCTCCACCCCTGCACCTTCCGACGGCTTCCTGACGGCTGCCACTCTACTCCTTACCACCGAGTTTACCTGCAAATCCCTTCTTTCGAATTCAGCCTCTCTACGTTTCGGCTCCCAGCCGACTTCACCAACACGACGTGCCCGTTTTTCCCTCACTGTGGTCTCGAAAATATTCCCGCTCTCAACATACTCATCGCATCTAGCATTCCCGTCGTGATTCTTCGTTCAAGATTTAGCTTCTTCCTATCTTCCTTCTGGAACTCCCCCGTTCCAGACCCATTTACCCGTTAAGACTCCAGCAAGCCTGCCTCATCAATCATCTGTCAAGCCAGCATGTTCCTCATCGGCCTTCTAAGGATATTTCACACAACTGGTTCCTTCTAAGCTTTCTTTGCAATAATTACTGGGTCATTCCATTCTCACTTGCATTTACGGATCCTTCCTGCTGCTCCGTAGCAAGTTTTCTCGTGGATTAGCACACTCTCATACTATCTTCTTTACCTTGGGGTCCTTGCTTACTCTTTCCTGTTTCTAGCGCCAGACATATTGCCGCTCTTGGTCGTCTAATTATCTCCACTCCTCCTTTCTGTTATTCCACTGTCAACGTTCTCGCCAACATGCTTCAACCCGTCTGGTGCTTCCATTGTCGCTCACCGCCCTTTTAGTCTTCACCGTTTCTTCCGTTGCCTCTTCTCCATCTCCTTGGCCGTGTGCCACCCAGCCGCCCGTCTCTCGGGTCGAGTAGATGCGACTATTTACAGACCGGAAGAGCACTGTCTAAATACTTAACCTTTGTTTGCTTGTTTTTATGTTTAACTTCCATATTTTCTCTCTCATCTCTTTTTAGTTAACTCTCTGTGTCCTTTTCTACTAGAAGGAACATTGTGTTGACCACCGTGAACGGTATACACCTGGCCTTTGTAGTTCCAACCGTCATTTTTTAGACAAGTACAGAGAAATAGACCAATAATCTCGCATACCATATCTGTCGGTCTCTCTCAACAAAACTTTAAAGAAACATGTTTTGTATTTTGTGAACGTTAAATTTTAACGATACTAAATATATTTTCAGAAAACGTTTATCGAAATTCTAAGAAAAATTGAAAAATATTAGAAAGGAATATAGAATATGGACCTCACCAAATGGTTCGTAGCAACAGATCCTTCTTACCTAAAATACTTTCCTGAACCCCGGAAGCCAATGGATGGATTGAGTTGCTCGGAAGCTTACCGGATTACCTAGAAATGGCATTTAGTTGACCCAATTATTATTGAAAAATGGCAAAAGTACTATGAACATCTTTTGTAAGAAAATATATCTGATTTTCAGGGAATAGAATATGAACTACTGCAGGTAAATTCTATCGCACCAGAGGTGACTTTGGAAGCGGGAAAAAAGTTTTAAGAATGAAAAATAATAAAGCACCGGGGCCTGAAGGTATATCCATATACTTGTTAAATATTATTCTATTGTAGATTTGGAATTAACAAAAATATTCAATGGCATTTTAAAAGGAGGTAAAATGCCAGAAATATGGAAATTATTCTATACAAATTCAATTTACAAATAATTATAGAGGGATAAGTGTGACTTCATTTTTGTTGAGACTATGTGGACGTGTGCTAAAGAATAGAAATGAAAGGCAAATATCAGACTCAGAAGAGCAAAGTGGTTTTAGGCCAGGAAGATCCATTATTGACAATATTTTCTGTCTCAAACAACTGATAAAAACAATTGAGCGAGGAAGACAACTTTACATAATTTTCATCGATCTCGAAACGGCTTATGATAATTTAACAGTTATGACGCATATGCTCCCATCATAGATGAGAACGTTACGACGTTCCATGACGATTTTGCCATCGCACGATTTGGTTGGCGAGATGACAGAGAGATGGCGATGCACTTCGGGCAATCTTAGAATCCCTGGATATAGAGAGTAGCGCAACCTAAAGGACCGCCGCCATTTAATATCCACTTACCCGTTTGCCTCAATTGGCAGTATACGCAAGTTAGTGAAATACGATAATGTATTGGAGTACTGTAAACATTTTTGAGGATATGAAAGTTATCTTGGGGAAGACCAATGAATATCATTGTTGATTAATACAAATAAAAATCACTTATATAATTTTTCTTCTGTATTCCCGATGTCAGTATGAGCCTATATACAGTACTTAGCGGCTGCATCATTCGAAAAAATTTTGTTAAATGTTTCATTGATTCTGTTCAAGAAATGCATACTTTTGTTCATATCTTCCTCAAGTTTATTCCTCCATGGTTGGAAATAATTGTTAACTTTTTTGTTTAATTTCACAGTAATAAATTCTTAATCCTTTGGCAAAAAACATAGCCCACTAATTTGTTACTTCGCACGGTGCAAGTTTGAACGAAAATAGAAATATAGTGGGAATTCGTTTAAGTTTTATTGTGTAACGATAAGATTACACACTGATATTTTTTATATAAAAATGGACAATATAATTGTCGATATTTTACTAATTTGGACGGAGCATAAATAAACCAGAATAAATTCGAAACAAAAACAACCTAGCATGTACGTTCTTTTACCAATATATAATTTAATTTTTTATTTCAATTTGTTATAAAATATTTTAGTTATATTGTAATTTGTTGTTACCTGGAGATGAATTAAGGATTAAATTCAGAACGTGAATTTTGGTGAAAAAAATATGTTAGAACAAAGAAATTTTAAACCTTTTGAACACTACAAATGCAGTTTGTAATGACGGAGGGGTGGAACAGTTTTTCTTTTGTAGTATTGAAAAGACATCACATAATGGGGTAAAATATTTCTACTTAAGTATTTGAGAAATACTCCTAAAATTAACCCATCAATTTTCATTATTGTTACACTTAACTAAAATTGTTATTGCAAAGAAAAAAGTTGAAAATAATTCATAAGTATTGTGGACTAATGCACCTATTAATGTTGAATACACATTTTAACTAATACTATGCTGGATTTCACATGAAGAAAGATGGAATACTCAAAATAATGAATTCTAATCATCATAGTCTTCGTAACACTCACCTGTGCTCTTATATCTTCAAAATATTACAGCACTGAATGTTAATGACATTTTAAATTCATATTGCAATTAAGAGGAAATATTAAGATTTTTAAAGTACTATTTCATAAAAGTTTTTCTAATTTGTCTTAAAAGCATGTTAAGTTTACCCCCAATAAATATTACTGCAAATTGTATTATTAATAATTTTGGATATATTATTAGACATGTAAATAATGGGTGCTCAGTGAATATTCCTATCTTGAATAACTTCCAATACTTGGAAATATCAGTCCTAACCACTACCGTTGTTTATAATCTTTTAAGGACAACAGAAATAGTTAAAATTTTTGGCATTTATTTGAAAAAATTTTTTTGTGGCGTTAGGAAATTTGATACATTCAATCATTATGAAATAAGGTTTTCCAACTGGAATTTCAACAAAAGAAAAAAAGTTTTAATTTGTTGGATTTAATTTATTTTCATGAAAAATCGACGTGACTTTCAGGGGAAAATTTCATCTGCACATTTTCTTGCACTCTACCTTCTCCGTTTACCATACATAGTTGAATGACTAATAAAACTACAAACAAAGTGAGGTTCGCAACATTTGAAAACTAGAAAGTCTTGGTTCAGAAATTACAGAAAAATTATTTACATCTGGAAACTAGCTACATATTTATAGTATTGCTAACAAAATAGCAACACATATCCCTGGCTCTACAACTAGCCAAAGGCGAGGTAAACAAAATGTGCACATAGTGAAGCTACATTTATGTCCAGAAGCAAACCAAGGGGCCATCTCAGCATTCGCTCAGTGGATCAGGGAAACTGGACGAAAACCTGATCAAGATGGGATCTTCAAAAGATATATTATACATTACATTACAAACAATAAATTACAAACTACAATATATACAACAATTACACTATGCAACAATTACTATATACAGAAATTACAATACTGTGAATTACATCACATCTGTTCTCATGTAAATGCTCCTACTTGATCTGCCATCAGGCTCTGATGCTTTAAGTGCATTGAATTTTTTTAACAACAGATACAGCCTAGTTTTCAAAAATATTTTAATTGCCTTGTGCAATGTTTCATGGCACTCTGGTATATTAAATTCCCTATTAGATATTGCACTTTGTAATATTATGTTTGTCATTCCATTTAATTTCATGTTATTATTTAATAACTTTTCTTCATTTCTCCTAAAGAACATTTCCACTTTTAAAAAAAAAATTATACAATAACAATGATGGCAGTCTTAAATTACCTGTTTTATACTCTTTCAGCTGAGTCAGTGAACTAACGTGCTTCACTGACATATCATTACTAGTTGTTTCCAGCTGAGACATGCACGATTCACAAGAATCAAAATTAATTTTTATTTTGTGCAATACATATCCCACCAAATAATACAAGGACTGTTGCTCATCATCATTCAATAGTTCATTTGACCCAAACTCTAATGTGAGATCAAGATCTACATCCAAAACCAGATCTTGATTTTCCATAGCAACTTCACTCTTCGACATGTACTTTACTAAGTATTCTGAGTCTGTGCCACTGTAGCTCCCATGCTTTGGTTTGAACTCGTATTGTGATAATGTTATTAAGCGAAGTGCCACCTTAAAATCACGAGGCCCAGGAGCAGGACTTCGTGATCTGACCACTGAGAAAAGATTTTCCAGGGCATCTTAAGTCAATCTTCCCAATAAAACATACTTAAAATTTGCACTTTTTAGGTACAAATTTTGAAGGTCTATTGCAGTTTGAGTAGTTATCAAAAGTCCACACTGAAATGGTTTCCAGACACTTGGCTTACCTACCTTCACATTCCTGACAATACTAATAAATTCATTTAAAAATTCAATATTATCAGAATGTAATTCATGATTGCTGAGAGAGAGTGCCAGTTTCTCATTTCTTGCAGTCATAATGGAAAACCATTTAAATACTGTCTCAATGAACCACGCGGTAGTGAAGTATTTTTCACTGATTTTATTATTCAATATGCAGTACTTAATTCCTGCAGCAACATCGTGGTTCAACACTTTCAACGCTGAAGACACATTCATTTTCTCAAAATGTGACGGATTGAGAAAGCTTTCTTTTAAATAAGGAGCAATTTTGAGATCTGCATTAGCATCACAATCTGCAACAAGTTTGACTGCATCTATTGTTACAGTATTTGAAGGCAAATTGTACTTCTGAACAATAGAATCGTCAATATAGAAGACTTTACCGTCAACTAATGCATTCCGCAAACGTTTTAAAATGTGAGGAGGATCGCATACAAAATATAATTGTCCATCGTTACATGGATGGTTACAGAAGTTGGCTACTTCTCCGTATCGTGTAGCAACAATATTGCATAATCGCATCAAGCTGCGATTTTGTGGCCCCATGTCAGACACCACTGCTTTTACAATGATCCCTACTTCATTGCACTTCTGAATTAAAGAAAATACTTTATTTTTCATCTCTTCAGCGTCGTACGAGGGTCCAGTAAATTCATAACCTACAGTTTGCTTCCAACGTGTTGTCACACCAGCCAACATAAATACCAACGCATGTGTTGCGAGAATTTCATCACTGTTTTTGCCCCCCGACAATTGCATTGTCGGTTTTCCAATTATTTCACACACACTGCTGTCGTACTCTAGGCCGGGGGATATTGCCATTTCATTGTCATGCAAAGTGGCATGTCTTTCCTCAGGTTTCAAGCATTCCACCTAAAATAAATTTAAAAAAATAAAAATTACTTAAAGTTATGATACTTTTTTTAGAATTTCAGATTACAATTTTATATAAGGACTTACTTTGGCTTTGAGAAGGTGAAGTATATCATCCAAAATACCAGGAGTGAATTTGAACTTTGCAATTCTTTGTTGCAAAGTTCGAACACAAGGGTAAGGATTCTGTTTCCTGACTTCTTCATATCCATTTCTCCCACAAGCAATGTATAACTTCAGCGCTTTATTCACAGTTTCATCGGACCACACAAAACCTTTCATTGAATTACTTCGAAGGAAAGTAATCTGGTCATTGTTATAAAGCCTGCTGAAATTTCTTTTGTACTCATCCATCTGTTTCTCCAGCTGACAATTTTTTTTTTGTAATAACTTTATCTTTCTCTTTAGAACTTCAATTTTATCATTACTATTACTATCACTATCACCACCTTCACAAGTGTCCTCAATTTCACAACCATGAATCACTGCTTCTTCATTAGCTGTATTATCTGCAAATGATTAATATGTTATAACTTATACTGAAACTTCAGAGACAATGAATCGACACAAGTCCATGCATATTTAAATATACCTGTATGAATTTCACGTTTAAAAAACTCATGTTCATTTCCTTAACTCCCAAATCTCAGTTACGAAATTAATATAACCTTTATTTCACTACGAGGACACTTCGGAAGATTCTCACTTACCTAAATATATTCTTCTGAGAGGTGGTTTCCGTGGAATTATTGTTTTCCGATGTGAAAACAGCGTTGGCACAGCATTCCATCGCAGTAATTTTTTACCGTCTTCTCTATTTTGTTCAAATTGATCTTCCCCAAAATGGTTCTATAAGACAACATACACATTATGAAACATACATACTTATACGTTACAATACCAATACAAATATAAGAGGTAAAATCATTTCAATTTTACTACAAAGCATACGTAATATACACTTTACGTATACAAATCAAGGTTATTCGAATGATACCCTTACCTGGCAAACGAACACGTTTTTCGGAAGATTCTCTCTTCCAATATTCCTTATCCATATTTGCCTTCTTTCAGTATTCCGTTTTCCTTGAGGCAACGGGAACAATCTAATACCAATTTCCGACCTATTGGTGCAATTCACGGCACAACAACAAGGCATTTTTCTGAAATATTTCGCGAGAAAATTAACACGCACCACACAACTGCACTATACCAAAGCCGCCAACTGGATATTAAATGGCGGAAAAGGCGGCATGCGGCGGCGCAAAGGGATGCGCTACTCTCTATATCCAGGGACTCTAGGCAATCTATCAGAGAAGTCTAGCGGAAGTAGTGTAGACGATCCAGACGAAGGTAGTTGGTCGTTAATTTTCGAAAACCATGGAAATGTAACTTGAATCAGGAAACGGACGTGTTGCAACTTGTGGAGACGTTGTAGAAAAGTTCCCGTGAACATCGTCGTTGATGAATGAATTGGGAACTGTAATTAGGGAAAGTATTTATTGCACGATTGTGCAGTTTAATTTGTGAAAGATTCGTGATCTTTGTGCGGATTTTCGAGCAATTGTAAGTTACACGAGATGACGAACAATGAATTATTTCAAGGTGCGTTCTATAATTCCGTAAAGGAAGAACTACTTTGTTAATATTGGAACTACATGTGGCGAATAAAATAATTGCGTGTGTTATTTTACCATCTATAGTGAGAATTGTAGGCGACGTAGTGCACATGTAAGCGCGAGCACAGTAAGGGCGACCGAACTGAAAAAATACTGTGTTAGGAGGCAAGGAACCTCAGATTGCACGTAGATATGAAAATTTTACCTGTGAATGATACAATAACGCGGGAATAAAATAAGTTTCTGAACGAGTAGCGATTAGAACGGTAGAAAATACAGGTAACGGCCATACGATTACGTGAAGGACTTTATTATTAGTGATTCGCCGAGGTAATTCACTGGCGTACGTGTATAATCCCGACGACCAGACGAAGCGAGCGGGACTTCATCAGCATGGTGCAACGGATCCAGAGAGCTTCGGGTGACGTCGGGAAAGACCCGGCTAGTCTTCGTGGCAACCGGCTGCGGACTGGGTCGACGTCAACGGCACTGAGGGGCACCAAGTGGCACCAAGGCCATCGGAATGGCACCGGAACAAGACATTTCAGAGGCGATACTGTAAGGTATGTAAAATGTTTCGTTTTTTAATGGGAATGAATAAGGGTATAATAGGACAGTGTAATCAGCAAATCATTGTGTACACTCTATTCTGCCATACTTGAAATCAAAGATGTAAATATTGACAGTTAATACATTTCTTTTATTTTTTGTGTTTATATTGTTTCAGGATAATGATTTGCTTATCAGTATTATAATATTAGATAATTTTGATATGATTCAAAGTTACAGAACGGCATTGAAGATCCACGAACTAGGAAATAGAAATTACTATTGAAAAGGGAGTTTTCAACAATTTTCAACAATAACCAGCACAGAAAGTTATCTGAGGTAAAAACATAAATGATTAATGATTTATTGAAAGAGAGATTTTCATTTGTGATGTATTCATTAATTTATATCAAGACGATTTGGATTCTATTGAATTTGTTGAGTTCTTACTTGACGCGTCTCACTTTGGTTAAAGCGAGCCAAACACGAAAAAGACACATGTTCTAGGTACATCTCTTACTTATTTAGGGATACAAAAATATTTTTTTCATATTTGTTACGACCTTGTTTCCGTGTGGCGCGTCTCCATGCTCGCGCGCCGCAGATGACAGGTACCCTCTCCCTCAGAAAAAATGTCGTTCAGAATTCTATCTTCCACACCGCACCGACAAACTTGGTCACCCCTCGGCCTGCGGGAGGGCAGGGGGAGGGACGCGTTGACCAATCGCTAGCAGGTAGAACAACAGTTGTCTGTGATTGGTGCAACATCCCAAGGGGCAGAAAGAACGCTCTCTCAGGGGGAGGGGGCTAGTTCGTTTACGTACGAGACGGAAATATCGTCTTATTTCCCTGCCGAAGGAGATAGTTTGCCTGCGCGTACGCCACGACGAAAAAAATATTTCTAAGCGGGGTTTTCCGTCCAGAATGATTGTCTATAGACCAGTAAATATTTATCATTTTAGCAACAATTATTCTAACTTTTAGTAATCGATTTGTAACTCCTGACAAACTGCTTTTTTGAGATATTCATTTCAGGAACAATTTGCGGAGCCTTCCCGGCCGTTCTAACGCATATTTCGAATTTGTTTATAAAATTATAAATAGTTGCAAAATTGTTAATTCGCTGTTTTTGGTTCTGGAACATTGGGAGACTTCCCCCCTTTAGATTTGCAAAATTTGGAAATTGTTTATAAATTTGCAATTGTTGCAATTTTTTTATTGTCTAATCTGAATGACGTTTAAATGTGATGCAAAATTCCGGAATCCGTTCGGTTCTAGTATATCTCGTTCTCGAGATATATGTAATTGTTTATAAGAAATTAACATCTTAGTAGACCCCATTTGTTTGCGCTTAATTCATTCGCGCTAGCAGCAGGATAGCGTGGGATGGGCATACTGAAAAAACAGTTCTCCAATGCCGTGCTTTTGCCTGCCACATACGCTTAAAATGCACTTGCTTGTAAACAAATTCTGTGGCCAATTTAATTATGCTAAATTCGTATTTTTACGGCGAGTATGAGCATAACTTTTATTTGGTTTTTATATTCTCTTTTAAGTCCTACAATTTGCAAGTCGATATATTTATCAAATAGGAAAGAAATTGAATTTGATGATTTCATTGTATAATATTCAAATCAGAGCTTTATGTGCATTTAGCATTGTTAATACATATTTTTAAACAACATTAATATATTTAATATACATTTAAAAGGTTTTTAGATTGGCGAACGTTTCAATGAAATTTCATGAATTCCTAAATCCTTGAAAATAAATACTTGTAAAATTAAATAATTGTAGCGTGTAAAAATATAACAAACTCACGTATTTGGTAAAACGAGTTGATATTACTAAAAGAAAGCAAAACAGATGTTATAACAATTCAAAGAGATTTAGCGTTTGTTTACAGTTTAGTAAATATCAATGCTCTAGCATTTCCCAGTGAAAATACATAGAACGAACTTGGTGGTCAAGTGATATGACCTTCCCAACACAGACTACATTTCAGTATCGTCAGAGTTCGAAGGTGGTTTGTTGGCCGCCATTCTACGAATCCATCAAAACCTTGAATTTTGCACGACCATCTGTACAGGGAGAACGTAGCGGTTTATTAAACGGAAACGGGCCATTCGAGGTTTCTAATGAGCACTCTTTGAAAGCGTTTAACCATTATAAGCTATCCCTAAGAAAAATATCAAATAAACAATGTTAAAGGTCACCAGCTTAACATTGCCTTTACTATTTGAATGTTTTCAACATCCCCAAAACCAACAGAAAACCCATGTTTTTACAGGTTATTATAAAACCAGTTCAATAAATATAAGCATTTATTCACGTTATTATTTTTAAAACACTCAAATATCTACGATGTTATTTGATTCATGTCTTCATCCAAGATCTGAGATTAAAAAACTGCTAAGCAGAGAAAATTAAAGTAATTTTGAGTGATTGATGAAGTTGAATGATCAAATGAAAAATAATGTTTCTTGCTTCATATAATGCTATCGTGTTTAACAGACATGTAATTACATGTGATACCTGTATTTAAACATCACACTAATGAAAATTTTCAAAATTAAAATCATCAATAAAACGTTGATTCATCAGCAAGGATTATATTATTAAATACGTTTTTGAGATTCATGTGCTCCTGTGTGAATAACGTATTAAACGTGATTCGTATGATCCAGTTTCTCAGAATAATACAAAACCTGCTAGACACATACACTAAACATAATAGTTATCAAATAGTTATTTACGACATGAGTATCATATCTTATTACAATACGAAATTGGAAAATTATCAAACAAGACTCTTTAGCCAAAATTGTTAACCAATTGAATATTGTAATATAATGTTACCATTTGAATATCACATAAAATAAGACGCAATTTGTCAAAATTCATGTGAACTATAATTTTTCTTTAAATTTTACTCCTTATCCTGCGAAAGATGTGTGACAGTACTTATGTTAACAATTCTACTGCCATGGGTTTAATTAATTAGTTTTCAGTACGCAAATTATTGTTTTTGGTTTTAAAGAAGCATGGATATACAGAGTATCGGGGAAGGAAACGTCGAAAGTTTGAAAAAAGCTGTTTAAACAATTTTAATCATACTTTGTCTAATAAACTACATAGATATTTTGAATGGCTGAGCTGCAATAAACACGCAAATTTTGGTTTGAAAATATGATTTCTACGCAAAACTTTGCATTCTAGAATCATGTAAACAGACCAGAAACATGTAACATGTTTATTATTAACAATATAAATTAATATATTAGTTCAGAAAAAAATTAACCGAGAAATAAAAAAGCAGTCGAACTGTGAAAATTGGGTGCTTTTTTATTTCTAGGTTAATTTTTCTTTCTGATCAAATGTATTCATTTATTTTGTTAATCATAAACAATTTAGATATTAATGAAGTGTTTATATGCTTCTTATATTTGTTTATGATTAACAAAATAAATGAATACATTTGATCAGAAAGAAAAATTAACCTAGAAATAAAAAAGCACCCAATTTTCACAGTTCCACTGCTTTTTTATTTCTCGGTTAATTTTTTTCTGAACTAATATATTAATTTATATTGTTAATAATAAACATGTGACATGTTTCTTGTCTGTTTACATGATTCTAGAATGCAAAGTTTTGCGTAGAAATCATATTTTCAAACCAAAATTTGCGTGTTTATTGCAGCTCAGCCATTCAAAATATCTATGTAGTTTATTAGACAAAGTATGATTAAAATTGTTTAAACAGCTTTTTTCAAACTTTCGACGTTTCCTTTCCCGATACTCTGTATATCCATGCTTCTTTAAAACCAAAAACAATAATTTGCGTACTGAAAACTAATTAATTAAACCCATGGCAGTAGAATTGTTAACATAAGTACTGTCACACATCTTTCGCAGGATAAGGAGTAAAATTTAAAGAAAAAATTATAGTTCACATGAATTTTGACAAATTGCGTCTTATTTTATATGATATTCAAATGGTAACATTATATTATAATATTCAATTGGTTAACAATTTTGGCTAAAGAGTCTTGTTTGATAATTCTCCAATTTCGTATTGTAATAAGATATGATACTCATGTCGTAAATAACTATTTGATAACTATAATGTTTAGTGTATGTGTCTAGCAGGTTTTGTATTATTCTGAGAAACTGGATCATACGAATCACGTTTAATACGTTATTCACACAGGAGCACATGAATCTCAAAAAAGTATTTAATAATATAATCCTTGCTGATGAATCAACGTTTTATTGATGATTTTAATTTTGAAAATTTTCATTAGTGTGATGTTTAAATACAGGTATCACATATAATTACATGTCTGTTAAACGCGATAGCATTATATGAAGCAAGAAACATTGTTTTTCATTTGATCATTCAACTTCATCAATCACTCAAAATTACTTTAATTTTCTCTGCTTAGCAGTTTTTTAATCTCAGATCTTGGATGAAGACATGAATCAAATAACATCGTAGATATTTGAGTGTTTTAAAAATAATAACGTGAATAAATGCTTATATTTATTGAACTGGTTTTATAATAACCTGTAAAAACATGGGTTTTCTGTTGGTTTTGGGGATGTTGAAAACATTCAAATAGTAAAGGCAATGTTAAGCTGGTGACCTTTAACATTGTTTATTTGATATTTTTCTTAGGGATAGCTTATAATGGTTAAACGCTTTCAAAGAGTGCTCATTAGAAACCTCGAATGGCCCGTTTCCGTTTAATAAACCGCTACGTTCTCCCTGTACAGATGGTCGTGCAAAATTCAAGGTTTTGATGGATTCGTAGAATGGCGGCCAACAAACCACCTTCGAACTCTGACGATACTGAAATGTAGTCTGTGTTGGGAAGGTCATATCACTTGACCACCAAGTTCGTTCTATGTATTTTCACCGGGAAATGCTAGAGCATTGATATTTACTAAACTGTAAACAAAAGCTAAATCTCCTTGAATTGTTATAACATCTGTTTTGCTTTCTTTTAGTAATATCAACTCGTTTTACCAAATACGTGAGTTTGTTATATTTTTACACGCTACAATTATTTAATTTTACAAGTATTTATTTTCAAGGATTTAGGAATTCATGAAATTTCATTGAAACGTTCGCCAATCTAAAAACCTTTTAAATGTATATTAAATATATTAATGTTGTTTAAAAATATGTATTAACAATGCTAAATGCACATAAAGCTCTGATTTGAATATTATACAATGAAATCATCAAATTCAATTTCTTTCCTATTTGATAAATATATCGACTTGCAAATTGTAGGACTTAAAAGAGAATATAAAAACCAAATAAAAGTTATGCTCATACTCGCCGTAAAAATACGAATTTAGCATAATTAAATTGGCCACAGAATTTGTTTACAAGCAAGTGCATTTTAAGCGTATGTGGCAGGCAAAAGCACGGCATTGGAGAACTGTTTTTTCAGTATGCCCATCCCACGCTATCCTGCTGCTAGCGCGAATGAATTAAGCGCAAACAAATGGGGTCTACTAAGATGTTAATTTCTTATAAACAATTACATATATCTCGAGAACGAGATATAATAGCACCGAACGGATTCCGGAATTTTGCATCACATTTAAACGTCATTCAGATTAGACAATAAAAAAATTTGCAACAATTGCAAATTTATAAACAATTTCCAAATTTTGCAAATCTAAAGGGGGGAAAGTCTCCCAATGTTCCAGAACCAAAAACAGCGAATTAACAATTTTGCAACAATTTATAATTTTATAAACAAATTCGAAATATGCGTTAGAACGGCCGGGAAGGCTCCGCAAATTGTGCCTGAAATGAATATCTCAAAATAGCAGTTTGTCAGGAGTTACAAATCGATTACTAAAAGTTAGAATAATTGTTGCTAAAATGATAAATATTTACTGGTCTATAGACAATCATTCTGGACGGAAAAACCCCGCTTAGAATTTTTTTTTCGTCGCGACGTACGCGCAGGCAAACTATCTCCTTCGGCAGGGAAATATGACGATATTTCCGTCTCGTACGTAAACGAACTAGTCCCCTCCCCCTGAGACAGCGTTCTTTCTGCCCCTTGAGATGTTGCACCTATCACAGACAACTGTGGTTCTACCTGCTAGCGATTGGTCAACGTGTCCCTGCCCCTGCCCTCCCCCAGGCCGAGGGGTGTCCAAGTTTGTCGGCGCGGTGTGTAAGATAGAATTTTGAACGACATTTTTTCTGAGGGAGAGGGTACGTCACACATTAAAAAAATATAGGGGGAAATGGAAGAAAAAGGAATATCAACAACATAAATAAAAGCAAACAACTTTATAAAGATTATATAAGTCAAGTAAAAGTGGGAAAGATGACTTCCCAGTAAATAAAACATTACGGCCATACTGCTGTATATCTCCAATCCTATTTAAGATATTCATTGATAGAGCCCTAAAAGAATGGAAAAGAAAGTGTAGAATTACGGGTGTGAAAATAGGTAATGAAATGTTTCATTACGTTTGTTTACTTTACTATTTGCCAACGACAAGGTGATAATGGCTCAAGATGAAGATGATGTAACTTATATGTTCAAAAAATTAGTAGAAGTGTATGGAAAATGGGCGATTGGAAATAAATATACAACAGACTGCATATATGGAGGTGGGAGGAATGCCCCATGATCTAGAGACTAGTATAAGAATAGTTAAAGGTAATACACAATACAAGTATTTGGGAGTCACACTAACAGCAGATGGTAGAGACGAACAGGATGTGAAAAATGAAAATGGTATAAGACGAAAAATAGCCACAAGACAGTTAAATTCAGTGCTGTGGAACTCAATTATTTCAATAAAGACGGAGAAATGCATATATAGCTGCTTCATAGAGCGTACAATACTCTAGGCACTAACAAAAAAATATGAGAGACAAACTTCAAGCAACAGAAATGATGTTCTGGCAAAGATATTGTAAACTTTCTCTGTTAATAAAAATAAGAAATGAAATAAATAAAATGAAGGTGCAAACAACTTAGAATGAGACAATTGAAATGAAATAACTGAAATGGTAAGGACATATGAGAAGGTTGAAATCAGGTAGACTTCCACAAAACTTTTGGGACAATGGATACCCAAACAATGGATACCAAAACAATGGATACCCAAACAAAGAAGATATAGAGGAAGCCCGAGAAGGACATAGAACGTGGCAATAACTGAAGCAATGGAAAAAAGAGAAATTGAGGAAAAAGACGTAGAGGATTAAGAAGCATGGAAATCAGGATGCGAAAAACGACCAACAAAAGCTGTAAAAGACGGCTATATATATATATATATATATATATATATATATATATATATATATATATATATATATATATATAAATAAATCAGTAGGCCGCTTTGAGCATTCAGTCGGATGTAATAACAATCTTTAGGACATTTGCAGTTTTCCATTTGGTGGAAGTATGTAAATATTTGCAAAATGAGAATATGAAACATTCAAAAGTTTTGCGGTCAAAAAATGGTTTCATTACATGTCAAAAAAGCTGTTATTTAGAAGGAAAATAAGGTATTAACCTGGAATACCAATGGAATTAAACGGGAAGAAAACCTGTATAGATTCTTTTAAACAGTATTGAATATAAATCGCATTTGTCATTTAAAAACACTTAATTTCTGGTGAAAGGTTTATCATTTCAATCTACAATTCTTATATATAAGATAGAATAACAAAAGTATCTGCTTCCGGTGATGTTGTCACTCTAATAGTCGAGATCTCGACGTCGGATTGTATAAACCTTGAATCGATTGGAATTGAAATGACCTTGAACTCCAGGACGGTAAACATAATATCTGCTTAGAAACCGCCAAACAAAACATTCCCTTTATTAGCTGCCAAACAATTTTTAATGCCGAATACTCACAGTCGGAGTTCTTAGAAAGATTTGGGCTTGGGCATGGAAACAAATTAGCGGAATTCGTATCTTCTCTTATGTACCAAGTATTGTATCGCAGCTTCTGGGTCAGTGACCCCCATCTCGATCAGGTTTTTCGTCCAGTTTCCGTGATCCATTGAGCAAATGCTGAGATGGCCCCTTGTGTTGCTTCTTTGTGTTCTTTCCTTGTGTTCTTTTTTTTTTTTTCAAAATGCAAGTAGTATATGATTTAGTGTAGGGATCACAGAATTTTGGAAATGTGCACACAATTCACTTTTCCCCATAGCACGTCATACGCAGTTTTAACTGTTTTTTGACGTAAAATAAATAAATAAATAAATAAATGTAAATATACTGTTCCCTCCTGAACCTACTCGCTATGCACCCAACCTCAATGTTATTCCAGATATATTGGATATCGTCTTAACTTCCCAATATACTATCAAAACAAGAATATTAACTTCCCAATGTATCAAAGCGTACTACCAGAGCTCGACTATTCTCCAGTGGTCACCTCCCTTTCGATGCCAACTGACAAATCTAATGACAATGCATTAAACGGAAATATCAACTGGAATAAATAAGCTTAGTTAATTCTTTCCCACTAAGCGTACCCAAAAGATCTGAGCAGTCCTAAGAATATTGACAATAAAATAGAAAACTTACCTAAAGCGATAACTGTATCGTTAACGTAATCAATCACATCTCACTGAATCCCAAAAGGTAAACCAATGATCCTAAATATGTCTATGTATATGCAGGTGTCCCACCAACTGTGGGAACCCCATAACTTCTAAACGGTTTGCGATATCGAAATGTAGATTTCGCTCAACAATGCAGAATCATGGGGCAAATAATATTCTATACAGGCATTGTTCGTAATATTTTTATTTTTTGAGACATTTCATCATCTTTGATTTTTTAAATGGAATCATAAATTTTTCTCGCCAGCAATAGACAGACCATAAAAATAGGAATCCAATGATGTATCATATCATTTGATTATATTTCATTATACTTTATTAGAAATTTTAATAAAAAAATAACTTACTGACTTGTGATTTTAAATTAAACGGACAATATTTCTCCTTGCAACTGTCGCTTTTGGGGAAGAGTCTTCGCGGCGACGAGCTTGTCACTAACGGCGGCCGCGGCGAAGTGAAGGCCATCTTTCCCAAATGCGAGAGTTGCTATGGTTACTAAAGGAAATTATGTCCGTTTAATTTAAAATCAGGTTAGTGAGCCTACTTTTGTACTAAAATTTCTATCAAAATACTAACATATGCTATCATCATTGGATTTTTTTATGATCTATCCAGTGCTGATGAGAAAAAATAAAGTTCCATTTACAAATTCTAAGATGAATAAATTTCTCGAAAATTAAAAATATTTGAAACAATACCTCTACGGCATATTACTTGCCCCATGATTCCGCATTGTTGAGAGTAATCTGTATGTCGATACCGTGAACGGTTTAGAAGTTATGGGGGTGGTCTATAGTGGGTCGGACACCCAGTATACATTAAATCAAGAATAATCTGCCACGATTCCGGAAACGCTCAGGTCTATCAGGTATTATAAAAGAACGTTCACCAGACAAACGCGAACGATAAAAACACGTCAACTACACTTAAAGAACGGTAATACATTTATCGACGAAATGCACCCTAACTCAAGGAGACTTTGATTTACTGTTAAACGACTCGCCAAAGAAAAAAGTGAAAATTTTGCTTTTGTACAAGGGTTCAAACATAATATATTCTGACAAAAAACCCTCAGAAATATATGCTGTACATTGAGAAAACACCTTCACACCACCTTTACCTTCACACCCATTTCCTTTAAAAATTTAATATGGAATAGTAAATTACGTCAGCAGTAATATTCCCACTGCTGTATTTCCCATCAAATTCATTTCCCTTCCTGAAACTGTTTCAGTAAGGGAACTTCTCAAATTGAGAAACTCTCCTGGTATCGATAGCATTAATAATGCCTGCATCAGAATGCTGAGTAAATCATTTGCAGCGCTTTAACGGTGACATTTACTGCTTCTTTAGGATGTAACTTTTTCCCCACAGCTTGGAAAAGAGCTGTTATTTTATCAGTCTAAAAACAAGAGGAAACCCAAAATTATTTTAAAATGTAAGACCTGTCAGTCTTCTTACAATTTACAGCTCCGCCCGGATTTTTTAAATTTAATTCTCTTAAAAACTTTAAAAAAAAGTTATTTTTCTGAAAATAATTGTTAATCAAATAGTCCACTATATTAAAATATTTGAATTTAAAAATTAAAAATGTATTGAATGGAGTAATGAGAAACTAAAAATGTATTTGTAAACGAGTAATTAAAAAATATATTGAAATAAAGCAATGTAATCTCCAGTTTGTAAGCAATTTGTTAATTTACATTTGTATTCCTACAAGAATTCATTCTGTCATAATTAGTGTTTTTTAGTAATAAGTAGAGTGTTTTTCGGAAGAGATACTCCAATACAATTTTATGTTTGGAGGCCCACAGTATCTAAATTCGGCCCAGGTGAAATGTAATAGCAATTATAAGAGGAATGATAAATTCAATCTTTTGTGGCCTTACGGCGGGTTGCAAGAAAAGCGTCTTATCTAAAGCGTAGTATCTTAATAGAAACCCCTTTTCTCTTTAGCAGTACATTTTGTCTAACAGATTTCAATCACTGAATAGAAGTAATGCATGTTGGATTATAACCTACCACTGTATTATAAGTTAAAAAATGAAGTAAATACTTAACAATATAATTGCAAAAATAGCTCCAGAATTTGAAAGCTATTAGGACATAAAATTTGATTCAACAGTATTAATTACATAAGCAAAAAATAGGTTAATAACAAAAAACACAAAAATTTTGCGGATGTTAGGGATAAGAGGAATTATAAGGAACAGCAGAATTCAATGAGTAGGAATTCTGAAAACTTAGAAAATAAAGCAAAATATACAATGTTGAAGAGACCCAAATTACTATTTTTTAAGCAATTAAATAATCTAAGGCTTTTTCATTGGATTGCCATTGGATCAAGTAATCAACGAAATAAAAAGTAGAGAGATACGAGCGAAAATGTTTGAATTTTTTTTCATTGTTCTCCGTAACATTGGGAGAAATTATTTACTCTACTGACCAGAAGCAAACAAGAGATCCATTCCAGCACATTCTCGAAGTATCCTGGAGCTGGACAACACAGGACCGGAATAGCTATTACTGGTAAATTAGTCTACATCCTCCACCTGGAAGTAGTGGAGTAATTGTAATTAAGTACAATATAGTCAGTCAAATCACAAAGGGAACAATTAATGATTGATTCACTCAGGGCCGGTGAGTTAACACCTAGCAAGCAAATCCTTCTTTATGTCACCTTGATTTATTAAAGGGACAAACGCCATAGACATTTGAGCAAACTACATGCACTACATTGTGGATACAGTGTTTCAACCATTTTATAACAACAGATGCATCAAATCTAACGATATTAACTCCCAGAAGCAAGGTTTGAGAACCCACGCTCTGCAAAAAAGCAAGAAAGGTTCGAGCTACATCTTCAGGGTGTGAAGTTTCAAGTCTTTCGGAATGCAGGTAGAGCTCACAATTGTTCTCACGGAGTCCAGTCACAGCCCTAGCTCGAGAATCAATGCGTCTCCTCGGTAGCATGTACATGTTAAAGGTCTGGCTCCCCATTTTGCAGCAACTTGAATAATTATGGCTTTTTATCCGTAGCCAGAGGATGCCATAACGGATTCATACGTGTGTCCTTTCGTCTTTTGTTGTGCCGATCTCTTACGAGTCTCCTGAGCTTTCTGAGGCAGCTGAGAGGCAACTGCCCTTGAACTACAGTGCTGAAATTGTACCTTTCTCTCACGCAGTTCTTGCTGCCTTTGCCTATATTTACACGAGACCTCGCCAGGGATCACTTCTGCTGCCTTTGTACTCTGAACAACATGACTCGATCGCATGTTATTGGTGTTAACAGCATAGCTTACACGGACACGATGATTATAAAAATTGCCATAATGGATTCTCTTGCTGCTCCTTGTATCTGTTGAAGTTGTGTTGAAAAATGTTCTGTCATTCTGTTGAAAAGTAAATTTTGTTGCGAAGATGCTCCAGACTCTGAGCTGCCTTTGAAAACTACGCTGCAGGTAGAATTTCAAAATCAGCACACCGTGTTGCACAATGGAATTCTTTTCTGAACGGGCCTTGAAAACATAGTTCGAGCTTTTGTTTGAGCTACTCCACTCGCCACATACCACGTTCTCCAAAAATGTGGGTTGAATTATTTCAAATATCCATTCTTCATATTTTCTACATCGTCCTTGTTCTGGGCTAAAGTGTAAGAAAGCACCTCCTATTTTAGTACGCTCCAGCTGAGAAACCTATGCTTCTTGACAGCCAAATACTGAAAGTTACTGAAATTTTTATTATTGTGGTTGGTGTGAACCCACTTTCTCCACGTGCGGAGTTTCCTTTTGAACTGTTGCCATTGTGGAGGAGTCTTCGTCTCCCATTAAAACTGCAACTCTAACTCCGGGATCTTTGAATACAGGATTGTTTCCATTGAATTAACTGTGGAGTCAGATTCCATGGTCTTTGAGCTACTCTCCAGTTCTTCCTGCACAAGTGGTCACTTGGTGGGTGCCCCGACCCAGAGTACAGTGACATAGGGTACATTATGTGCTTAGTGTGTGAAAAGCAATTACCTTTTTTGTTTGATTGCCGATTGTAGACCATTGTCCTGAAACACAAAAGCCGCGAAATTAATGTACTTCATTACATTATCATAACAACATGCACGGCTATTTATAAAATGAACGTAATACTGTAATATGTTAATAAAAATGTGTTTGTGTATAAAATATTACCATTGGTATTGTCATGGCTATGACCATTTACACGTTTGCACCATTCAAACTCATACATTGTAACAATTTCGAATTCTGAAGCATCAGGGTCATCCGACACATCAACAGATGTATTTTTCTTACGTGTGTTCTAAAACAAACAAAATTATTGGAGACTTGGATGAAGACTAAAATGGAATGACTAGCAATGGATGTACACGGGCAAAACATAATATAACCCTTCCCGTTCCAGTACATGCTGAAATAAGGAAATAGAAAAAAAGGGAATGAAACGGAGAGCGAAGTTAGTAATCAATAAAAATATATATCAAACAGTAAAATTGGTTTGTAAATTATTGGGATATAAATCTAAAAACCCGTAACATTCATATTACAAACATATGAATTATCTTATTTTACTTTGTTTGGAAAGTTCCAAAGTGTTCCTAATAGACAACGGATATTGTGAAAGGAAATTCTCATGGACGAGTGCAATGTGCATCAGAACTGTAATCCATTTTATTGTGTATTTGTAAGATACATATAGTGTGAGAATGATGAGAATTTGTGTGTTTATTGCCATTTCATAGAATAACATTTCAGAAGCATTCAAAATATTTTTGAGTGATTTTAAAGCAACTTGTTGAATTATATTTATTTGATCAAAACGAATGTTTCTTTTAAATACTTCTTCTAAGACCAAGACAGAATGCCTTCATGCTTCAGAATGTAAGAAAGCTGACAAAATTGATTAACAGTTTTCTCTCTCTCTTATATTAGAAATATGAAAAATAATTTATTTTAACACTCAATACAGTAATACTGTAAAGCAGTTTAACATAACTATGTGAAACCGACCAATAGGTTTACAATCAGTTCAATACAAAATTCCTAGACTTTGAATGAGAGCATTTGTGAATTAAAATCAAGTACAAAACAATTCATGAAATGACTGAGCTGAACTTTAATAAATTCGGAAACTGCTAGGCATTAGTAATTATTTGTGGAATCCATCGGCTGTTCATTAATCATCATACATATCCAGATACTGAAGGAAAACAAAGTGAAATGAAAAACAGCAATGAATGTGTAAATCCGCTTAACATGAAAAACATTTAAAATAAAATATAAAAATGAACACTGCTTACCCCAGGCTTGCACAGAATTTTGCACTTTCACTGACCACAGGAACCGCGCACGAGCAATTCGAGGGCAAATACGAGCAGTCCGGAAAGGTGGGCATGAGACTCGTTCTAGGAGTAAGGACCACCAATGCGGAATTCGAACCGTAGCGCGTAATTTGAAAGAGCAATCCGCGAGAACATGACGGACTGTTACATGCAGTTCAAGTAACATTGCCTTTTGTATTATAATGGAAATGATTGTTGTATGTCAAATAATCTAAAACGAATTAGTCAAATATTTAATTTGGACACCAAGTATTATAATTTCTTGTAGTGTGATAATGTAATTTGCTTTGCTACAATGTAATCACAAATTTACCGTGGTGCTAAACACAAAATTGTAATACTGAATTTCTTTTTTTGATGAGAATAATAAATTATCTTTTCATTAACTATGTTTAATTGAACTCGACGGTTCTATCAAAGCAAAAAAGCATCATTTTTCTTAAAAAGTCATTACCTTCTACTATAGTTTCTGATAAGAGTACATTGTATATTTCTAATATCAAATCAAGAAACACGATTTATTCATAATCGTTTACGACATTATATAAAAAAGGCCTTTGCGTTATTTTTAGCAAGACCCATAAGAATCTCATGATTCCCCGCAATATATTGTAAGAGATTTGCTCGATGGTATCTCTTAATTCAGCTCCATATTGAAGGAAAATGTTCACGAACAAGTGTGCTGCCAAGCATTACCCTTCTTGGAATTGTCTATATTTCATTTTATGTCAATCATGACAAGAGAGACTGTTTTCTCTCAATTTTCTTCGTTTTGCTGACATTCAGAGATTATAACATTCCTGGTAAAATAAATTAATGAATTGTAAATTTGTGTTAGAATTAAATAATAAATTTAAAATGTCCACTGCTCTAAAATTTGCGTTAGACGCCCAGACATTCAATCTACCCGTCGCGTCGTCCTCACTGTGCATCGGCAGGCTGCTCCCCTCCTTGCAAAAATGCTTACCACACTACTTGCACTTTCGACGCTCTCGCAGACAGACCGTCTCTTGAGTACAGAATTCCCGCAGAAGCAGGCGTTGTGCAGACCTGGCTTACCCCAAAGACAGCGAGTTCCTTCTCTCGCTGTAAAGAATTTTTACGGGATTCTTCTGAACTGCGACTACAGCAGGAGCCAAGCGTGACTCAGAACGCTTCATTGTTGACGGTGTTATTGAAGGAATATTCATGGCAGAGAGACGGATATGGATCTGCTCATGGAAATTCCTGAGTCTAAACAATCTGTATTATCGTTCATTTATAACTAATGCTGAACAAACAGTATAATGCATGTCGTAGAATTCAAACACTGTATTCTTTCCTGAAGCTGCTCTGCAATTGATAGAATACACAAAATAAAATGTTCCCAAATTAGTATGTAGTACCTGACAGGAGCTGCTCCTTTCTCTAACTTCACAACAAATATTGCACGAGGTGCAGAAAACTGAAGCAAAAGCACGCTTATTTATTTTTCTATGAAGCGAAAACTCGGAGAAAAATCCGCATGTATGACACCGTATGGCCTCAAGAAGCAAGTGAGTATCTACTATACGTTGCCCCACGTTTTCTACATACTATGCTTCTTTTTTCTTTGAATGTTTCTCCATCTGATCATATTCTCGGATATGCGTAGAGGATTTTTGTTTTCTCTCAAATTCCGCTTTGGAAACAAATCATCCAACAATTTGCTCAGATGTTGTCATATTTACCGCGTGTCGTCCAGTTGACATATAGTATTCAAAGTGATTCAAAACGAGGAAACATTGAGGAAGAATAAGCAATTGAGATATTATGTCAATCCGAAGAACATTACACTGTCCAGCTTACCAAAGATTTTTCGCGTTACTTAGGCCAGGAAATGTTAACGATCACTGTATAAAAGGAATAAATATATGACTATAGTGTTGCTTTTTGTAATTTTGCTCATACTATTGTGTAATAATGCATATAAAATGCTTCAATTGTCCATATCTTGGTGACGCGATCTGTTGGTACTAGTCAAGAAACTAGACAACCGCACGTCTTTATGGAGTATTGAAATTCTTTAATTTTCCACCTATGAACCAATATATATTCATGTAATTAAATAAAACTCACCATATGGGTCCTTGTTTTGTTTATATAGGTTTAAAAAATATCCACTTGTCTCGCAAATAAATAGTTTTCCACTAGGGTATATCTCGCAGTACCCACTTGCGGCATTATGGTTTTATCTAACAAATCCATCGCGAATTTAATATTCTACCACTAAATGAACACGTTATTAAAATAGCTCACCATTTCTACCAAACTCTTCCTGCTTTCCACAATCTTTAATTTGGATCGTCGAATCTCCCGGCCCATTATTAAATATAGTAGACCGTGCTCACGAGTGTGAAACAATGCTTTTTCTCTATGGATGACCAAATCCAAAACGTTACTACGTAAAATGTAATTGTATAAACTCCTTGAGAGACAGAAATGCCGAACGAGAAGAAACAAACCTAAACTAGTGGAATTACGACAGCATCTACATTCTCGCATTATTTCTAATTTTTGCAATTTTTGAAAATTCAAAAAGTTAAAAGAAATTAGACCTGGGTTCCTTGTTCTACACGTGGAAAAAATTGAAGAAAAAAATTGGAACGGTATTTGAGAAAATGTTTTTTTTATAATTTGCATTAACTTCAAACAGAAATTGCGCGTAAACTACTCGTTTATTCTAACAAATATACATGGACTTTTTTAAAAATCTGATTTTTTAAAAAGAGATTTTATAGACAAAAATCTCTATCATTATGTTTGTAGTTTTGGAATATTATATTTTTGCACATTTCGAGAATTCAGAGAGCTCGCCGGAAATGGGAGAAGCGCTAATTTTTACTATTCTTTGATACATATGAGGAGATAATTGAAAGAAAAATTTGGACCGTTTTTAGAAAAAAATGTTTAAAAATTACCCATATTTCACACAAAATTACGCGAAAAGTACTCATAGGTTCGAAACATTTTGCTTGACATAATTTCAAGATCTGTCTTTAAAGAACAGATTTCATTAATGAAAATATATCTATCTTTAATATTGTAGTTGTAGGAAGAGACAGAAAAAAATTGAACTTATGGAATTTTCGAAATATAATGGATTTCAACGAAAATGAGACATGCATATATAGGCAGATGGGCAGACGGACGTTTTGCTATCACAAGAGTTTTCGGTATCAAGGTCCGTTAGAATTATGCATAATATTCAACAAAAATATTTTACATGTGTCATAACTTTGACGTTCTACAAACCTAATAAACCCAAGGATTCTTTATTTTTGAAATTTATTAACTTTATTTGGTTTGTGTGTCGATATTGAACCTCAAATATATTGTATTTTTGATTCATTACATGTTCTTCTACTAATCTTCTGGGGTTTAATACCAATTAAATATACAATTATAACGTAAAACTGTGTGTTTTTCCCTTTTTGTGTTGTATTTATTTGTGTTATCAATATAAATATTTAATAACATGTGAAAAAGAGGATTAATTTGTTCATAGTTTCAATTTTTCCAAAGTTCAAACGGAATAGCCCCCATTCCATAAAAAGCACGTATCAAACCCCAGGATGACATTTTTTCGATTTCCATATCGTAATAACAATATGAAAAAGCGGAGAAACGTTCCGTGCTTTATTACGTAAGTACGTAGCGGTCAAGGAAGTAAAAATACATGTAGGCAATGTCTTTGGTGACACAATATACATTGAAGACAATGACATATGATCATAAGGGCAAATTGCATTAATAATTATGAACTAATTAACTTAAATCGATTGTTCTTTGTCGTTAGTAAGATTAATTGTCAGTCTAACATCTTTATAAACGAATATAAAGTATTCTGGTAAGTTGGTATTCTTAATCGCCATCGAGGAACGCAAAGAACCCGGTTGAATTATCATTTGAAGTGGAGAGAAGCTGCCAAGAAAAATACATTTGGAATATTCCAGGTTCTAAGAGTTTATTCGTTGGTCACAAAATGCCGTTTCAATGTCATGAACTTCTCAGTAAATTGGAGTTGTATAATTTGCATCGAAGAGCCATGTTTTGATGCTCAATATTATGAAGAGAAAGCAATATTTTTCTAAGGAATTCATAACATTGATTTATAATATCTTTGTTAAATACATTTTAAAAAAGTGATGTATTACCTATTAAATGTATTAATTAATCATTCATTTAATTACAATTATTTGATTAATAAAGAAACTTTCGCTGTCACTTCATGGACAACAGAAAATGACTCTCAGCGGTTACTTATTAAATTAACAAGAGTTAGTTTCAAAAGTAATGTTTGGATGTTGTATCATAAATTATTATTTTAAGAAGTGTGACATACTGTTTATTTTAAAAATTATTATTAATGTAGAGGATTTTAATTTTTTTTTTTGGAAACTGGAAATCTAAGATAGCTAAACCCTTTTCTCTGTTACTTTTGAAATATCTCTCCTGTTTCCCTTCGCCTTTGCATTTGTTCTTTGCCTATTGTAGCAAAAACCAGTCGAAATGTAGTGTAAAGGAAGTCCTTAACATATGCGCTAGATTGAGATACGACACCTGCAAAGAGACGGTTCTTTTTAAGTGGGGTGAAGAAAACCTAATGCCAGAACTACACAAACCAACGCGCAACTAGGTGTATGCCGCCATTGCAAGATAGTAAGTGTGCCTAAAAGACGAGCATTGAAAAGGAAGCGCAAAGAAAAGTAACATTGTGCTGCAAGGTGACTACTGTAACCAAGCTGCTAGGAAAGCTAATAGAAATCAACGAGCGTTGTGCTAATTGATTGGTGATGGCCGAGAGCACTTGTCTCCCGCGCACCATTCAAGGGCTGACCCCCTTGCTGACGCTCAACCCGCTGCTGGGGCTGACCGCCGTGAAGCTGGTCCGTCCCCTGCGCGTCGTCCGCAGCAGGACGGGCACGCTCGTGTCCGCGTCCATGGTCGTCCTCCGGCTGACGGTGCTGCTCTTCATCCTGGTCACCGACGCCATCACCTCGCACACCATCGGCAGCCTCGTGCCCATCCGCATCCTGCCGCTGCGCATCATGACCTTGGGCGCCGTGTACGCTGGCGAAATGGGCATCCTGCTGCACGCCACGTTGGCCCTGTGCAGGCGGACCGGCGTCTCCCAGTGGGACCGCTTGCTGCGCCTGCTCGCGACCATCGACTCGGAGCTGCAGGGCGTGGCCGGTCCGCCGCCCAAGCTCGTCCGCCGGTCGTATGTGCTCGCCGCCTTGCTCACTCCTTTGCTCATCATGATCAGCGAAATGTGCTTAACGGGTGTGTTGTTGAAAAAGTCAATTGCGTATTGTGTTTTGGGTGTTTTAACTGCATGCACTATGTACGTCGATAGTTATTTCTTATTAGTCCTCGCTATTTTAATGAAACACTACTTCGAAACGATCAATAAAGAATTATGGTTTCTGACTCGACAACTGTGGTATAGAGAAAACCGCCCTAAGAACAAAACTGTGAACGTTTCCAGACCTCTTCTAGAAGACCGCCACCCCGAGGACTTCATCGGCAAGCTCCGCAAGCTGCACTTCCTGGCGCAGCAGGCGACGTCGCTCATCGACCACATCTTCAGCTCGCTGATGCTGTTCTTCACGGTGTACCTGCTGTTCATGATCGTGATGTGCCTGTACTACACCGTGCTGAGCGAGGAGCTGGGGGTGACGCGCGGCCAGGCGCTGTTCATGAGCCACGGCGCGGCGTCGGGCACGGCGCTGGCGGCGCTGCTGGCGTGGGGCAGCGGGGGCGCTATGGCGGCCGGCACCCAGCGCGCCCGCGCCGCCGCCGCCGCGCTGCTGCTGGCGGCGCGGGGCCACCGCGAGGCCGAGCGCGAGGCGCGCCTCCTGCTGCTGCAGCTGCGTGAGCAGCCCGCGCGCATCACCGCCGGCGGCCTCTACCCGCTCGACCTGCGCTTCTTCATCGGCACCCTGGGCACCGTCGTGTGCTACCTCGTCGTCGTCGTCCAGATGGAACAGTCCTAGATGCCTGTTTATTACTCTCTCGTCCTTACGAAGGTACTTCGTAAGAAGAGAAAGTTATGTAATCGTGCGCCGGAAAACGGCACAATTTTTGGCAGAAAAACTCTTATTGCCTAGTAACCTGGTAACGAAACAGTAGATAAATAATGTTGCTAAATATAGAAAAAAATTCCTCTAACACTTGGTATAGCCAGAATTCAGGTTTTGTGGGTCCGTGATACCGAAAAATTGGTTGAAGGGAAAACGTCTGTCTCCGTCTGTAGTCAACGCTAGCGCCTAAACCGTTCAGCTGATTATGTTCAAAATCGATATTCCTCTATGAATCTGAATGAAATGCAGGCTTTGCGAGTTTCAAATGGATATTTCGATTTTTGAGGGTTCTTTTCATGAAGCCTCAAACACATTTTCAAAATTTTGTCTAAAATGGCACCAAACATTGTCTTTGTATAGTTTAAAGGACGCTTAAGAGAATGGTACAGGTCTCATGTTCTTTGAAAGTCCCGATTTTTTAATTTGCTGCGTCTTGGTAGCAATACGCCAACATGTCTCTTTATCCCTTTTTGGGCGTTGAGCATATACATTGGAGTACTCTGTTAAGTTATTTGTCGTTTGTCTGGTAACGTCGCAGGCAATCAATGCCTTTTATCCCTTCGGCCAGGAGTTCGGCGTCGTTAGTAGCTGGGGTTCCTTGACTGTCACCCATCCAAGAATCCGTGGTGTCTCGAATTGCTTACTTTCATGACTTCACGGCGCATAGTTAAGCAATTCGCCTAACGACGCCGGGGCGCGCCGGCTGTTAATGCTGTATTTTTAAACTAATTTTTAAAACTGTTTTAGTATCATCAGCAATTTTTTCTTTCATTTTCTGATGCTTCGAACCATGCTCCGGATATTTTTTTAAAAAATATTTTTTGGTCTAGGAGTGAAAAATTTTATATTTTAAAATTGGTTAATATGTCTAAAATTTTGAAAATATTATTACATTAAAACACGTGAGAAAATGGTCAATAAGATAAAAAACACCTTGATTACGCCTAGCAAACTGCTGATAACTTAACTAATTTTAGTTTAAAATATTTGTACATTTCTAGACGCAGATTTTTAAAAAATGTCCTAGATAAAGATCAAATCTTCAAAAAATGAAATAAAAGAAACTTTTGGTGATAACGACAGTTGATTCACAAACACTTTGGAGAAACTTTAGGTCAAGAAAATGCAATTAATATATAAAACTAAGCTGTTTCCACTTATTAATATCTATAACAGATATTAACATATTCCTTTAATTTGAACACCCCGTATTTTTTCAGAGAACAATCTAGATTTGTCAATGAACTGTGAACACGACAATTGACATTACACCGTCATTTTCATAATTAACATGGATCTTACATGTTACATATTTTATAGTTGATATTTTTAAGTTAAATTATCTTTAATGAACTGACATTGTCAGTGATTTTTATTAATTTATTATTTAATCAGTTTTCATTTCCAACATTTATTGTATAGTGGGATAAAACTACCTACAATATTGTCTTTCGTCGACCCAACGCGTCTTTGAACCCTTGTTGGACGTTGAGCGCTTGGCATGGAGTAATCCTCCGCTATTATTTTTGTAAAGTGTCCTCAGGTCGCAGTCAGTCTGTGCCTTTTATCATTTTGGCCAGGGATTCGGCGCCGTTAGGTTCCGGGGTTCCTAGACCGTCACCCAACCTGGAACCCGCGAAGTCTCTAATTCCCTTAACCTCCGTGACTTCACAGAGCGTAGTCAAGCGATTCGACTACAGTCAAAGCTTCCCCACATTAATAGGTTCAAAGGTTTGATCCAAATCTGCTTGTTTTAATGTATTACAGTGTATGACAGTAAATTTTTGCATTTTTGCAATTCTGACAACTGATAAGAGAGGGTTCGTAGCTGGTACCTAACAAATTGAAGGTTGCATCGAATGATGGCAATGTAATTTCCAAAATTCACAACACTAATATATAATCAAACGGTTAATAAAAGTGTATATTGAAACATTACTTCCATAATATTTTGCGTTATTTCCGCGTCAGGTATGTTCACCTCCCGGGCACATGGTTCTGGCTTTGTTTTCCAGTGGCCACTTGAATTTTTGAATTAGTTCTGCATTGAAACAATTAACGATAAAAGAATTCATATAAAACAAAAAAGACCTTGGCTTCGAAAATACAGTTATCGCACTCCAGCACTTTGCAACAAGCAATATTGTTTGAACACGTTTTGCACTATTTAATTTCATGATCTTTGTTGTTATTGCTCCTACTAGTGGTGATAACTTTTTTTTTATTTAAAGAATTCACTACCCTGGTATATATTGGAACAATGACAGATCTTACACACACTTGTATTCACAACGATGCTCGCAGACTAACTGTAACTACTGCCGGGATGATCATTGCACGTACCGTGAGGGATAGAAAGGGCCTTTCTTCCGAAATGGCCAACTTTACACAAAGGACTCATCAAATTAATATTTTGAATCAACAAATCTAACATTAAATGAAAATAAGTTTCCCAAACATAACAAACAATGTATGGAATACCTTCAAGAATTTACTGAACTTGTGTTCTTTCAATAACACACGTAATTAATCAAACTAAGTTTCATCTACTTTCAGACGAAACGTACGGGTATTCCCCTCGGGCGCCTAATCGCACATTTCGACCTAATCTGAGCTCTAAGCCGGCAGTTCGTTGCGGTGCTAAAACAACCATGACCCTGTATTGAAGCACAGGACCGAAGTGTAGAGGCAGTTAGAGGGTAAAAGTGCTGAAGAGTATGGCATGGTGCACTGCCTGGGAAAGCATCAAACGCCAGAGAGACAGCTCTTTGGGCCTTCTTTGATTTCAAAATGATTTCATATTCATCGATAATGCTGGAATGTCTTGAATATTGAATGTCATTAAAAGTAGAATGTATATTCCTATCATATTATAGTTTTTTTCGATTATCTGACGATTGTCCAGACGTGCAATCTAAGCACTAACCGTCACGGAGTTCATAGTGGGTATGATTTTTCTACGTACTTATTGAACGAACCCCCCGGCATGAAACAAATTGCATTGTCAGAGAATCATTTATTTTCCACTTCATATTCTACACCTCAGGCATGTTTTCTTAATCTAATTGCAGTCAAGAGCAGTCGCAACGGCTCAGCCCTGTCAATTCCAACGATAAAGTATTGATGCATCTGTAGCTATGTCAAACAGGCGTGACAGTGAGTCAAAATAAAAGAGAATTTGTCCTTAACAGTCATTCCCTATTCTCTTTTAGTGGAAAAAGGTCTAAGCAGGAAGCCTATTTGAGTCTAATCACCAGACGTTCTGACGATAATTTTCCAAATATATTCGCATAATAGATAATGAAATATAAGTAATGAAAGTAATGAAATATCAAACTTGTTGTAAAACGTACAATTCAATAAAACATATTCTGAATTTTGAACAGTCGTTTGTTTTATTGATATAAATCACATAATCATATCAGATATATGCCTTTTACTCATTGTTACGGTATTACCCGCGTACCTTTTCTTGGACGATAACCTTGCTTCCCCCTCTCTAGAGCAATAAACAGTTGAAGACCAAAGCTCGCAGCGAGCACTGATAACCACATTCCAAACACATCTTCATTGGCGCGTAATAAAATATATTTACTGTTGAAATCGAGAACTCGTGGTCGTACTTTTCTAAACAATATCTAAAGAAATGACCAAAGCAGATCCAGATCCATTACAGGAGATACCTCGAACTCTTGGAAAAATTAGAACTCAATTTATTGAGAAAGTTGC
Source organism: Teleogryllus occipitalis (assembly GCA_011170035.1). Classification (NCBI taxonomy): domain Eukaryota; kingdom Metazoa; phylum Arthropoda; class Insecta; order Orthoptera; family Gryllidae; genus Teleogryllus; species Teleogryllus occipitalis. The sequence continues at coordinate 153,609 of BLKR01008985.1, read as the reverse complement.
GAAGGCATTACTCATATTCCAGAGATTGACAAAAATCTTCATAAAATCTGAATCTTTGTAGCTGAACTCGTGGCTCATTGCAAAGTCGCTAGTCTTTCACCACTGAGATCCGGGTTCGAGTCCCGTCGAATCTCATATGAAATTTGTTCCAACAAAACGAGTTTGGCTGCTTCACAAGGGCTAGTCCAACCCCTGTGATGTGTCCTAAACCGTACCCCTATCCTTATTCCTTCCTAATTCTGGCCGCTGGGTAGTAACGCTCCTCTTGACAACCGACTGCGACAGACGTAATATTAACGGAGAATTACTCCAAAAAAGCCTGTTAGTAATGGAGGATTACTCCGAGAAGCGCAAAGCGCTCAACGCGCCCCCCCCCCAAGGGGCTTGGAGACGCGTTGCGTCGAAGTAGACACAACAAATTAAAAAAAATCTAGTGGCCGATGTCGCATTTCTCCATCGTTCAAAAAATATTGCGCGATTAATATTAACTCAGAGAACTGACTAATATGAAAAGCAAATTGTCATATTAATTTCTACTCTTCTGATTACATTTAACTGTCGCTAAGTATCTTCCTAATCATTATATTCCTAGTAACTGACACCAAAGTAGCTTCACCGCCTTGCAATTATTTCAAAATTTCATACACATAACTTCATGTTATTTTGTATTATCACTTTGTGGAATCACATAAAATGGGGAATTATCGAAAATTTTTTTCCAAATTCATAAATTATTTTGCTTAGGGATTGTAATATAATTCATCGCTACTCTATGACATCACAGTAGATAATGTTGATGTAATTTACATACCAGTGATCGATGCCATTTTGGCTCGTCTTCTGTAACAGTATCAACTTCATGGATTTTAAAAGTGAAGTGGGAATGGATTTAGTCCATATAACAGAACTAGTGTATATGTGTAAGCACGTACAAAGAATACAATTGGAAAGGCGTCGCATTAACAAATCATATTTTAATTACATAAATATGGGCACAGTGACGCTTCCCTACACGTGTCGAATTTCACGACGAGACGCCGGCCTTAGACCTAAGAGGTCAGCATAAAACGTACTTAAGTCTGTCCAACGTATAATTTTCCATGCATTTCCGAAGTAACTCGGTGACTGTGGCCTTCAGGATTTACATAAACCATCGTATATATCGAAAGCAGTCTGTTATGGGTTTCCGGCACCAAACTAAACATGTCTTTTCGTCTTTCATAATTTCTACTAATTCCATACTACAATTCATCGCAATTGTTGTGCTGCACCTGAATCACTGTACGGCTTGCAACACGACTTATGAAAAATTTCGGGTGTTAGGTAGGCCACAGATTTCAACAATTTAAGTATGCATGCCGTGTAGACTCCGTGTAAGTAAATTTCCGCCGATGATATTTAGTTGTGTATTCTAACTCTCTACTGCAAGTCCCTTTCAAGGTAAGCTAAACTTTACATAACTTGTAATACTCTTGTACTGACCGGGTCTGTAATTGCACCTCCGTTCAAAGTATTATAATCATTTTCTGCATATCCCAACTATAATTGTTCGAACCTGAAAGTAATAATTTGACACATTGGATTGAGGTACTAAATAAACCATCAAAGTTAGTTTGAAATATCTATATCACACACAATATGCACTATTTATAACAACTATAGTAGTTGGACTACAAGAAGCTGTCATTGGTTGAAACGCAGTGCAAATTACCATAATTATGCACATGTTATGTAAGTAGTTATCATGCCATTACATAATGAAATTAATAAATATATTTATCATGAAGAAATAAATGTATTTATTACAAAATTCTTTGGAATAAATGACATGTAATAAATGAAGTGTTTAATTTTCTCTTAAAAAGAGAAAATTTCTAGCGAACTCTCTGTATTCGCGAAACTTGGAAAAGTTGAGTGTTGGATAAATTTTGGGTTGAGACAACGAGTACATTTTTAAGCATCGGCTCAAGAGCGTACTCTACGGCTCTTCTGCAGCGTAGTGATTTGAGAGTAACAGCGATTTAACTCGGAAGACCTGAGTTGGTGTCTCAATGCGGAAAATAATTTTTGCCAGTTGAAAGCACTTTTGCATGTTTAAATAGTGGTATAATATAATGAAACAGTTGCGAGATAATGCGGGAAGTAGGGGCTGTTGTAGCACCATTAGTTTACCATTCGTTGTTACATACGATGAGCGAGTTCAATGAAAAAATTTGGTACGGTTTTTGAGAAAAATTTGCATAACAGATTTGATTAAGGGGATTATTACGATATAAATTATAAATTTTGTAGTTTTGCATTTTTAAAACTTTACAAATTTTTGAAAAACTGAGAGTTCGTTGAAAATAGGATTTGCACCATTTTTATAACCATACTTTACTGTATTCGAGAAAGAAGAATGACGTCCTCAAAGACGTCTTCAAAGAATAGAATTTATTCAGAAAAATATATATCTTAAATATCCTAGTTGCAGGAACACGCCGAAAAAAAATTAAGCGGTTTTTCTGTATCTCAGAAAAAAATGTAGTCAAATTTGTAGCCATTTTTGAGAAAATGTATAAAATGTTGAGGCTTTACTTAACTATCACCCAAACATCAGTATATCCGTTGCAAAGTTTCATGCCCTCGAGTTTGGCCAGATCGAGTGGAAAATAAGAATTTTGGAGAAAATCGTCTGAACGGTTTAGGCCTTAGGGTTGACCACAGAGGGACACACGCGTTTTACGGTAAACCAATTTTTCAATATTAAGGACCGGGAAAACATGGATTCTGACTACACAATGTGGAAGATATTTACTCAGAGGAAGTAATTAGCTACATTAGGAGCGAGATTTGGCCTGTTTTCGATAACAGAGGCCCACAACACTGGTTTTTATGTCGAAAAGTCGCCACTTTCCGCTGCTTACAATACTTTCATTATATTACAATACTACTACATTACAATACTTTCTCTATATTACGTAAGTACGTAGTAGGCGAGAAAGTAAACGAACTTCATGAAGGAAGTGATTGACAACAAACGCATTTGCACAAGACATTCCTTGATGGCAACGGATGAAGGACTCTTGTCCGTAACGCTCGGGAAGACGAGATGAACTGGAACGTGAAATTATACGGACTTAACCAGTTGGGCAAAGGGAGGATTTGTGGATCGCGTTACAAGGGATTTACTTGAGTACATTTGGACGCTATTAGCGTGCCAAGACAGAGAATGCGAGACACATTTATGTAGTTAACTTAGTTTGAAGGGGAAGAAATAGTACGGCTCGGAGAACTGGGATACTAAAGAATTGATGCTTGCAGTCGAACAACGGGATACGCCATTAAATAAAATTGTGCATTAGAGGCATTGCAAAATCTTCGTATTGTACTCCTTGTATTTTATCTCCTCGTACAAACTGTTTTCATGTCAATTCTGCCCTATTTTACACAAACAGATCTAATAATATTTCCAAGTGTCTTTAAGCAACATAACAGGTAACAAAGCAAACTAAATATCAAATTAGTTTTAGAAAAAAAATTTCCGCAATGATTCATCATTGTATAGATAAATCGTGCCGTACGCAGAACAAAAAACGAGACTGAATTTCCTTGCCTGTTTGTTTTTTAGAAAAAAAAACCGCTCATTCAACTAAATCAAGTATTTTCACGTTGCCACTTTGTGATAAAATATCCCCTACACAAGTAAGCGGAAGGGCTAAACACTCATTCAATTACCCAGTTTTGTTCATGGTGACGCTTATCCCGTTGTTAGGCTACTCCTCCTCACACGTTGCGTGTGAAGTGGTTGCAATGACCCAACATTTACACTGTCCTTCAAAGTGAACTGCACAAACTCGTGAGGCTAGTACCTGAAGTTAACTAGACCTGGATGCATGCAAAGATCGTTGCATTCTACGAGAGGCCATAGCGAATCCCAGCGAACCCTAAAACGGATTAGACGGCAATCGCCATCGCACTACGTATTTAATGGCTAAAAATTTTTTAGATTAATTTTTTCCTCGGATAGAGAAAAGGACGCTTTAAATGGCGCAATTTATATTAACTCTCTAAATTTTTCGAAACTTTTAAAAGTAACAAATAATGTAAGTAGAATGTGCTTCGGAAGCATTACTATCTTATTTTATTGTTTTTTATTTAAGGTTGCATCATCATCTAGGTCGTTAGCAACCACTATTGGAGTTAACGGTATGGTAACAATGAAGATGAAACAATATGGTGATGACAAGGGATGAAAGGACGAACACAAATACAAATATGCCCGAGGCGGGACTCGAACCCGCGACCCTACCGCCTTAACGTTCTCGGCCACCGTGCCGACTATATTATTTTAGTTCTTACGATCTGCAGGTTTCAAATTTTTCACAAACAATGTACGCTGTATGTTCTATGACGCTGTATTTTGAAGTTGAAACATCAAAATTACAAACTAAGAACTCTTGAGGGTGTCGTAAATATACCATGACCGTGACGGCTAACCATCGACAAATTTATGAGTTACGGAGAGTATATATTACAAATGGGAGAATGCGCATAATGATGGCGAACGAAATGAGGAATCGTGTTAAGTAAACAAATACTTAGTGCGTTTAGTAGAAATAAAGACCAGAGGCAAAAGCTCATTCTCTATTTATCACTTTGATTGGTATTTTCAGGTTTTCCACATACTAATCTTAAAGATCAAAGATCTGATTTTTAGGGTTTGTACTCATACGGTAATTCAATGATGGAGTAATCAGACTATGTCAATATGTCTAAATAATGTCGAATTATTTGTTGAATGCTATTGTTGTTGAGGTTTAAGTGTGTTGCGCCCACCGAGTTCCGTTACTCTGTTGTGCAATCATGTGCCTCTATCGTTGCATAGCTACCAGCAAGATATTTTATGAGCGTAATCAGTTTTAACGATTAAGTCAGCTTTTTGGGAAGTGTTTTTTATCTCCCAGATAGATTTATGCCAAATGAAAGGTGTGTAAATGCGATAATGTGAAAGAATATATTGAAAATATGTATGTGTTATTGGCTATTAAAATGAATTTGTTTTCTAGATAGACCTATTTGTTTGACCTCGGATCTGGGTAGGCGAGTGACTAGCTTACTGGGCCCTGAACCTAAAAGCTCAGTTTTAACCCTGACTGACAGTGTCAATTTTCGAAGTGCGGGAAATCCGCAGAATCCATGACGAACTTGCGGCGTATGGAAGAAATTCCGAAGGAAAATTAAGTACTCCGACAAACCTGTCCTAATCAGATATAATTTTTGTCTGGCCGGGGAACGGCTCAATTGATCAATAAATATTTCTGACGCTGGTCTATGACACTCCCTGTCGGTTAATATGGGAGTCAAAATCCGGGTGCGAGGAGCACCTTTAGGGTACCAACTACAAAATTACCACCAATTTCGCCAATCTCAGGGGTGGGCCAATGAAATAATCTCCAAATTCCGGATTAAAAAAGAAAATAAAAAAACATTTTCGGCCGTCCACAACTGTAAGCGGACTGAAAAGACGTAGAACGCTGCAGCAACGATTCTTTAATAGGGTTGGGTGCTCATGTCTCGCATGGGTGTTTCCACCTTGTGATCGTGAAGTGAAAGGCGAAGTGGAACTACTAGTGCTCATCAACTAGTAACAATTACATCGTCGTGAGAAATTCGATGATTCGGGATTTACTACTGCGTTTTGCATTTTCCTGCTATTACTAGAAGTAAGACTTGACTAGTAATCTGTCTCTCTCTGTTGTTTTGCATTAGTTTGATCCCATTATCTAGACAATTGTCGCACACTTACTTTGGTTACAAGCTCCATGATGAAAAAAGACCAGTATCACATTTGTTTTACTTCTTAAAGTGTTTGTTAAGAAGCTTGTGCTTGTTTTACATCTTAAAGTTTTGCAAAGGATGAAGCCATTCTCTCTCAAATATTGGCTGTCGTTGATGATTTTAGCCGTGACATCTGCATGAAGTTTTGTATTGACAGGAGTGCAAAAATCAGCTTAAAGAGGGGTAAATTGACGTCAGAAAACAGAAATTGATACGCACACTGTGATTCAAGATCTTGAGACGGATAGAACTTACAAATATCTGGGGAATTGAAGAATGCGAGACCATCTCGAACGATACAATGAAAGAGACAGTTTGCAGGGTGTATTACAGAAGAGCAAGACTTGTCCTGAAGTCCGCTCTGAACTTTAGGAATAAAATAACTGCAATAGGTAGTTTGGCGGTGCCTGTAGCCGAATACAGTTTCGGACTAGTTGACTGGACTACGCAAGATATTCGAATCGTGGATCGAAAAAACAGAAAATTTCTTGCCACCCTCAAACTGATGTTCAGACTTTGTGTCACGTAATGATGGAGGAAGAGGTCTCAGACAAATTGAATCCTCCTGGCACAATGCAATAGTCGGGATGGAAGAGTATGTAATCAGCCATCAAGATGTCACACCAATGAGGCTGGCCATTAAATCTGAACGAAGAATGGTAAACAGAGGTATTGTAAGTGTGGCAAGACACACTGCGAAGAAAAGTATACAAGACTCGCAGAATAACAGAGACACTGATCTTCTGATGTTTCTTAACATGAAGTGTTACCAAGAAATTTTAAAGAAATCTTGGAGAGACAAACCTCTTCATGGACGCCAGTTGTTGTCAGCAGTGTTAGTTGCCAAGGACAAGTAGAAACCATTGATTACATCGTCTCAGCTTGTCCAATTGAAGCAAAAACCGAATACTTGAAAGAGCATGATAGGGTGTGTAGTTACCTCAACTGGCAGATCTGTAACGTCTTCGGACATCTGTAACACTCACCAAAACCGGTGACGTCTGTTGGATTGTTACAATATTGTACACAGCAATATTGTAGACCAACAAAATGAAACTGATCGCACAATAGGGGCAAACAAACCGAATACTGTTATCTGGGATTTGGAGCGAAAAAAGTGTCTACTTGTAGGTGTTTCTGTGCCGTGCGTTCAAAACGTCGTAACCAAGGAGTCATGCAAACGTCTTAACAACAGAGTTTGGAAATCGAGATCAGCCGAATTATCAGCTTAAATGTACAGGCCATCCTGATATTATTTATCGGAGGACAGGGATTTTTTCCGCAAAATGTGTGTAAGAACGTGGCTAAACTCATGGGTCATTCAAAAGACTGGGAAGTGCAAGACATTGCTTTATTCGGAACAGCCCACATTTTGCGCAAAGTATTGTAGAGGCACTGACAGTCCCCACCTCTGCTCCTCAGGAAGCTGGTTGCAACCCGGAATGCATTTTATATTCAACCGACTCATAACATCTCTAGTCTTGAATTAGAGGAATAATAAAATAACAATAATAATAATAATAATAATAATAATAATAATAATAATAATAACAATAATAATAATTATTAATTGATTTTTTCGTGTTTCCGGGCGCGTCAACTGCTTCGGTCATTAGTCCCGTTAGTGTAGTGCATGTTTTTTTCTCGGGAGATGGCGGTGATCCCCCCCCCCCGCTGGATGGCGAGATCCGGCACCGACCTACCGGCGGCTAGTGGGGTTTCCCCTTAACCAGGACTCTCCCACCAGCGGGGCCCCGCCCCAGCCGGGACAAGCTCTAAACTCCCGACCGGTCTCCCGTAATATGTGATAGTGTGGTGTATGTGAGTGTAAGTGTGTGTGTAAGAGGAGAGGATAGGACTAGGAAGAGGATGGAAAGATCGCGCGCGGTCCGTGGCCCGTTTGGTAGGGTACTGCTCCGGCATTTGCCTGGTGTTGATCGGAGAAACCACGGAAAACTACCGATCAGAGCAGCCGACCGCTAGAATTCTCCTCCAGACAGCGACTGAATTGGACCTAGCTGAAAAGCGTGTCGAGAATCCTTCCGCCGTCAGGACTCGAACCTAGGACCTCCCGGTCAGAGGCGCTGCAGTGACATCAGTTGATGCACTGAGCTACCGCTACCGATACAATAATAATAATAATAATAATAATAATAATAATAATAATAATAATAATAATAATAATAATAATTATTATTATTATTATTATTATTATTATTATCGACACGCGAAAACCTGTAAAGAAGAAGATGATGATGATGATGATGATGATGATGAAGAAGAAGAAGAAAACCTGTCCTGTGCCCGTGTGTGTCGCGTGATGAGCTGTCTTGCGCCCGGAGGTCTTGTCCGCGTGCCGCGAGCCTCTTAGCGCCAGCGCCGCCTTCCGCGGAGGCCGCGCGTCCGCCGCTCACGCGAAATTCCGCGGAGCTGCTACGCGTCGGAGCCGGCCAACGCCGCTGCCCCGCCGACGCATCCCGCTCGCCTACGCCCGGCGCCCTCCCCTCCACTCCTCGCCCCGACCGCCCCGCCCCCTTCCTCCCTCCGCCACTCTTGCCTACACTTGGGTTTTTCTAACGAGGCATCTGAGGGTAGTATCTCCAAGATGGGATATGGCTCGACTTTTCGCGTCTTTTTCGGTCGTGCCGCTAGTCGCTTGATCTGCAGCAATGCTTGATACGGTCGCGACCATGCGACATCATGCAGGACTGAGAAAGACGCAAAACGTCGTGACATACTCCATCTTGAAGATTCTACCCTCACATGTCACGTTAGAAAAACCCAAGTATAGTGCCTCTATGGAGAGCGGCAGAAGGCAAGTCCAACTCACGAACGCAGAAACTACCGTAAAAGCACCAGTGGTGGCCATAGTGAACATTCTTGTGATACACCAATTCGTTGTGTGTGTGTTTGTGAAACTTGTTGGACGATTAGAATACCTCTTGTCTAAAAATCCCTTGGCTAAAAATGGTTAATTTTTAGTTAATTGTATTTTTATTTGTTTTTGTTCTTGTAGTGCTCCGTTTTTTGTTCTAGTAGTGCCACTTGAAAATAGCAAAATATTGTTAATGGTCAGGCCCAAGACTCAGTAATGGCTTCTCGTTATTCCACGTTTTGCACGTATTTCAGTCACTTCAAGTCCCAACAAGGACCAGTTCCTGTTTCATTATTGCAATGGTCATATAAATCTGCGGTTTCATTTGTATATTTATTTACTTATTTAACGTCAAAAAACAGTTGAAAAGTTTGTGTGACGTACTACGGAGAGAAGTGCAATATGTACACGATTTCTCTAGCTCTGGGATTCCTACCCTAACGCATATACATATTAAGTTGAATTCTGAAAATAGGTTCTGAAGTCTGAATTCTGAATACGAACGTTTTCGGCAATAATTGGTAAGGAAATGTCTCTCGTGTGATAAAAACGATTTGCATAGGCAAATCAAATGTACATTTTGTCTATTATCCCGAATCGTGCCTTTGTGAAAGTAACTTCTTCCTGCCGCGAGAACATGGAGAACGTTTATTTGAATAACTACATTCCCTCTCTGAGCTCAAGGAAACATGCGTAGATAATTAGACTACAATTATGTCAAGAAATAACATGAGTATTTTATCAAAAGATCAGGAATTAGACGAATTATGGTGTAATTGTGAAAAGATTTGCTTAGTTGTGCGCTTCCTACTTACTGAGAAGGGTTTCCGTTCATACGTTATTTTCAACTTATTGCTTATAGTATGTAAAAAAAAGTAAAATAAATCCATTATCATCTTTATACACGTCGTCACTATAAAACGTAAGGTTCACGTTCTGCAAGCTTGAATTAAGTGGGAAGTATTGTATTTCAAATTTTTTGCTTGAAGTTTCCCCTACTACGCGGCGGCGATGGTGTAACGGTTAGCGTATTGGACTGTTATACCCAAGTTTGCGAGTTCGAACCCGATCGAAGCCGTTGATCTTTAAGGGTGAAAAAATTCTTCGTACGCCTTACTTCGGAGGGGAAGTAAAGCCGGCTGTCCAATGTTAGTAGATTTACTGCATGTAAAAGATCCTCAAGCCTAAATGACGCCTCTGAGCCAAATTCAAATCGCCTGTTTCGTCGCTCAAGTGATACCTTCTTTCTCCCATGGTTGGTGAAAGGAGCGTAGCGGAATTTGCGTGGTCAGACGGAAGAGCAGGCCTCATGGCCTGAGTCTCGCCACGTAAAATAAGGCAAATTTAATTCAATTCAATACTAACACACTGGCCACTACTAGCGTCTTTACCTACCGTATTAGCCACATCGTGGTCTCAGAATAACAAGATTGCATGTGACATTTAAGGCGATTGTGATGTACTAACGTATTTCAATTCTTTATTCACAGATTTATTACATATGAAGACTACTGAGGAAGAACATGATAAGCCACAAAATAGTCACTTTCAAAATTCTGATGCAAGCTGGTGGCTGGAATGGAGTGCTATAACGTAACTTTGTCAGAAGTTGTAAAAGCTTGTTAAGTGCAGAGATTTAACTTTTCGAAAATAGTACGAACAGGAGTATAACGAGCGTTTTTAACTTTAAAAATGCTCTCCTGAAAATAAGCGAACATGTGACTTATCATGTTCTTCCCATGTGGTCTGTATATTAAAATAATTTTCAAATCATGCTTATAGAAAACATTTTATGAACAAAATGACGTTGCGTTTTCCATATCCTTATTGGACTCCTCCTTAACTGTGAGAATGCTCGTTTGTAAAGTTTCCTCAAAGTCAGATATATTGTTATTCTGAGGTCACGAATTTAAAAACTGTCCAAATAACTATCGCACTGTGTGGCTCTAACCGACTGGCGATAATCTACCATCTGCACTGCCACTAATCTCGAGCGTGAGTTCAATATGGGATGAACCTTAACGGACTGTTTAAAAAATATTTTTAAAATTTTGCCGCCTGGTGTTGGACACGTTGCTGCATTTTCCATCATTCTTATTCCTTCTTCTTTTTATTCTCTTCTTTCAGATTACATTATTATTCCTATCAAATATCTGTAAACTGTTTTACTGAAAATACAGATACGCCACTTCTTGATGAAAAATCATCATTTAAAATACTGAATTCTTATCCATAACTCTGAAATTGTTTGTCAAATTCATTTTAATTTGATGACAATACTTATTGTTATACCATCACATTCTTTCTTCTGCTCTGAGGGGGATTTTGTGGGACCATTGTATTTGATATGACTTTAGGAGCCATCCCACTTTTAAACAAACCGAAATGATTGATGTTAAAGGGATATATTTTCCACCACAGTGATGTAGTCGACATTGCTCCATATCTGCTATTATATCTGCACTGGTATTGCTAGAGCACCTGCATCACACAACTTGTTTATTCTCTTCCACCGAATACGTGCGTCCGTTATTATGTCTGGATGGTTGTTGAAAGGGTTTTATTAGTTTGCTATTGGCATAGTCTCAGCGAATGCTCACAAGCTCAACATTCCCTTTTCAAATATTCATTCAGAAGCACTAAAAGCTCTGTTGACAAAGACTGAATAATACGTTCATAGAACTCGTCGTGCATCAGAGATTCGCCTGCAATATAGTTTCACTTTACATTATTTGTGTAACTGATTCTTTAATATAATTGAATTTCGAGTCTCGCTTAAGGCAGCTCCTTTATGGAACGTACACTGAGTGAAGTTCACCTTACAACATATTATTTTACACTGTACTGGTTCATGCTCGTGTGCTAAAGATGCCATGTCCCCAAAATGGCAGCGGTGTTCTGAGATATATACCCGTGGTGAAAGCAGGAAGATTTAGCCAGGGAATCATCTGTTTAGTTTTTTTTGTTCAGTTATGTCTGCCCTGCAAAAGTCATGCTTTTCCACTCTAGTTGAATAGTCAGTTTGTTATGGTTTTCTCGAAGTTCACTCTCAAACAGAAAGTGTTTGTGTATGACACGACACATACGTAACATGTTATGTGCGTCGTATCCTTTCTTCCAAGTGTCGACAAATGAAGAGCGTAATTACGGTCATTTTCAACAGGACGGCTTTAGTTTCTTTCAGGGTTTACATGCCTTTAATGGAGACAGAATTATTAGTCACGATTTGTGGCCTGCACGCTCTCCCGATCTGACTCTGTGCGATTTTATTCTTTGGGGATTCCTGAATGATTGCATATAAGCGATAAATCCATACGGAAGAAGAATGAAGGCACAATATACAGGAACAGATCTCTGCAATACTACAGGACATAGTTTTCTGAGTGAACCAGAAATTATTTACCTAGATGTCAAGAATATATCAGAACGGCGGTAAGTAGTTCAGGATCTACTATAGTAAATATAGTAGGTTATAACCTGTGTACAATTTTAACTTTCCGGTAGCGAAAAGCCACCTTTCCTTCTTGACGATTCTATCGACCGCCCTGTCTCGATTTCCCCGACATCTGTAGTCTCGTTTGCCAAGGACAAATTCCCGCGCGACTGTTACATTTATAATTTGATCACGCTATAGAAATGACATTTGAGGAGAAACTGTTCAAAGTGTATCGACTCCAAGACAGTATGCACTGCGTTTTGTAGTGATCGTGCCACTGAAACTTACACAATTGTTTTTACTGTTGTGATAAATCTGATTTCTCCAATTTTCAAATACTTATTCTTCAGCAGGGTATATCATCGGTCGAATTGGTTCAGAAAGTTAAAAAATATTAAGAATTTCCTTCAAAATAAATTAAATTACTTCATGGTTACATTTTGATTTGTTTCTTTACGTATCGTTTCATCCATAAGTGCCTTTCGTGCTTTCCAGATCAACTCTCCGGTTCCTTGATCCTGATCGACATAGCAAATGTAAAATATACTAGATTGAATATGAATAAAAATAGGACGTAAAAAAGTTTGAGCTCTATATTTGAGGTATACATACTCAGTTGCCCTTCTTTAGTACTGTTCTCTCTCTTTCTGTCTCTAATATACAGGGAGTCCCACCAACTATAAGCCACCCCCAGAACTTCTTTACGGTTCTCGATATGGAAATTAAGTTTTCGCTGAACAATGCGGAATCATAGGGCAAGAGATATTGTGTAGAGATATTGCTTGAAATATTTTTAGTTTTCGAGAAATTTAATCATCTTTGAGTTTTTAAATAGAACCATGTATTTTTCTCACTAGCAATAGATGAATCATAAACAGAAGTATGTACTGATGTAAAGTATGTTAATATTTTGATAGTATTTTGTGTATGAAATAATACTTTCTGATGTGATATTTTAAATTAAGCGTGCAATTTTTCCTGTAGCAGCCGTCTCAAATGTCGCTTTGTGGCAGCGTGGCCTTCGCGGCCTCTCCACTCTTTTTTAAATTTTTTTTATTTATTGATTTTCTTTTGGATAGAACAATACAAAGATCAATGTTAATGTACTCTACATTTATTATAGTTGCTTATATCTATTTACAATTAACTTACAAATAATCTTATAAATAATCTTAAAATACAACTTACATTACTACTAGGGTGGTAGAGGTATCTTTGTACAATATCTCTACATTGGATCGAGATCTGAGAATTGATTTAGGAATGTATGGAAAAGAAATTTATTTTTAATGCGGGTTCTGTGAGTTGAGTTATGGCAGAGTCTTAGAGGGGTTAGTTTGGGTATATTTGGTATGTTTTGGAAGAAGTGGGTGGATAAGAAAATAATGTAGTTGGTAATCAGTACTATCTGGAATTCTTTATGTAGTTATGCATTGGAGACGTACGATGGGGCATTCGTGATTCTGCGCAGGAACTGATTTTGAATTACCTGCAGTTTTTTTGGTGCTTGATTTAGCTGCGCTGATCCAAACTGGGCATGCATATAATAATAGTGATCGTATGATAATTTTGTATAGCAGTAAGGCAGTATTGTAGGGTAATTTAACTGATCTATTTATTATTGGTTTTAGTTGTAATTTAATTTTTGCTTGTATAACTTTATTGTCGATATGATTTTTCCAACTGAGGCGTGTGTCTAAGAAAAGGTCTAGATATATTATAGGTTTGTTATGTGTATGCCATTGTACATATTGTTGATTCAGTTGTAAGGGGGTGGTGGATGAATTGTCTTAAGGAAAATATTTTGGCTGCTGTTTTTGACGGGTTGAGTTTAATTTTATTTTTGGCTGCCCAGCTGTCGCTGTGGTTTAGATATAACTAAAGTCTGATTTTTATTGTGTTTATGGCGGGACATGATGAATATATAGCCGTGTCATCTGCAAATTGGGCTATTTTTATATCACTACTTTTCGGAAGGTCGGCTACAATGTTTATTATTGTAAGTTCTAATTTTAGCCCTGGTGTTTTTAGTTGTGACCATAGTCTGCGGGTTTTGTTTCTGGTTTGTACTAGTTTCACTATTTCTGGGGGAAGTTTATATTGTTTATCATTGTTGGTACTCTTTGGTTTTAATTCGGCCACTTTAATTGTGGTGTGTATTGTGGTTACTTGGTTGATTGATTCCTCTGTTTCTAGTGGGCTGGAGAGAATTTTTAATTTAGGTATCATTGAACTAGTTATCGTTTAGAATTCTTTCCAGTCAACTTTTAACGTATTTGGATTTGGTACTCGGGCGCCTTTCCACTCTCCCCGCGAAAGTGCCGGCGCCGCAAGGCACCTTCCCCAAAGGGGACATTTGCAAGGGTTGATACAGGAAGTCCCCTACATTTAATTTAAAATTACATGTCATAAAGTATAATTTTATACTCAAAATACTATCAAAACATTAACATATGTTACATCATTGTATTCCCCTTTTTATTATCTATCTTTTGCTAGTGAGAAAAATGCATGGTTCCATTAAAAAATGATTAAATTTCTAGAAAACTAAAAATATTTCGCCCAATAACTCAACAGCATATTACTTACCCCATTATTCCGCATTGTTGAGCGCATTGTTCGCGTTGTTTAGTTAGTGTATTCTGCCACCAAGTTCTGGAACTTATTTGCAGAATTAGTAATAAATCTATCTATCTATACTACTGTGAAAACCGCATTTCGATTTCGGCAACCCTTAAGATGTTATGGAGGTGACCCACAGTTAGTGGGACTCCCTGTAAGCAAGATGAGTCATTGAAGGTGGTAAAAAGTACATGACCGTATTTTCCTCGGCTAGAAGAACCAATCCCATGACATTTAGCTGAGAAACGCTTCGAGTATAATGAATCGAAGCTCTCAGATAGGTAATGTCGAAGAAAAAACCATTTTTTTGGAATATAATAGAAGAAAAACCAAAAGGGTATCTCCGAAAAAGGTGGTAAAAGTTTCCTAAAACCAAATGACGTAAGGTAGTTACACTATAACTCTAACATAAAAATAAGATTTTTGAAAGATTTATTAGCCCCCGTCCGACCACGCACACCCCTTTACAGACAAAAACGTGTTTTTTATTTATTTTTCGTCAATTTAACACTGTTTTATCTGATTAAAAGTATGAAAAATAAGAATTTTTTTCTAGGGCTTCCAGCTTCTGGGTCAATGACCCCCATCTCGATCAGGTTTTTTGTCCAGTTTCCCTGATCCATTGAGCAAACGCTGGAATGGCCCTTTGTTTTGCTTCTGGACATAAATGTAACTTCATTATCTGTGCACGACTTCTAGAATTCAGTGGGAAATATAGTTATTCAAATTATCGTTTCCATGTTGTCGCGGCAGGAAGTATTATTCCTAGACGAAGGACATCATGGATAAGAGCCCAAAATGTATTGCTTTTTTATCCTTGAAAATAGATTTTATTACATTGGAGCGTGTTTTGTTAATTCAAAATTCAAGTAGTATATGACTGAGGGTCGGGATCACAGAATTTTGAAAACGTGCACAAAATTCACTTTTCCCCATAGCACGTCAGTTTAAACTGTAGCCAGTTTTTTGACGTAAAATAAATAAATAAATAAATAAATATTACCCCTTTACATCCCAATGGGACATATATTCCATCATACACTGGACACCAACACATTTGCGGGCTCTTCTGATTTGGGGTCAGCAGAACGCGAGGTCCTCCCTAACAACACATACATGAGAGACAAGGGACAAATAACCATGCCCAAGGCGAGACTCGCACCCGCGACGCTGAGTCGGTACACGCTCTTAGCCACCACGCTCATCCAGATCGGCAAATATACTACTAGAAACACACTTCGTGATATTTTCCAGTACCAAATTCAAATGCAAAAAAATATTTTTGAAAAAAATTTCAGATTTTTTCGCCTGCTGGACTATAGTTAAAAAATAAAAAGCATTTTTACCATTTTCCACCTTTTAGTAACAAATTATGTTTTTAAGGCTTTAAAATCCTCTGTATATCCTCTGTACTTTTTACCATCTTGTGCGGGGGTACGCTTTGTGAAATGACTGAATTGGGTTGCAAATTACGACCGTACTACATAAACGCGGGGCCCTGCGATCGCGCCCGTTTTTTGGCTGTTAGAAACCTGGGCCGTCAGCCAGCCGTCAAATTAAAGTCCACTTTCCATTATTCAATTTAGACTAATATCCTCCTACGTTTACAACAGCGCGATTTGCGATGATATACAGGTGAAGGGAAATCTCAAAATTACATGAAGCACTTTCTACGGTAATCTATGCTTCTTAGGCGAAAACGGTAGAGGAATTATTTATTACCAAAGTTATCAATAATACGTCGGTGTGCTGCTTACCATATGAAATGCATACAAAGGTTTTAAAATTTTCGCTAATCATAGCACTTAGACGCCTGAAAATGTCTCGTTTGATTTGTTTCGATCCTACAGTTTTGACTCTTGGTAGTAGCTTATATTCAACCTCACTTCAGAGGGTCGATGTTTGCCATTGTCGAAATGACCATTCTAGAGATTGCTTGGTCGCTCTTTTCTGCGCTTTCAGTTGATCCATTCCAGACAAATGCCAAAGCAATTCATTAAACTGGCCACGCAACGCGCGCGTTCCTTTCTTCCCAGCCTGGCCTCGCTTCCACTTGTAGGGCCTGGTGTTGAGCTGATCCTAAATGACACGTCCGAGAATATCATAGGTGTGCGCAGGCTAAAAGGAGGGAGGCCACCTATATATTTCGGTCCCTCTCGGCCCCGTTTTCCTTTCAATTCTTTTATTTTCACATCGCATGTTTTACTAGTAAATAGATAAAATTAATATACGGGGAATGAAATAGCTTTAATCATACAAGTAATGAAAACAATTGGTTTGACGTTTCATTATTTACAGGGTTGTCAGACGGTTTGGAGAGCTTCTTCACCAAATGTGTATCAATTCCCCAAATTATCAGCTTAAAAGGAGGAAAATCAGGAATTGTCCATGTTAACGGAAATAAAACGTTATATTACGAAGGGCAAAGGGGCCCTTTTTGTAATTTTCAGGGGTCACCCCCCTGTGCGCATGCCCTTGCATAAGGTACACCCTTCGAATGTTCTCGAAAGACTCTGGCTATTAATTCGGGCAGATATTAGACCAATACACAATCTCGGCTGTAGCGTCATCAGCAATTAAAAAATTGTTTTATATGTCTTATTATTGTGTGGAATCTCACTGCTATAAGACACTAGGTTTAAAAAACGTCTCAGAATGAGAGATGAGAGACCGGTCGGGGACTTAAAACTTGTCCCGGCTGGGGCGGTGCCCCGCTGGTGGGAGATACCTGGTTTGGGAAAACCCCGCTTGTCGATGGTATGTCGATGCTGGATCTCGACATCCAGTTGGGGAAGAACACCGCCACCTCCCGATGAAAACATACACTACACTTACGGGACGAACGACCTCGGTAGTTGACGCTCCCGGAATCAGAAATCAATCCATCAATTCTCAAAATGAGAGATTTTAATATTTGGCGGACTAACAGCTAACTATTGCAGATCTACTTTTTATTGCAATTGCAAAATGTTTTCGAAACTCGGATGAAAAATTGTGACGAAACAACTTCATTCCACACCGAAAATATATTGTCAAAATTAAGACCAGTTACTGAGTAAAGTGTAATTAATATTTGCTTTTGAGCCTCATTTTCATGTCCAACAATGTAATCGTGAGCAGTACATTAGCAGCCGACGTCAGAACGAGCTTCAATGTGCCGGAGCCATAAACCGTCTCAACCCCTTGCATGAGTTGTGCGGCGCGAGGGGCACGAAAGCTCAATCCTCTCGCCTTCCACATTCTTCTCGGCTACTTTCTCGCCGCCCTTATCCGCTGCCACGGCAGTCCGCACCGGCGCGGCGCGGGGCGGGGCGCCCCCTCGCTCACGACGCGACCCCCCTCGACGCCGCGACCCCCCTCAGCGCGCGCCCCCCATCAGCGGCGCGGAACGGAGCACCCCCCCCGCGTGCACCTTAAGCCGCCCCCTAACAATGGCGCGCCAATGGCAGTCTCCGTATTGCTAATGACGTACGCCGTGAATCTAAACAATGCGTGAGGAGTGCGAGGAGTTAATCGATGCGGAGTTTAACAATCTGCGTTCCGCGCAGCGGGCAGGCATCTTAGCGGCCCTCGGAGTCCCCGAAGAGTTTCCCTTTGGCGAGGGGAGCGGTTCAACTCTACCGGAGGGAAGAAGGTGGAACGTTGTAAGAAGCTGAGATGGAATTAACTTACATTAAATTGACTCCCCAACAAAATACGAAGTCTACACCTCCCTTCGAACGTCTTTTGTGAAGATGCGGCATTATAAACAGAAAGCAGAAATCTTTTCAATTTGCAGTATGAAATGTTCAAAGCGAGAATGATAAAAATGTTTAGAGATTGTCAACAGTTCGTTATCTGCAAAGTCCTCAGGGCTTCTCTTCACGTGTTGCGGCCCACTTAAGGCTAAAACCTTTAAGCACTCGCAGGGCTTCTTTTGAGGGTTCTTTCGTTGCGATAAGGCTTAATGTAGGGGTCGACAACCTTGTTCAGACAGGAAACGAAGCCTCTGGCTCTGTGGTAGAGGGCATCGTAACCCCTCACTAAAAGGTGCATCGTTCCCCGCCCGGGCTAAAGTTATAGCCTCGAGGTCATTGTCAAAATAGATTAGTGCAAAGGCATAGTGAAATAATATGTATTGTTTACTTTCATTAAAAATTACTGCTGATGAGAAAGGATACGCAATAACAGATAATTAAATCCACATGACTTGGATGAGAACCTCCGTTTAAAACGAACTTTTCAAACATTGTTTTGATGTAACCCTCAACGAAGAGAGTATTTTTTGTGACGTTAGAAGTAACATTAGTCTCTGAGACTCATATATTTATTTCGAATTGATTAAAACAATTTGCACAGTATATATTTTCCAATTAGATTTAATAGTTAGAAATTCATCATAATAATGAAGTGAGAAGGTCTATGTAAAAAGGACTTTACTTACAAGATATGTAAAAAGATATAGTACATATGAAACAACCTTAATAATTTATGGCGTTTGATTTGTAGTTGATTGTAATTTCAAGTAATTCTCTATATTATTCACAGCTGTGCTTATGTTTAGACTGCAGTAAGATTACAATATTGAAAAAGGTGCTTATTATGCATAAACCTGAGGGCTGAAGATGGCTATAAGATATTAGCCAAAACGTCGCCTTCGCCAACTTATAGTAACAAAATTAATCAGTTATGTTTAATTTTAAAAAAAATCTGAATGTCTTATATTGAAGAGGAACTGTATTTTATTAATAAAAATATGGACATTCATCAGGAGAAGGAGAAGTTTTTGGAACCAGGACTTATACCTACATACGCCCGTTGTAGGGAGATTATGTTTTTGTATTCGGTATGATTTTCTTTCTAAGTCTGCAAAGTTTTATTACTAACTCTCTGAATTTGAACCCACAATGACCATATAAATACGCCATACACTGTTCAAAGGTTGCTGTTAATGAGATTACGACACTGCATTGTTGTAAGGCGAGACACTATTGTCCGATGATTTGCTTTTAAGCATTTCCAAAATACTTTTAAGATTCAATACGAGTAGTTAATGAAGTTTAAGTGACAATTTAAGTGATATAAGTAGTGTTAGAAAAATGGTTTGTGAGCGATAGTGACGCAATAAAAACAAAAGAAAAAACAAAAGATATTCAGATGCAGCGGTAGTAGAAATGTCTAAACTATTACTTCTACAGTTTCTTTCCAAATATTAACAATATTCAAATCATTTTATTCGCCTCTGCGAGTTCTTTGGAATGATGGTAGAAAAAATGTATACTTCTCTTTAAAAAAAAGTTGTATCAATATCTCAAAAATTGAAAAATGTCAGGGGTAGAGAACAAAATGTGTTACTTCCCTCATCATCTATAACATCACGAAAAGCGCATCCTGATACCTCAGACCCCTTTGAAGATTTTTGCTGTGGCCTACGTAGGTGGTTCAGCTGCATGCAAGGGAAGGTGGTGTACCTCGGACAACACAGGTGTTGCTACAACATACAACACAGGTGTTGTACCTTGGACCCAGGTATGTTGTACCTTGGACTGTTCACAATAATGTTGGGAAAATGACAACTTATTGGGAAGAACAAAGTTATTTATTAACTTTTAAATGAACATTAATTTCTTATGACGAAATAAGGCAAATTTAACATTTCCAGGTGAACACAGTCTATAGTAAATTTTTAAAAAGCCTTTTAACAAATACTGGATATATCAATTTCAAATGTAAACTTTGGAAGCAGTCGAACTGATCCTCCAGTAGGAACTGGATCTGGAAACTTTATTAAGTCATCATTCTTGTCGATTGCATATAACGTAGTGTTTTCTTTCGTACGTTTTTTGAAAATTCAGATTCTTTTTCATATATTGCACGTGATAATTTTAATCTGATAAATATAATCATAAATAATATTATATTCATAATAAATAATCACATAAATTGTAATATGTTTTTTCAACACCATAGTTATGGCTTTTTCAATGTCCTCCTTGATTACAGATTTTCTGTTCACACAGATTGCATTTCATGGCACTTTGTTTTTTCTGAAAACAACATTTTGAAAACATCGGAATTTCACAGTTGTAATTCTAAACGTAAATAGATTACATAAAATAGAATAGTACTATAGTTTGGGAAGAGTTGTACGTTGGACCTGTCCAATTTACAGCACTTTCGATAGGTCCAAGGTACAACACATCGTCACATTGAAGTGCGTGTATTTTTGCCATTTTGAGGATGAGGATGAGCTTTATTTCAAACACGTTGTTATATTCTTTAAAAAATACGGAATTAGGAATTGCTTTCATTTCAAATGTGATCTTGCATATTTTTGCTCATAGACATTTGCATAAAGACATACTAAAAAATAATATTTACTTTTGATAGGTGATTTTATGTTTCTAATAACTTCTATTGCAGCTGAACTGCCAAATAAACACAATTCAACTGCACAGATATCGCTATTGACAGTTTTATGAACTGCATACAGTAGTATTCATATATCTCGCTAGGTACAGCTAGAATTAGAATAGGTCCAAAGTACATTTATGTCCAAGGTACAACATCTTACCCTACCACATAAAGGCGTGTCATTTCATGAGAAACGCGTACCACCGCTTTCTCTTAAAGGAGATAAACAAATGTTTCTAATGCCATTTTGCTGAGAAAAGCTTCGTTTCTGCATAGCGGTTTCATAACGTTTTGTCCTCTCCTCCTATAACATTCAGATTATTGTGCATAAAGTAGTTGCGCCAAAAATAGTTCTAACCTTTACCGAAGAACAAATCTACTTTTCCGGAAACAAACGAAAAAAAATGAACATTTGTGAATTGACCAAATTGGGATGCAAATTAGGACAGCTTTGAATCATGCGTGGACCTGCGATAGATGCCGATCTTACATCTTCAGAGCTTCTGTCCGCCAGCCGGCTCTCAGGATTGCAGTTCGTAGATGAGCTCATGTGATGAGTTTTGGAAACGAGCACAAAGATCCAGTGACATACAGATTGCGTCGAAACTGGAAAATTACAAACAAACAAAAACTCACTTTCTACGGGCATCTCTGCTTCTGAGATCAAAACTGTCAAGTAATTATTTATTGCTAATATAGTTAAAAACATTGCTGAGGGTTTTTGGCATGAAAAAATGCATTCTGTATATTTATATTTTTAAGTAATCAGACTTACTTGCACCAATCTGCAACCGCGGTGACTGCAAACAACAACGTTATGAAATACTATAAATCTCGACACGTTAGATTATGCGTCACACAATTTTTGCAATTCCTTCCATACAAACTCGCGTAGATACTGTTGGCAAGAGGTAAACATCAGCCATTCATGACGCTTCACTGTGCTTAAAAACTACGGAGCTTTCGGATATTAGAAGTACCTATATGTGTCGGCGGTTGCGCAGCTAGGAAATGTTTCTTTTCTTTTGCAACTGTCTGTACTGCCGTTAGCGGACTCTGGCGGTGGTCGCTCTAGCGTAGGCGCGTCAAACCGCGCCCTCACGAGCTACTTGCCCGCCAGGGGAGCGCGGCGCTCCTACCGCACGGGTAACTTCCCCTCACTCCGCACGCATTTCCCCTCCAAATTGAGAAATGGGTGTATTTGCGCAAGCTCAAGCGGCGCGAGGCGGCAAATAATGGCTTTATACGAAAATAAGTTTGCCAGATTTTTTTCTATAAAATAACCGAGAATTGTATTATATTTATATTCTTCACTTCTTATTTCTATTTTATGTTAGTTTCTTACTAAATTCTGTCTTATATAAACATCTTTGCTAAGTGATAGGAATATGTTTGAATGGCGAATTATTTTCATGTTTTCATTTTGTGTTGAATAATTAAATCATTCAATTATTCATTGAATTTAGCAATAATGTGAAATAAATTAAGAAGTCTCTGTAAGTTGACAATTATCGCGTACGGACGGACAACATTTTTAACAGGGAAGAATATTTGTCTGTTAAACCTAATCTGAACGTAGAGAGTGAATGCTTTTATATTACCTTTAAGTAAACAGAATTACAAAATAAAGATAATTTTGATTCAATTTTTTAAATTTTACTCTTAATTGAGAATTTGAAATCGAACTGATGTATTATTTCATTTTAATGGATCATTTCTTTGCTTTAAAGAGAAAACGGAAATTAATAGTGCTGAATTTGTGACAATAACCGTCTAGTAACTTCTCCCAAGACTGTCATCGACCAGCTATCCAGTGACGTACCACCACATCCGGCCAATTTGTACAACTCTTACTTTTTAAATCTCGCGCCAATTCTTTGGACGCAATGCCCGCGAGCTGTAGTAAGCTTGCTACCGTGCCCGCGGCCTTGACATGCCTGCTCCAGCGAGAAGCCTCTGCCTTCTGCCACGTGACAAAAACAGAGTCCGACCGGGGACACCGCCCCTGTCGGACGGATCGCGGATAGGAATAACACGCTCTTGCAACTAGACGAAAACAGAGTAATACTCATAGAAAGCGACATTAATTTATATCACACACCTGAAGAAACATTCTACAGGTGGTATGTCAAGGTCGCAAGCAAGGTAACTAGACTACCAGACTTCACGGGCCCTGCATCCAGAGCAACTGGCGCGGTATTTCAAAGTAAGGGTTGCACAATTGCTCCGGAGATGCGGTACGTCAGTGAATACCTGGCCCAGGAAAGTCATTCGGAGGAGTTTACAGACATTTACCCAAATGTAGCTATATATTAATTCCCGTTTCCTCTACTAAAGCAAAGAAACAATCCATTAAAAAACACGTTAGTCAGATTTCAAATTGTCAATTCAAAGTAATCTACACATACTGAATTGAAAGTATCTTGATTTCATAATATGTTTACTTAAGAGGGCAATCATTGCATTAACTTCCTACATTCAGGTTTGGAGGTTTAACAGGCAAAGATCCTTGACTTTTAAGAGCTGTCCTTCCGTAAACGAGAAATGTTAATTCAATTCAATTTCAGTTTTATTAGTAATTTGCTTACAGGATTATCTTAATACAAATTGATGTGTGTACTCACAGTTCAATCATAAACAAGTTTTATTACAAATAACATCTGAAAGAACAGGTGTTATTGTAATCAATAAGTTTCTCTTACTGCTAATTATTTTACAACTTTTTTAAACGTTTACCGATTAATTTGTTGCAGAGTAGTTAAGATAAACAAAACTCACAAGCAACAAAAAATACAAAAAAGAAGTAAAACAACACAATGCAATAGTACTAAAATAAATAATATTCACAAGGTACAAAATAATTAAAAATACAAACATATACAAAACAATTTTTACCAAGTGAGGCTTGGTGCATTACAGGTATTACAAGGTTGTAATAACTCAATCATGAGAGAGCGCGTATAATGTAGCTTAAACTATTCATTTATAATAATTACTTATAGTTTCAGAATTGATGAAATAAAAATGTACAGTGTTTTTGATCTTTCATAGTTTAGCTCAATCAAACAATTGGGAAACAGTAATACATCATTGTCTTATGGTCCTCTATGCACATTATAAGTTGGACAGACACGTAATATATGTATAAGGTTTTCATCAGTGTTCATATTACATAGAGATCAGATTGAATTTGAGGATATTTTGTGCCACATATTTCTACCTATCTTGATTTCTTTATCACTGGGCATCCTGATGTGAGCAACTACTCTAGTAATGGAAGTGGGGAGAGCCAAAGTTAGGTATTTCTCTGTTTCTATAGATTGAAAATTCCTAATTACTCGTACCGTATGATGAATTGATAATTCTACGCGAAACTTTCATAAAGATTTTACAATGGTTTGCAACAATCGAGGAAGTACTGTTTATGATAAAATTCGGATTTTGTTCTTATTAATGTATGAAAGCCCAAATCATACATCATCCTGTCCAGAACAGACGCCCAGTTGTATTAACTAAAATTTGGATATGCATTTCTTGATTATAAAAGTTTGTTGAAAATTATTGGTGGGTATCGACAAGATAGAAATATTATCATATAATTCAGTGATCTTTTAATTATTTCAGATTTATTTTGGTTGAGGCAATTTCCTTTCTAACACATGGAGTATGACTCCACGCTACCATAGAGTCAAAAAATGTTCTTCAGTTTTCGAATGCTTATCAATAATTCTTCTGGATCAATCTCTTTGTCTAGAATCGGATCTACAGTCTGTATAGTTCGTTGTACTAATTACTCGAAGTGGGTAGATATTTTCATATAAATCATCAATTACAATTGCAATTGTTTACATTTATAATTAACAATTACAATTGTTAATGTATAGATACATGTTAATTTATTTCACATTACCTACAACATATAACTGAATGATTTAACAAAACATAGCACCAAAGGAAAGCAATGAATGACTTTGTCATTCGATCATGTTCTTGGTGCTTGGCAAAAATTATTTACACAAGCCAGAATTTAAAAATAATTTAAACATAATGCAAATATGTATTGTTCAATGGAACAATTTTGACAAAAATATTTTCACATGAAGCCATTCCACCTCTCGCGCCCATTCAGCTTGCGCGTGTATATCCCTTTGTCGATTTGGAGGGGAAATGAGAGCGGAGTCAGGGGAAGCTCGTAAGAGCGCCGAACACCCCAAGCAGGCAAGTAGCTCGTGCGGACGAGGTTGACGCGCATATTTTACAGTGTGTAAGGAATATTGTTCAAAATGACTCCAACGTGTGCGAAGGCACGTGTCGCAATGCTCCTCTGCACCCCCCAGCAACACGATGTTCAAATTAGCGGCAGACGTATGTACACGTGCGACAACTTCGAAAGCATCCGCCAGTGACGTCGCACGCACACGTTGCTTGACAGCCAGGATAATGCGGAATCGACGTCGACACTTCAGCGCAGTAATACGCTTCCCGCTGCACGCATTCGAGCGTTGAGGCGCAGAAATGCGACTGCTGATCCGGATATCTGCGTTTGCCGGAGCTGGAGTTGTGACGACACTCCGGCCAATGACGTTGCTCCAATTATGAAGTGCGTGTTGCAGAACTCACTCAGATACATTATTCACATTCATTTTCGCTGAATTAACAATGCAACGTAATCTTCCATACTGGAGAAAAGTTGAATGCTTGGTAGCGACAAATTGTCAGTGACCTCAGAGATAAGAGCAATGCGGCGATTAGCGAGGATCACACCGCCGAATACACTTGTTCTGGGTTGCGCCCCAGCACGGTACAGTGCTAAGTATTGTGTGGATTATTTGTAAGAAAAAAACAGGTTTTCTGCGTTATGATTACGCATTTGCGCAAACATTATAAAGGTGAGTCATAGGTAAGAAAATATTCCCCCAATTATATGGACAATGTTTTTAATCCTGATTTTCTGAGGAACGCTTGGTTTCTGCTCAGCAGTTTCTTGATAATTTCTCTTCTTGAATAAAGCCCAAAAGATTGTGCTTAATGACCGGGAGAGGAATCTCAAGGCATCAACTAATGTCACTGCAGTGCCTCTGACCGGGAGGTCCTAGGTTTGGTGGCAGGAATTTAACTCAGGACACACAGGACACTAGCTTGTCAGCTAGGACCACGCGCGATCTTTCCTTCCTCTTCCTTGTCCTATCGTCACTCCTTACTTAGAAGGCACTTGCACTTATATGCACCACACTACCACATATACCGGTCGGGAGCTTAGAGCTTGTCCCGGCTGGGGCGGCGCCCCACTGGTGGGTGATATCTGGTTGGAGAAACCCCGCTAGCCGACGGTAGGTCGGCGCCGCATCTTGCCATCCAGCTGGGGAAGATCACGCCGCTTCCCGAGGAAAGAACATGCACTGCCCTTAAGGGACTAATGACCTTAAGCATTGACGTGCCCGGAATCACTAATATTCAATCAATTGTGTTTAATGAGTTAAAGCCTTGAGTATATTATATTTCTAATTATTACCGAAGAAAATATATTTTTTCATTATGCAAACGAAACACGAAAATTTGTGAATTGATGGAACACATTACTATAGTTCTCTTCCGTACTCGATCTCGCCGCTCGGTCGTCAAAATTGCAGTGCACTTGTTCGCAAATGACCTCCCGAAAGTGCCAACAGCACTTCGAGCCTTCGAAATGCGCACAAAGTTCTGATGACATGCAGGCTGCGGCGAAATTATAAATAGCAAAAATCAATTTGTAGGAGAATATATGCTTCTGAGTGGCAGCTTTCCCAATTTTGCGCAAACTTTATAAAGGTGAGCCATAGGCCTAGCAAAGTATTTATTGCTAAAACTTTTAGGATTACGAAGGTATTTTTAGTTGAAATAACTCCCTTGAATAAATACTTGCTAGTCGTCAGATGGTGCATATGTAGATGTCTTTTCATACGGGTAAGGCTTAACAGTAGTGTGGAACGTGCAAATTGTCGCTCCACAGTGATTTTTTCGGCACACCATTTCCTTTTGTTCAAGAATGGCAACGCTGCATGCCGTATTAGCGTGATGGAGCCTTTGCCCTCGATATGAAACCACAACAAAGGCGAATGATGTGAAGTATGAAATGCAATGCAACACAGAAATAATGACACTCTCGACAATAACAAAAACAAGAATTTGACACATCGCTTAATGCTTTGCGGGTTGCTTAGTTTCCTGTAACAAATATTTGGTGTGTAACAAAAATTTGGGGTAAAATTTCGGAATCGCGAACGCACCTATGTGCTTTCTAGACTGTTCAGAAGTGCTCGTGAAAAATTTAGGAGCAATTGCTCCAGAGATTCAAATTTTTGTATGGAGCATACATGGACAAGCATACAGTTTTATATAATTAGGTAATTTTATAAAAAGCAAATGAATGATCTTTGAAGAATGTTATGATGAGAATACAGAATATTGGCCATTTGAACGGTTCATGTGGCAACAGATATACACGATGTAGTATTGTTGTTGTTGTTATTGTAGTTGTTTTTAAGATAAATTTCTTTAAAAATAGATTTCTTTAAAAAAGTTATACAGCAAAATTGATAATATACTTCATTGGGTGTAAAACTGGCACAACTCGAAGAATGTGTTTTCAGATAAACTTGTTTAAAGTTTTCGCTAACGGTAAAAAAATGCATATATGTTCTGTTAATAATAATTGTTTTAAAATAACGACCATAACTCAAAATTAGTTGTTTTTTCTTCGGTTGAGTTGGTGTTACAGCTCATGACGTAATGTATTCTAGGTACTAGAATGTAAAGTAGAAAAAGTAACAACTTTTCTCAACACAAGTGTGTCCATCGAGTGCCTAGTCGAATGGCGTACGTGTTGATAAGTGTGTGAAAGTACGCGTTAGTGTGTGCGAAATCTGCAAGGCGCGCGTTGGGGCGCGCGTTGGGGCGCGCGGCGGAGTCCACGCGAGGCGTCGGCGGGAGAGGCACTCCGCGAGCAGCGCGATGCGGAAGCTTCCAGGGGGCTCTTGCGCATCGAACCCGACTTCAGACAATGAGCTCCAGACGCCAGTTTGCGTCACAATATTAGCGGCAATTTTAAATCCAGACAGATACCGAAAGTATCACTTCGTTACAAGACATTTAAACAGATTTATGAAGCATTTCAAGTATTGCATTTTGTACACCTTCATCGTGTTATTTTTGGTTGGCTGCCGTTGAAAATTGTCACTTTATGCCACTTTGAAAATGTTTCTCAACACTTCTCGCTCCCCATGCAACATAGCGGCCAGCGTCTGGTCTGGCTTTTCAAACGAAGTGCCCGTGCTGTGGTCACGTGGTTCGTGGCGCAAATTGGTGATGCGCAGAATCAGCTAAAATCGGTGCACCGGAGGAACCCATCCACGTATTTCCACCATGGATGCTTCCGAGTAAAGATGCGACATCGATTTTGATGTTTTCAAAACATCAATGTTTCTATTAAACTATCTTTGTTTTAAACATTGAATCCGATGTTTTTTAACATCAATGTCTTTTGCTCGATTTTTTTCGATGTTTTGTTCATGGATGAAAAATGTTCATGATAAAAATTTTGTAAAAGATAAAATATGAAATGAAAACTTACGAACTTTGTACTACTTCCATCGAGGACGTTATCCATCGCCGCAGATGAGATCCTAGTATTTCCTTCGTTTTTGTATTCTGTATATTGTATTCTTTATATGGAGAGGCATTTTCTAAATTTATTTTGAGTTAAATTTTAATTATAAATTAAAATACACGGCCACGGTAAAAATTAAATTTTTTGCCCAAGAATTTAAAGTTTTAGAGTAATAAATCATCTTTAAAATCGATGTTTCAAGACATCGATTGTTTTTAGTCGATGTATTAACATCGATGTTTTAATTTTGTTTATCGATGTTTGGCAACATCGATGTTTTGTTGTTGATGTTCCATCCCTACTTCCGAGATGAGACGCGGGGGGGGGGGGCAGTCGGAACGGGCGGGGCGGTGCGCGGTGACTGTGCGGGGCGGGGTGGGTGACTGTGCGGGGCGGAGGCCTGTCTTAGGTGTGATTTACATGGTCATTTTTTCATCATTTTTCTGTACCAAAAGTGGATGGAAAAAATTCGTTCGTTTCTGCGCGTAATGTTTCGATGCCGAATCTGGATGAATGTGATTCCAGCGTTTTACACGGTCATTTCTGATCTGTACGTAATCGTGATGAAAATAGTTCCTCCGGACGCCGCAAAGTTAGATTATATTAGGACTGAGCACGGAACGCGATGACAATACAGCACACAATTTATTTCTCACTACATAATCACTTCACATTACAATTCAACACAAAAGAAAGCTCTCGTAACTGTGCAAAAGGAACAAATCTCACTACACGCATAAGAAACCAAAGAATGTTCCAAAATGTGACGCGAGGAGGGCGGTAGTCAAACTGAATGAAATCTGTACCAAAAAATGAAGCATGGGTAATTTTTTCGTACAAATTACACCCAGTCCGGTCCATCACCTTTCTGTACCGACGAAAAATGATGCAAAAATGAACGTGTAAACAGGTTTTAGGTGTGATTTATGCTGGGAGCCGCGTTGACAGCGCTGCGGGCTGCGCCGGGGCCGCGGGGCGCGGGCTCGTGGCTTTCTGCCGCTTGGACGCCGCAGTGACAGGTATTGACAGGCGCATAAAGGTGAAGACCGCGACGCTTGCGCGAGGCGAGCGCGGGGCGGCGGCCACTTCGCGGAAAGCGGCTTGTGGTGTCGGCCACCTCTCTCCTCCCTCAATCCCGCACTCCCCCCCCCCCCGCCGTCCCAATAGTCCGGCGACACTAATGGTGCGCACACTAAAACGAGAGGGAAGGGCTAAGCACATTTCTGCGCGCCCTTTTTCCATTTAAATTTTTGTATACATATGACAGTTTCCTAGTAAATAAAGAAAACATAATTCAAGGAGAGTTAAATGAGAACTTTAATGATACAAATAATAAATATATTTTATGTTGAACCATTTACAAGGCTGCCAGATGGCTTGGAAAGTCTATTCCACAAATGTATAACAAGTTCTCAAATTCTCAGATTGAAAAAACGCAAAATTAGGGATTTAACTTTTCATTATTGGCCAACCTTCTCTATCAATCATTAAATAAATAAATAAATAAATAAATAAATAAATAAATAAATAAATAAATAAATAAATAAATAAATAAATAAATAAATAAATAAATAAATAAATAAATAAATAAATAAATAAATAAAAATGATCCTCTCCCTTTCGTTGGCTTAATTCACAAATATAATGGGAAATGTTTCAACATTATTTATTTTTATTCAGATTCATAAAAACGTTTCGATAATTTCTATATATTGTTACCATCAGGCTCCTAAAATAATGAACATTAACAATTCAAAACTACCACTCAAACGGTGTACCGCTGTTCAATGTTACCGCCACAACCGCGGACCACAATCATCATCGAAACGTTTTTTTAAGAATCTGAATAAAAATAAATAATGTGAAAACTTTTTCATTATCCTTGTAAATAAAAATCAAGAATCATATATATTCTTTTCGTATTTCTTATCGTAAAATGTTATGTTATGTTGGCAATGGGGCCATTTCAAAATTCCCTTCCCTGTGTGCAATGCCTATGCCTGCGACCCCAGGCTTTGCTCCCCCGTCTCCCGCAACTCTTGCGACTTCCTACCAGCCGTTCAGTTGCTCTCATCGCCACCGTCTTACGTGGGAACTTTCAACTGGGGTGAGGCCAAACAATTTACGTGTATGGAAAATTTGTAAGTTTTGATGTACTTTAACAAGAATACAACAAATACGTAGAATACACATGTTTAGCCCCCACGTCGATTTTTTGCGCTCCAGATAACGTATTTCTGAATTTTTCAACGTGGTCTGAGCCCCACTGTGCCGTCGGGCCAATAGAAAAACATGTTTCTTACCTTATTTAGTTTTATTTTGACGTATCCACTCCCGGCAGACGTGTTATGTGCCATTAAACGGGTAGCAGAGCAACTTCTTTTGGTCAATGTAATTTGTTTAATATGCACACAAAATTGCAATCGTGATATCACAAAAAAAATTCTACTTTGCAATGTTTGGAGATCTCTGGAGTTCAAATATGGCTCTGGCAGACAAACATCATGCATTTTCGTTTAGACCACAGATTCTGTCTACGATTTATAAACATAGCTCAATGACTGACGTATCTATCGCTCGGTCAACAAAGTGTGGTAGACCTCATCTTATGAGATGCGGTATTCTACTCACTACTACCTCGCCTCCGGGAATGTGGTATT
Source organism: Teleogryllus occipitalis (assembly GCA_011170035.1). Classification (NCBI taxonomy): domain Eukaryota; kingdom Metazoa; phylum Arthropoda; class Insecta; order Orthoptera; family Gryllidae; genus Teleogryllus; species Teleogryllus occipitalis. Next base: position 122,158 of record BLKR01008985.1, on the reverse strand, counting down.
TAAATAATTGGGGTGAGGAAACACATTCCAATGAGAAGGCTGAGTATAACACTGCACACCTCCGCCTGTTGCCTCAGTGTTTCAGAGACCGTTTCACCATTGCCTCCGCCGACTCCTCGCTGTCACCCCGCCGCAATTTTCATTCTTTTGCTTTGCCGACCAGCCCATTCTTCTCCTTTATTCTGCTCCCCCTCCTCAATGCCACCTTCCCATGCCCACTGGACTGCCACTCTCCTCAATGCTGTTTTGCAGCTGCGTGTGTGGACAGATGCGGAAATTTTATAGACGTAATAAATATGTGCAGTCTGTTCGCGGCGTTCACCAAATTCGTGCGTGTATGAGAAGTTACACTTCTTCCGCCTTCTTTTTATCGCTTTGCTTCTGTGACATTGCCTTGACATTAAGTGCAAGGGAAAATTTGCAAATGCAAAGGTCAAGGACCTAAAATATCGTAAATTAAAGTGTTCATACGTATCGATCCGTTCTTTATGTGAGATTTGCATGCGGACAGAATTACTGAATTTCCTTTCCGGGTCGAGTGCAACATATATAGACCCCCTAATTTATCATCTCTAAAACAGTCAGAAATACCGTTATTGAGAGATTGCGTGTTGTCGCTTTTTTATTTATTGAAAGATACTGAGAATTGGTTATTTGTAAATATCTCTACATTTTTCTGGTGTATTTTGTGATCTCCAAATATCTTTAACAAGAACCTCGTCTTAGCCTTCGGATGTCAATTATAAGACGTTGTTTGATTGATTGATTTTTTCGTGTTTCCGGGCGCGTCAACTACTTCGGTCATTAGTCCCGTTAGTGTAGTGCATGTTTTTTCTCGGGATATGGCAGTGATCTTCCCCCGCTGGATGGCGAGATCCGGCGCCGACCTACCGTCGGCTAGTGGGGCTTCCCCCTAACCAGCACTCTCCCACCAGCGGGGCACCGCCCCAGCCGGGACAAGCTCTAAGCTCCCGACCGGTCTCCCGGAATATGTGGTAGTGGAGTGCATGTTAGTGTAAGTGTGTGTGTAAGGGGAGAGGATAGGACAAGGAAGAGGAAGGACAGATCGCGCGCGGTCCGTGGCCCGTTTGGTAGGGTACTGCTCCGGCATTCGCCTGGTGTTGATCGGAGAAACCACGGAAAACTACCGATCAGAGCAGCCGACCGCTAGAATTATCCTCCAGACAGCAGCTGAATTCGACCTAGCTGAAAAGCTAGTGTCGAAAATCCAGCCGCCGTCAGGACTCGAACCTAGGACCTCTGACACATCAGTTGATGCACTGAGCTACCGCTACCGGTACGTTGTTTGAGCCGCAAGACGTAGTTTGTTAATAAGAAACTGATATTTTGTTGTAATCTTACAGGTTACAGTCTTAAGCACTTACCGGTCACATCTTCAGAACTACAACAAAATATGAACTACTCGCAAGTGAAGGACATTAAGCACCTTTCAGTAATTTCGAGTTTTTCAATTCACGTCCAAAGGAAATCGGAAAGGTGTTTCTTTTCATAAACGAAACAGAAATGGTGAATTGCAATAAATGCTCACTTTCACTTGTAACCAGATATCAAATCAAAGTAATTGAAAATAAAGAATAGTCCATGAATTACTGAAACAAGCTATACATTTCAAGCAAATGAAATAGTTCAACTTTTCATAGTTCTTCTAAACTACATAATAACGCACAGACACGAGAGAAAAATTCTAAAAAAGTATCTAAACGTTATAAATGTTGTATTAAATTACAATTCCGTAGTTTATGAAATTCCCTGCAAAGCTGAGCGTCTAAACGATGAATAAAAAATTAGAACAAAAAGTACATATCGTGACATAGAGAATTAGCTTTCACGTCGACGCTGTACCGGGGCTTCTTAAGCGAGAAATAAGAATCTGAATAAATACAGTTCGTTAAGTGAACATAGAGTATGGAATATTGAGTTAAATCGAAAGGTCTTTCGTCATCGTCTTCTTCTCTTTTTTCTTACTCTCCTTCTTATTCTCAACCTCCTCTTCCTTCTTTTTCTCCTTCTTCTCCACCCTTTTCTTCTAATCCTTCGCGGTGTTCAAGCCCATTTTAATTGGGCATGCCAATTACAAGGGGCGCTCCAACACGATGGCTTCTAGCGCATAGACATGAAGCGGGTTGCCTAATTGATAGTAGAAACCGACACATTCCTGGTGTTTGGCTTCGTATTTATAACTGAGAAAATTTTGTTATGTTTATTTGAAATGTGATAGTTCCAACGCGGTAGGGCGCGATCCGAGCACGGTTCCACCTCACAAACAATGTGATATGATGAAACTATGATGTGAATATTAATTTGTAAAGTATGATGTGAATATTAATTTGTAAAGTATGATGTGAATATTAATACAAATAATAATAAATTTAAGATTTAATCGTGTGATATTAATGAAATTTAAATTAATTCAAAGAAGGAATTGTGGTATGTGTAAAATGTGTATTAAAATGTAATACTACTTGTCAATGATGGTTTTGCCACCGACCCACCTTTGCATGATTCTGTAATATATTTAAATGAGAAATCCAGTTCTGCTATGAACATTTTGCTAGCACATGTTTGGGAAATATTATTACAAATAAAATTTTATTTTTAATTGGTTATTTTTTGCAATTATTGTCTTTAAGCTGTTTTTGTTGTTTATTTATATGAAGAATACACATAATAGGTGCAGGTGGCATACATATCTCTGTCAAGTTCGTATTTCATCACAGGATGGGGGGGGGGCAATGTCCTGTCAGGACTTGTAGCCATGATGCGACCTGGCGCGGTTCCTGGCTGATCAGTGCATTGTGCCCCTTCTTTCTAGTCTCCTGAAGTGAGGACTTACAAATGCTACAAAATTACCTAAACCATCCGGATCATTTCTGTATGTGTGGTGAGTTGACAATTAAACAGCAAAAAAGGAACTCCACTTCTTTTTTCGGAAGTGTTATCTTTATTTTGGTCGCAAATTAGGGGATCAGGAGAAACCTTCATCTCGAAACTAGGGTATGCTCTTTTCGAAATCGTCAAGAGGCATTTAAATTTTTTTAAGAAGGTGATGTAGTGTATTGTAATAATATTTCATCAGTGTTGACACTCTCTTAAATTCTCATAATTCACAGAAAAGGCATATGTTTATTGATTCGTCAAAAGTTAGCTTTAATGCTATCCTCCTTCACAATGGGGATAATGGCAATAAGTTCCACTTGCTCATACTGTTAATACGAAAGAAACCTATGGAAATATAAACAAATTCTAGAGATGATTCAGTACGAAACTTTTACCTGGAACATATGTGGATATTTTAAGTTAATTGCTTTGCTTTTAGGTTTACCTTAAACTTCTTGCGAAGTTCCTTCGTAAGGCGAGAAAGTAAAAATGTACCAAGGACAGTTGAGATAAAGAATGTTGACTTTTTTGGCGAAAAGTTTTAATTTCTGCAGTGTAAATGCAACGACTGTAAAAAAAAAAAACTACGGAACTGTCACAAACAAACCGTACGTGATAGACACAAATGGCTTTCATTCTTAATTCAGCGTAAAATTTTCTAAAAGAGATCAATCAATAAAGTTCTTGTGGTATAAAAAAGTTTAATTTTTTAGACCTGTGTAATCAAAGTGACGTGAGTAGAAAAATGGTGCTGCCATAGCAAATGCAACGATGTGACCTATAACGGAGAAGTTAGGGGAAGACGCGGCACCGCAACGTGAATGAGTGCGTACAGCCGTTAGAACGTACTCGTTTTGAATAGAAATTTGAGTCAGAGCGTTTTCTCTACACTTTGCTTTCAAGGGATAAGCATTTCTTTACCAACTGTAAGACTGCTATTTTCCATCGGCATGGGAATTCTAAGTTAGGTTTACGATAAGGCAGAATTTTTTGTACGTTCGATAAAAATTAGTCAATAACTGAAATTATCATCCCGGTACCAGCTAATTAGTTCTGAGGGAACATCGCCGTTGTGTCTGCAGCAATTCTGATCGGGAGGTCCTAGGGTTCGAGTCCCAACCGTGGCAAATTTGCGACACTCGCCAGATAGGTAAGTCGAATTCGGTTGTTCTTTAGTGGAAAGTTTTAGCGGTCGGCAGCTCTGATCGGTAGTTTTCTAGGGTTTTTCCGATCGAGACAAGGCTAATGCCGGTGGTATATTCTAACGAACGGACCATAGACCGCGCGCGATCATTCCTTCTACTTCCCTGCCCCACCCTCGCCCCTCATACACACCACATGCCGGGAAATCAGTCGGGAGTCTAGGACTGGGGAGATTCCCCGCGGGGAGGCTCTTGGAGAGGAAAATGCCGAATGCCGACTTCGGTGTGCGTCTTATCTCGCCGTCCAGAGGGAGAGGAGTTTCCACTTCCCTCCATTCAAGTCTCTACATTATCGGGGGGGAAATAGTAATGATCATAGCGGTTGACGTGCTCGGAAACCAACCAATTAGTTAATCAATCAATTAAGGCCACACCGCTAAATTCACAGTGTACAGTATTTGCGTTAAATTTAAAGTGTTTATTAACTGGAGAACAATAGCTCAACTGTTATGAGCTGATTGTTGGATTATGCGAGTATTTTGCGGAAACGACACGATTACAATTTTTTACCATTCTTCATGGATGGCCGAGGCAGGCAACTGCTTAGCTCCGAACTGCTACAACTACTACCTGCTATGGGATCGGTCTAAGGAAGGTCGGCCGTTGTAAATGCAGCAAGGAAACATTCCACCAAGAAGTAAATGAAATGATATTGCATTACATGCAGATGACCCTCACGCCCCCACGAGCTGCTTGCCCCCTGGGAAGCCCAGCACTCCAGTGCAAACGGCAACTTCCATCGGCCTCTGCTCATATTTTCCCTCGAAATCCAGAAAGGATATAATCTCGCTAGTTGTAGCGGGCGTTTAAGCGCTATCGAAATACCACGAACCACGAATAACAGTTGCTTTATAAAGAACCAGGTTTGCCAGATTTTTCTTTCAAACAATGAGTCATTTTGTTGCTTTAGTTAACCAAATGGGAAATTATTACCAGTTTTGAGGCAATAGCCATGCACATATTGCACTTCTCCCGACAGTACGAAACATAGTTTTTAACTATTTTTGACGTTAAATAAATAAAATAAATAAACTGTCAACTAACTTCTCCAGAAGACTGTCGTGAGCCAGGTTTCCAGTGCGATACCGCGGAGCCTTTGGACAAACCTTCCTTTTAAATTCCGCGGCAGCTGCTCTGTACACTGAGCTCATGAAAGCTAATATTGCCCGCGACCTTGAGATTCATGTTGTATTTCATATATAACATCAAATGTGTTAGAAGCAAATTTCATGTTGTAGAATTAGAAGAGATTTTCTGTTTTTGTTTTGTCAATGATATTGATTTATACTTTTAAATTCCATTTTATTGCCAAATGTGGTATACCGTATAGAATTTCAGGAACCTTTCGATCTTCCTCACCGTATGGGAGCAAAGTTTGTCTAACCCTGTTAAAAAAATTGAATGTGTTGATGTGTTCTTTGGAATAAAACATTTTCAAAGTTCTGTGTCACACAAATGAATACATACAATGTTGTTTTCTCAAGTTATGAAGAATTATGTGCATAGCCAAACACTTGTGAAATTGCTATTTAAGTTATAATTTAAATAAGTTATCAGTGTGTATCAGTTACTAGTAATAAAAGAGGAGTATTTATTTATTATCAAAAAGCAATGAAAATTCTTTGGCACATTTGCTTGGTGAATATTTTTCATTTTGTCTAATTCATAGTGGCTTCGATTATCTTCCAAATACCCAAGAAAAATTCTCTTGGTCGGAGGCAAAGGGAATTATACCACATTTGCGTGACAAGTGTTTAAAGACGAGTTTGTATTCTAAATGAACCTGAGCATGTGTTTGTTTTGTGTGCTTTTGACGTAATTATTTGTTTTGAACACGTTTTACAATAAGTTCTGAATTGGAACAAAAGTGTTAAAATATCCCATTTTAGCAAAAATTGACACAATTCCCTTTACCTGCGGAGAACAGGACTATGAAAATTTATTATTATTATTATTATTATTATTATTATTATTATTATTATTAATTGAAAATATAAATTATTTGAAAAACATTTCTATGAATCACAACAGATTATCTTTTTTATCGATCGAGTTTATCTCGTTTCCTTTCTTCTTTTTTGAACAAAGTTATTAAAAATTAATGTTAAAAATAATGACAATTGTGTAGGTGAGATTACATTAAAAGGCAATTTCAGGTGTGGTAATACTGTAATCTGCATGGTAGTGACTCACTGAGCCGGCCGGCTCCCTTCTCTCTACCCTCTAGTGCGCGACCTAATAACTCACCCTTCTCTTCCTTTCATGACCTAATAAGCCCGCGCTTCCGGCCTCAGGGGTTATTTCCGGTCGCTGGCAGTGGACCGCGGGCGCTGAATGCGCCTGCTGCTCCGCACGCCCGACACCAGTGGATGAAGGCAATTCACAGCCAGCGCATCCAAGGAAACAATTCCAACGAGATTTTGACAGAAGACCTAAATGAAAAACTTGTTTTCTTTTTATTAAATACTTTTCTGATGCAGCGTACAGAGCCACTTTACAGAACTGTTTGGATAACATGCGGTACAGATGTACACAGTAATACAAAACAAAAATAAGAGGAATGATGTTCCCACTGGGCTCCTCAATGGGAAATCGGGGTGGCACGCTTCGGAGTTTGAAGTGGTGATTTGTGAAATGTATGGGATTAAAGGGGCTTATGATGTGGATGTAGAATAGAAGTTACGGAGGACGGAATTTAGCTTTGCGAATGTGGACGAGGCAGTTTAGATGAGGGTTAGTGATTTTTCCTAGTGAGAATGTCGCTTGTAAAGGGAGGTTATGAAGTGTCTTGAAGAATCTTTCCAAGAGGCGGATGATGTGCTGGGTGACTGGAGGGAATTTCAGGTCTTTGTGCATTTAAAATGTAACATGGGGCATTTAAAACAGTGCGGAGGACTTTAAGTTGTAGGATTTGGATGTGTTTTATTGTTGAGGGCTCTTGCTTTCTGTTGAGCCACAGGCAATTTATCTCATTAAATGACTTGATTTTGTTAGCCTGTATTCTGTTAACATCAATGTTATTGCCAGTTATGTCCAGTTATTGCCTTTAGGATGATGATGACCTGAAAATATTTTAACTTGTCGAGGACGATTACCAGTGGATTATTTTCCCCCACATATTCTTCGAAATTTGTGAATTGATTTGCCTATTGTTCAGTAAATCCAACAAATTGAAAATAAAATAAAAATATACTCGTATTTTTTAGAACGAAAATAAGATTGTTACAATCAAAACCTGGATTGGATGGCAGTTCTTTTTACGATGAAAGGTAATTTTAAGAATATCGCACTCCATAGAGCTCTATTATTCCTGTCACTGCATTAACATTGGCAGCCTTTAGTTTTGAATAAAAAATTAACGAGTTGTGTCTCGGTCGTGCATACAATATCAATGGAGTGATCGACCAGGAAGAGAGCAAGCTCTAGCTGTTTGCTTGTAATAGCAATGGACTTCCAGTTCAGAAAACACAGAAGGGAAGGTGTGAAACGAATAAAAAAATTGTATCAGGGAATTCTTGAGCTTTTCTATGAAGATTGAAGCATATGCGTCAATGATCTTTGAAAATATTGTTTTATTCGTTGGTATTACACTCATATTACATAGTTGTGTATTGTCGTTTCCATTTCCAGTAGATGGTTTTTAGGTCCGTAATTTTTACTTTTTCGCTATGGATTAGAGCCGCACGAAAGAGGCACACCTTCAGAGGTTATGCCGCACGAAAAAACGGCGAATTTTCGGCAGAAAAACTCTTATTACAGGACCCTAGTAATGAAAAAGTGGATAAATCCAGTTGCTAAATTTAGGGAAAAGTCTTCTATCACGTTCTGTTGCCAGAATATGTTTTGTGAGTCCTTGATGTCGAAAAATCGTATGACGGCAAAACGTCTGTCTGTCTGTCCGTCTGTGAACAACGCTAGCGGATAAACCGCTCAACCAATTTTCTCCAAAATTGATATTTCCCAATCGATCTTGCTGATGTCGCGCCCCTTAACAGCTGAAAGTGAAACAACGAAAACAATTCAAGGGAATCGCCAATATTGGAGCATCGAAATAAAAGTACGCTCTCACTCTCAAAATAAGAACCTTCCTCTTTAGTTGGTATTCATCTGCATGTTGATAACCATTGCCAACGATCTTGCATTCGTCGCTAAGCTCTCGGCTGTTCTTTTTGGAACAGTCAATTGGTTGCTTTTGGACATGTCTGACGAAATTCGCTAACATGAATGTGTTTTGTGAGTGATCCAGTTAGTTTTGTGAGTTAACGTGTTATATGTGTCTCAATTTTTTAGTTTGAATCGATGTTGTTTCTGAATTCTTATTAGTGTTTATCAGTTGTTTTGCATTATGGGAGAACAGGAAGTAGGTAGCTTAGATGAGTTAAAACAAAATCTTGTTGGTTCACTTATGTTTAAGAGAAGCTTATGATCATTCAACATTGTTTACCCTGTTATTCGATAATAAAATTGACAAAGTTGCTGAAAGAAATTAAGACATCATCGGGTACTTGAGATTTTTTTTATTAAGTTAAGTCACTTCGTGGAAGAGTTTTATCAAAGCTCTTTGTTTTTTTCTGTCATTAATTTTCAAAAAGACCTGTAAAATATTTGGGTTCCTGTACGTTTTGTAATTCATATGGCCTTGTAATGTTGCCAGAGTTATTAAATCGTCATCTCCGATGCTCTGTATATCACGTCTCAGGTGTTTTGTAAGCCCACAATGACACAGGGTCGGCAAACTATGAAAGTCTGTACCAATTGATTCAGCACCCAACTCTAAGCTGTTTGCAAAGTAAAGTGAAAAATACGGACATAAAATATTGAAAAATAGCGTATATTGGAATCATTATGAGGCAGAATTGTCTATGAAAAGTATTGAGAACACGCCCTCGTTGCCACAAAAAAAAAATATTTCCTGATATTCCACAAATCCTCTGAATACAGTCAAAATGTGATACATCACAACTGGGTGTTAGTAACTCCTTTCTGGCTGATTGATTTCTACTGTGATGTCGCCGAGGCTGTGACATGCGAATGGCCTCACCGACGATTTCACAGACTGCAAATTTCGCATAGCTAACTTTGAGATTGTCTCGAATGACGAGTAGTATTGTAGTTTTGCTCACAATTTAACTACTTTAATTAGGCGATAAGTCCGTAAAAACAGAGTCGCTTTACGTTGTCCGAACTATTAGATTCTGCTATCTCTTCTGAGTCACTACACAATTCGACATGTCTATCATGGTTATCGTTTAAAGAGGAAACTCTTCTCGTTAGCGCCTGACCTCTGGACACTAACGTTCATGATTTTGGCCGTAGGTTTTCGCCTTGCAAAATAACCTTCCGTTTTCTGGAAGATGCGTGTCAGCCACTTGTTAAATCAGGCCTTTCTCTCTCGACAGTTTATTGCAATGTCACGCGAAGTTCTTCTGCCACGCAAAGAGCGGACACATTTCTTGATATCACAGCGCGTATATCTTTACATATGCAATAATAAATTTATATCCCGTAAAAACATTAGATTTCTAGTTAAAGTAATAAGATGTATACGTACGAGTATGTTGATATGATGTGTGCAAGTACATAGTGTGAAACCAAATTGTCATTACTGCTTCAGGAGTTGAAAACGACAATACTTTGGATGATTCGGGAAGAAATAGGAGACTCTGAGCTAAGTGATGCGAAGAGGGGTGGAGCGGAAGGCGGGGACGCATCAGTGCCCGAAATCCCAGGCTCTCGGACCATTTCAGCCGCAGCGGACAGGAGATGCGTACCTCTGTTCTGTTCGGCAGCTGGTGGAAAATAGAACATAGCAGAGAAGGCAATGTGTGTGATTGTCAGGTTGGGAATAAAGGGTCTAGCAGGGTAGGATGGCCGCGCTTGAAGAATTACTCGCACTCTTGGATAAATGATGGAATATAGCCCAGGAGAGTATTTCCACTATAATAATAATAATAATAATAATAATAATAATAATAATAATAATAATAATAATAATAATAATAATAATAATAATAATGTGAATGTTCGACATTTTAGGATCGAATTATTCCAACTTTTGCCAGCTAGCGGTGTTCCCAGGCCTGGGCCCTGGGATTAAGGGTGACGGTGAGCATGACGCATTCCCTTCACCGTATCGAGCATACTTGGCATGCGTGAGCTTTTTTCGTCATGGTAATGGAAAGCTACAGGACTGTTTTGCCCCGACTGGGAATCGAGCCCGGGATCGCATCACGGAAAGTTGTCACACTGTCCATAAGCGACCCTATGGGCACATTAATAATAATAATAATAATAATAATAATAATAATAATAATAATAATGAAGAAGAAAAATTATTAATAATTAAATAATAATTCTTATTAATATTATTATATTATATTTATATTATTATTATTATTATTATTATTATTATTATTATTATTATTATTATTATTATTTTGCGACTAAGCCCAATTAGGACTGCGCAAAGTACTCAGATGTGTTTCTTAGCCTCACTGTGTGCCCATATTTCTTTCATCAGAAAAAAGACGCACAGACAAAGGTCTGTGCGTCTTTTTTCTCTCTTCGGTCCAAGCTTTTCCTGTTCTACACTTTGGTACTTCTTCCAAATCAATCCGCCATGACTGCACTTTAGATCTAAATGTGTTCTTATTTCGTTCATGTTAATTTAAGGTCCTTTTTAATTTATTATTATTATTATTATTATTATTATTATTATTATTATTATTATTATTATTATTATTATTATTATTATTATTATTATTATTATTATTATTATTATTATTATTATTATTATTGCAATCATCAAAATCAACCTTGAACAAAAGGCCTGAAATTGCACCTGGGCATGACCCGCCTCCCGTTCCGCGGACGCCCGCACTGCCGGGTTGCGGCCGAGGCGTCGCCAGCGGGTCCAGCCTTCCACGCCGCCCGCGCGCACATCCCGTCGCCTCCGCCCCCTGCACTCCGCTCCGCGCCGGCCTTCCTTCGCAGTGGAACACGCACAGCTGAGAAATGAGGGCGCGTGGGCACCAGGCAAGGAACTCTGGGAGACCCTATCAGGAAAAGACTTTTCTCCGTAGTTAATGAAAAAGAATCCAACCTCTCAACTATTACTCTCGGCAAAGTTTCAGAAGCGTTTTAATAGCACGCAAAATTTACGTTAAGAAGAGAGATTGAATAACAAGCCTCTTTGTCTGATTCCGCTGCTAGAAACGTTGTAAATTAAAAGGCAGTGCAAATATGGGTAGCATGAAGACGATTCCTTTGTCTTATAGACAGATTTAGTTTCCGAAGGCATTGTCTTTAATGGAAAATTGACTTTTATACGTAGTAAAAATAACATATTGAATCCTACAGCAGAAAATGGCGATTTTTCGACGGAAAAACTCGTATTGTGGGTTCCTGATATCAAAACGTTAGAGTAACCTTCTTTCTGTATGTAACAAAATTATTTCTTTTAACACGTTGTGTAGTCAGAATCCACTTTTCTGTAGAACCGTGATTCCGAAATACTGGTTTACGGCAAAACATCTGTCCGTCGGAGGACAACGCCTCAGATCTGGCCGGACTCGAGGACCTGAAATTTTAAAACGGATGTTTTGATTTTGGGGGAACTTTATATCAATCCTCAAAATTTTCAAAATGTTCACAAAAATGACCCGAAAATGTAGGTTTTTTTCTCAAATACAACAAAATACACGTAAAAATGGTGATGGTATATGTCTACACTTCTTCAAACATAGATTGTTCAACAAGATAATTTACATTTCCTCGAAAATTAAGCAGTTTTCGTATAATTTTGCGCGAAATCTAGGCATTTAGTGTTTTCAAAAGACGCTCCAATTTTTTCTCGATTTTTTTTCGGGTGTGGTAAAGTACGCTTCTAAAAACGACGCATATATCAATTTCGGAGAAAATATGTATTTTTGATTTGCCAAACTGAAATATTAATGATAACCATTGTTCCATCTATAAATTTGTTCTAAAGCTAGTGGTACTAAAACAGCACATAATTTCTTCCATGATTTCTAATATTGGGATTGTTTAATTCAGAGGAATGTAGGTAGTAGATACCTACATACATTCAGAGAGTGGTGATAGATAATTTTTCTTAAATCAAATTTGTTTAAAAAAATTAAAACGTTAAGAAAGGCCATGTACATTTTTTTAAAGTGAGTGGTTTTGCGTAATTTCTAGTTGATATTAATGAAATATATTAAAAATATCTCTGAAACGTATCCAATTTTCCCCCGTTTTCCATGGATAGAGTAAAGATTGTGTAAACGATGGCGCCGTTCTCATTTTTGTTGAACTCTGAATTTTTATCAAAACTGCTGAAGTTAGAAATAATGCGAGAAAATACGTGCTGTTGTAGCATTTCTGGTTCGGTATAAATTACTCACAAAACGTAGATTTTGATTACACATCGTGATGGCGGAAGTAATTTACTTCATACAGGAATAAGCCTTATTCACTTTTTCGTTAGCAGAGATCCACAATACGACTTTTGCTGTCGAAAAATCGCTGATTTTTGCTGCAACATTGCAATACTTCCTTTTATTTCGTAAGTACTTAGTAGGCAAAAAAATAAAAATGAACAAAATATTAAAGAATTATTTTAGACACGAAAATTTAAATTCCAAGAGAATCAAATTAATACGATTTTAGATAATTTGAAAATTCAATACTCCGACATAAAACTTAACATATTAATAATAACATGGGACGAAGGAAGAAGAAAACAGGATTAGACACCCATTTCACTCACTTGCTATCACTTGGCGATTCTTCGCACCTTTTGTTGTTCTTTAGATCGTCGGGGGAGGTGAAGCATTTGAGGGATTTTTGATGCTAAGGTGATGAATTGCGTGCAATCCGCTCGCAGCGCTGGCTCCTCGTGAGCGCTGCCGAGAGTCGCTCGGCGCTGTTGGCCCGCGGGGCGGGGCGGGGCGGGGCGGGGCGGGGCGGGGCGGGGCGGGGCGGGGCCGAGAGGTGATGCGAGGCGAGCACCCAGAGCGAGGGCGGCCGCGGGCGGCGCCGCCCTCCATCCACACGCGCCACCCGCCCGCCCCTCCCCCTCCCCCTTGGGGCCCAGCGGAGCAACCCATTAGCGAAGGAGGTGGCGGCAGCGGCTGCGGCCGAGGCAGAGGCAGAGGCAGAGGCGAGTGCGCGCGGCCGCCGTGCCTCCGCACAGAGCAGGTGGTATCGGCCGAGGAGGCAAAAAGGCAGAGGACCCCGCTCACTTAAAGAGAAGGAAGGACCAAGCCAAGAGGGAAGGGTGTGAAGGAGAGAAGAACGGTACGGTATAAATAACCAACACAACTCAAAAGTGTTGGGAGAGAAAATAAATTTGTCAACAAGCTTCAGAGTGAAGAGTAAGAGGAAGATTTTCAGATAACAAAAGATTGTATCGACGTAGGGATACGTTGAAAGAAAGGAAAGAATGACAGGTCTTGTATCTGCAGCGAAAACAAAAATATGACGCTAAGAAAAAAGAGAAAAGCAAAGATGACTATAATCGACTTCAAAGGGAATAGTAAGAAGTATAAAAGTAGGAAATAATAGAGGATAAAACAAAGAAGAAAGGAAAGATATAAAACAACCAAATGCCAGAAGACTGGAGCCCTGACTTGCCAGAAGCAGAAAACGAAGGGAACTACAAGTCGAGAATTAAAAGAACGCGAAGGAAAAGAATGGGATTTCGGCAGCGGTGGAAAGGGCGCGTTGAGGTAGGAGGAAGCGAAGAAAAGAGGCCACAGCGGAGGCGGCCTTCGCAAGGGCAGAGGAGCAGAGGAGCCGGCGGCTGCGGCGGCGGCGGCAGAGGCTGCGTCCTCGGCGGCGCCTTTGAAGCCCGCCCGGCGGCGGCGGAGGCCAAGGGACGCCGGGACGCGCGCCCCGCCCGCCCCGCCCGCCCTTTCCCCTACTCGCCCCCTCTCCCCTCCCCCTCCCCCGGCCCGCGCCACACGCCTCGGGCGCCGCCCCAAAAAAGCCGGCCAGATATTTCAAAACTCCGCCGCATACTGTACCCGCAACGAGGTCCCGCCGCTCCCGCACTCTTTCACGGCCGCCCGAGCGGAAGCGAAACGCCCTTTACGATTGGAGAGCTCGGAGGCAGCGATTAGAGCGCGGGCAGACTCTTCTCCGCCCCCGCGCCCATTCCCACCCCCAGCGCCCGCCCCCGCCCTAGCTCCCACCCCCCAGCGCCCGCCCCCGCGCCCGCCCACAACCCCAGCGCCCGCGACTGCCCCCGCGACCGCTCCCGCAGCCGCACCCGCGTCTTCGCCCGCCCCCTCCCCGCAACGCCCGCCCCGCGCCGCCTCCGCGCCCACCCCTCTGGCCTTCGCCCGTCACATTGCGCGGCGCGGGACTGCTGCCGCCAGCACGACCCGCGACCCTTCCCAAGGGCACTCGACTGCCGAACGAGCGCCCTATAGCCATCGCTGCCAGGTAAAATGGCGGCTTTTTTCATTCATTCGGATTCATTTCCTCTGGAAAACAAGTTAGTTTATGACTGCTGCATCGGCCGCACCGGTTCAACTGGTACGTCTTTCGCTTCGGGTTCGGCCTCGGTCAGGAGCGGATTTTCATCTCCGACTAATTAGCGGGTTCTAATTAACGAGCCATCATGAACCGAATCCATGGACCGACTGCTCTGATGAAGGGTTTTCGTGGTTTATCGGCGGCCTCCGGGAGTGGTTCCCACAAAGCGAGATACAACTCTCAGGTAGTTAGTCCACTTCTACATCTTCCGCGCTGAATTTCGCGTTTAATTTTGTGGATTAAAATACTGCATGTGCAATCTGAAAAGTCGTAATTTCGAAACTTATATTTTTAAAATATCTCGTTTAATTTTTGTTAAAGGCTTGGGGTTGAATTCGTTCTGGCTTTAGGTAAATACATTCACACCACGAATACTTCAATGTGAATGTCAATCTACTTTTGAGAACATTCACGACAAAATATCGTTGTCCATCTTACAGAGAATTCACGACCAATTAGCGTTTCTAGTGGCAAGAAAGTGCGAAAATCAGAAGGGGTAGTGTAAGAGTAAAAGATACCCTCAACAGGCCGGGAGGAATGATCACGGTGTTGGTAACTATAAGGTTGGGTAGTACATATTGGGAAGGTAGCAGGAATCGACGCAAGAATCTGTTGAGACTAGCATTCCCCAACACATGCCGCTTTAGATGCCGGAGTAGTAAGTGGATCTGATGAACTACATAAACAATCGGCGTCAAGATAACTCTGCGATTGAACAGATGGTTTCAGGAACTTGTCGACATTCAAGCATATTAACGAATTATTTCTTAAATTGTTTTATGTTTATTCCCTCTCCCTCTCTTTCTCTTCTCTTCTCTTCTCTTCTCTTTTTCTCGCCCTCTTCCTCTCCCTCTTTCTCTCTCTCCCTCTTTCTCTCTCTCCCTCTTTCTCTCTCTCCCTCTTTCTCTCTCTCCCTCTTTCTCTCTCCCTCTTTCTCTCTCTCCCTCTTTCTCTCTCCCTCTTTCTCTCTCCCTCTTTCTCTCTCTCCCTCTTTCTCTCTCTCCCTCTTTCTCTCTCTCCCTCTTTCTCTCTCTCCCTCTCTCTCTCCCTCTTTTTCTCTATCCCCTCTTTCTCTCTCCCCCCTCTTTTTCTCTCTCCCCCCTCTTTTTCTCTATCCCCTCTTTCTCTCTCTCCGTCTTTCTCTTGCTCTCTCTCTGTTCTCTTTCTCTTTTTACCTCTGTTTGTGTTTTCGGCAAAGCTGGCTTATAGGAGATGGAATAATGATAATGAAAGGTGAAGTAACGACGTCAATTGCCCATAGCCCATGCTCCAGGAGAGGAACCACGATCCCACGACTCTTTGGTGCAGCTAGGAGTCCCTTCGTTACGGGCCTCGGCTAGTCGATCTTGTCTAAGTTTGTTTATTAATATGATAAAGATGTTGAATCAAACACGTCTAACAGTGGTTTCTTCTGTTTGTCATTTTATTTTCTAAAATCGTGCTACTCCCTGCAGGTACCAATCTATATCGATAAATATGTTGAAAAAAGAAGTGAAAATGAAATAAAATTTAATTTATTCCGCCACAGCTTTTCCTTTTGTGCTGGAGATAAAGTAACTAATAATAATAATGAAAACCATGTAAGGAAACATCAAATGTATGGCACCCTGAATAAATATATATTCTCGTTTAATTACACATTTGTCTTTAGAATTTGCTCACATCCTTAAATGACTTAATAGCTCCTAAGCTAGTGAAATTTTAAAAAAGGTTTTGGTAACAAGTTGTCATAACTATACTCCGAGGGAAGTGCAAGGGAATGAATAACGTTGAGCGGAAATATTGTTGAAGCAATGCACTTTAGCGCGTTGCTTGAACAATGTTTAGGCTAGGTGCAGAAACAGCGAATTTGGGTTCAGAAGAAGACTTAGATTTGACAGAAGTCTGATTCGTGTCCATGCGTCAAAAAGTGGTGTATATGTTACAGGCATAAATGGAATCCTAGTCCGTTTCGCCAAATCTCCAATCGTGCCAAGACCGCTTTGTTTCTGAGGTGACGATGTGTTGCACTGTTGTGACGAAGTTTCGGCTGAAGTAGAACTGGCTGCCAGGCCAAAGTTTGGGGATGGCGTCGACAGAGGGGCTCGCCCCTCCAAGGGTGGCCTCCCTTCGCCCGAATTACGGGACCCTTTTCAAAAGCGTACCTGGCGGTCAGACATTCTTGTTGAAAATTGAAGATTTATTGGTGTCAAAACAATTACTTTCACGAGTTGCTGAGAAGGAAACTGTATTTTTACAAATATAAGAGATAGACCATCCAAGCATTCTTCTTAAAAGCTGTAGATGGGTGAATATAGTTTGAGGCAACATTTTAAATTTAATGACGGACAATGTCCTAGTAATAGTGTTTTTTACATACTATAAAGAGAAAGAATGCACTGTCACAAGAATAGCATCTCATCAATTATTTTTACTATACAATAGTACTGTATAGATAATATTTTTAAATCGTACTTCAGTTGGTAGTACAGACATTAAAAATTGAAAATTGCTCCAATGTGTCTTTATCTCTCGGACAAATGGAAACTCCCGTTCCTAGCTTTTAACTCAGTTACAATCAACGGCAGGCATTTATGATTAGATCTCCACCACTCCATCTTAACATTATTGTGTAGTATCGAAAAGGATGATACAATAGTTTAAACAATTACACAATGACACACTCCATCCACGACAAAGAACATTTCGTTTAAAATTGCTGATGAAGAAGATTACGGCCGCAGGAGGAAAACTGGATTCCAACTCTGACGAGCCCCTGGTCCGCTGGGCGCCACGAGGCGAACACGAACCGAACCGAATCGAAACGGTTCAAACGAGGGGCTTTTCCTGCGGGCTGCGACAGGAGCTTGTCCCGGGCGCCTAAACCAGTTTCAGTTGCAGCAATCCGGGAAGAGAGCTGAAGCGTGAAATCACAATCACAGCGAAACGCCACGTAGCTACATACGCAACAACGATACGAGGCAATTTTAATTTTCCCGTCGCGAGAAAAAATACCGGATATTTAACGGCGAGTTCGGACACGCAACCGGACACTCGACAAGCATCGAACGGGATGGGTAAAATTTCTTTGAAGAAGCGGGGCAGAAAGAAGCACGAAGGCACACAGCGTATTGTTCAGGATGGGTATGTGACACAATTTAGGTAATACAAGGCACGTTTACGCTTGTTAAATGCACGTTTATTCATTTTCACGATTCAAATTAAGAATTCTTGGTTTGCATTCCTCTTAAATATTATGTAAAACATATGTCTGACAGCGTCAAATTTGTAGATCAAATATTTTCATTCCATATTTTATACCTACATTTAGCTGATATTTACTACATTATTGTGAACAAATTATATAATTACACTGCAATAATCCATTAGTAACACTGCAATGCTAAATACATAAGCATTTGTATTTTCGTATAAATAACATAAATCTATTTTATCATCTTGAAGATATTTTCTTATTCTTCATTATTCATTAGTCTTCACTATTAAGGTATGATCAAACATGTTGATATGTTGGTACATAAGATTGATTCTGAACTTTTGCAACTGGTTGAATTCTAGCGCCAACCAAGAATCCATAAGTGTGCGCGGCCTAAAACAAGACAGTGGGGTAACTACATTTCTGGACCCCTCGAGACCCTCCTTTTCGATTAGTTTATATTTTCATATGGCAAATTTTACTAGGAAATAAATGAAAGATGCACGGAGAATGATATTATAACATTAATGGTACATTATTAATAATACAATTAACTTGATGTTGAAATATTTATAGGGTTGTCGTATGTTTTGGAAAGCTTCTTGCCCGAATGTCTTGTATCAATTCCCAAAAATTGTCCGCTTAAAAAGAGGAACAATCAGAAATTTATCATATTTACGAAAATAAAATATTTTCTTGCGCAGAACTATGAGGCTCCTCAAGAACTTTTCAAGACGCCACGGCCCCTCTGCTCCCCCCGGTGCACATGCGTATGAAGAGACACTTCCCGGAAGACAAAAAAAAGAGGAAATCCTCTAAAGCTTCATGTGTTGTCGAACTGACACAACTTCAAAGCTAGTTATGTACAATAGCACATTTTTTCTCTAATATTTTAACGGTTACGTAATATAACAATAATGCAACTTCTAAAGTATTAACACATCAGTCATCACCTAAAAACTAACTAAACGAAGCACGTGGTTCGAAAATACATTTTTTAATTAAAAAAAAGTCTTGCACTTATTCAATCCTATAAAATGATACATATGTGGTTGTGAAACTTAACACAAAACTCCGTTTTAACTTCAAATACTCGGCAAGTACTAAATGTTCGAAAGAAGTGAATGTGAAATGATTTGAAGAGAAAATAGAGAACTTTCGAAAAAGGTGATGGTGTGAATGAAATTATTTGAAGAGATATCGAGAAACAAATTGCATACAGAATGAAATCTCTATCTTTAGTAACATAGTTGACGAAACATAGGGTGTCGAAATTGTATTTGAAATTTCGAATTTTCAGGTTTTAATGAAAACAATACCTATCAAAAATTGTTTAGCGAACATTGGTCTATATGCCTAATACTTTCTTTTAAACATGTTGGCTCTTTCATTCGCTACTAAACAGAGCTGAACAAACCGCTTTACTTTAAAAGAGCAAGTGATAGTTTGGATTATATTTTCAACCTGATTTTTGTCAATTTGCACTTTTAAACAAATATAGAGGAAATATCGTAACCCAGATGATAATGCAATTTATTAAGTGTCGGTATAATCAATATTTTTCTTAGTTTATATTTTTAAACTATTGCTCAATAAAATAACACGTACGCTCAGAAAAAATTAAATTAGTTTAATAATTACAAACTCATATTTAATATTTCTGCTCGCTCTTTAAGGCGCTGTTCTGAAATGGTTTCTTCTCCATTTCATGAAGTAAAAAAGTTTCCTAATTATTCCTTTCTCTAGGTACTAGAATAAGCAAAAAGAAAGCAATACTGTGTATCTTGCCTCCGAACCAATAGCCTGGAGATTGCAAGCGAACTTATAAACTTAACTAATCTTTAGAAGAACAAGCAACTACATATTTTTATCAAAATAAACGTGGGAAAGAAGTTCAGGGAGAGCGAACGTGTGTGTTGTAAGTATAGGGAAGATGTTGTCTACAAACACCGAGTATTGAGAGGCAGAGTACCCGGAAACCGTGATTTCCAATTGCGCTCCCCAACACAGGCAGTAGGGTATCGGTGGCGGCGCAGCGGAGAAGCTGCGGAGCGCGGAGGGGGCCGCCCCGCGATGTCGCCCTCGCCCTCCTCTGCGCCCTCGCCCTCGCCCTCGCCCTCGCCCGGGGCGGCCACCCAGGGAGCGGGTGGGCGGCGCCCATTGATGAATAGCGGGCGATTCGCGCCGCTTCGCCCCGCGCCGCTCGCGCCCCTGCGCCCTCGCCCGCGCCCTCGCCCGCGCCCGCGCCCGCCACCGCGTCCGATTCACATTCTCTTGTCCTCCGGGTGCGACGTGCCCCGCCGCCACCTACTTCCTCCCCTCGCGCGCAAGGCGGCTCTGCCGACAGTGGGCGGACGACTTCCCAAAGAATTTATTCATTACACTTGTTTGTGTTTTGCGACCTACACGCCACAATCGAGCAACCATTTCCAAACACACTCCATTACAATAATACCCGTTTATATGCATGCCTTGACTGTAAAACATGGAATTTATACAGCTGGTAAGAATAAAATTTGGAGAAAAATGTTTTAATGTAAAATGTTTAAAATGGAGAAAAAATATAAATATGTTTAAATTATAAGACGACTGAAAAGTACTTTAAATATTAGTAACAAACTTTTAATCCCACTAAACGAAGTTGCCTCGCTGTTAATGCGATGTTTCTTTATCCACACGGCGCAAAACTTGCAGTTAGGTAATAAATGCACATACATGACTTCCGAATTACTGAGCTTTTTTAGTCGAGGAATGGAAAACTCCCGCCCGGTGCCATTTTGGACAGTTTGTTGTAATCGCATGCAGTGGTAGAAATCCAATAACTATACACATTTTATAAATCTAAACTTTACACATTTTATACGTACACCAGTTCACCAAATTATTTTTAATATACTTTCATATATCCGCGAGAGAACGTAGTAGTTTAGGACTGGCTGAAAAGTATTGGATGTCATTAAACAAAAGAAATTGTAATTAGGTATTATCTTACCCTAAAAAACAAAAATAAATTCCTAACTGGCATATAGCGCAACATTTATTCATCTATTACACTGGAAACAAATTGCCTGTGGGATCTTTGCGTGTCTTTTCTTTCTTAACGTGAATTACGTCCTGACTTACACTAGAAACAGAAAACCGTTCTTATTATCGACACAATTTTTTTCAACAAGAAATCAAGAGTACACTATTTTGATTTTTAAATTGGTTATGTATTTAATAATAAAAGTAAATCATGGAAGTCCATTTTGAACGGTAGGTGTAGTCAAGATAATTATTTATATTCACTACTGCAAACGAAATTGTTTGAGGTGAGTCACGTTATTTTAGAAACATCGAAGAACTTAACTCTGAAGTGACATACAGGTGTCCCATCAACTATGGGCCACCCCCATAACTTCTAAACGGTTCATGATATTGAAATGCATTGCTCTTTTTAAGATCTACCCATTGTTAGTGAGAAAAATATACTGTTCCATTTAAAAAATCAAAGGTAATTAAATTTCTTGGAAACTAAAACCATTTTGAGCTATATCTTTACGGCATATTACTTGTCCGTTGATTCTGCATTGTTGGGCAAAAACTGCATTTCGATATCGTGAACCGTTTAGAAGAAATGAGGGTGGCCTATAGTTGGTGGGATACCCGGTATATCCAAGAAATATAATATTTCAGGAAGAGAAAGTATTGAAATTCAATCTTAACTTTCTGGATTGGATGCAATTTTTGATATCATTTAACACTGGAGAAACGCTCTTTTTGAACACAATATTTGGCAACTTGAGGCATAAGAGTCCTATACTCATAAGTAAAACTAGAAAACGAACGAATGTAAAGATATGTCACTTTGGAAATAAGAACATTAAAAACATTAAAATTTACTAATAGAAACGTTATAAAATGAAACCCTTAAAATATTAAGAACACAACACAAACCCCATTAGATTATACATTCAAAATTTTAGCGGATTCAATTCGAGGAAGTAATTTACTACTTTTAGGAAAAAGATATCCACTTGTTTGTTGCCTGTGCCCGGCAATAAGAGTTTTTCTGCCGAAGAATTGCCGATTTCCGGCGCACGATTACAATACTTTCTCTTCGTACGAAGTAAGGCGAGAAAGTAAAACGGGAACTCGAAAAAGTGCGTATTGTAAAGCTGCGTTTATATCCAGAAGTAAACAAAGCCATCTCAACATTTACTCAATGGATCAAGGGAACCTGGACGAAAATCACGATCGAGATGGGGTCATTGGCCCAGAAGCTGAAGTACACACTTAGCTTTACACAGCTGAAATACAATACCTGTTACAGGCATTTTGAATTTTAGAATGATACAATAAAAATATTAATTAGTATATTATACGTATATCATTGTTAAAATAAATTTTCTTTTCTTTTCGATGCTCAATATCTATATTACTTATTTCCAATGCCCGCAGAAATTTTAAGAAAAATATGCGACCTCCGACGACTTGAAAGGTACCTGTATCTATGCTTTTGTTAGATGCACAGGACTTGAGGGATAATTCAACATGTAAATTAGGAATTTTCAATGCGCCCAAAAAATTGAAAGGAAACTATGCTGCCTCCGGTTATTTTCGAGGTGTATATGTCACGTTAGATACCCAGAACTCCGGAAAAATCGTTGAACAATGAAACAGATTCGATTTCATCTGAAAAAAGCAACTATTTATTTGGGTTATTCCACATATTCTCATACAGTGGGTACCGACTGCATTCTCATACTGAGTGCTGCACTGCTTACGACGCAGCTGACAGCATGCGACAAGATGGCTCCAAGGAAGAGACCGCCCGCCATTAAATATTTGCTATTCATGTTTTGCTTTATGAAATAATACTGCGATATGTTAATATTCGTGAAGAATATTTTTACATTTTCGCCTTACTTCGTCAGATAAAAAGTATTGTTGTTTTGCACTGGAAAACTGATGTTTTGAGAGAGAAACTCTTATTGCCTGTCCCTGATAACGAAAACGAGGATGAAATTTGTTCCCACGTATAGTAAATTACTTCCGCTAACACTTTGCGTTGTCAGTCTTCAAGGTTTGATCGCCTTCGATACCTAAAGATAGATCGATGATATACCAAAGAATCGGAGATACCACCTAAACCGTTGAAACGATTTTCTCCGAAACTGATAATCCTCGATCGATTTGAAGGAGCCCGAGGCCCTGCGAGTTTGAAACTGATATTTTTATTTTAAGAGGGTACTTTACATGAAGGGTCAATTGCATTTCTAAAGTTTTCACAAAAATGCCTCCAAATTTTTTATTGAACTTTTCCTCGAATATTGTAGAGAATGCTTAAAACAATGGCGCAGGTCTAATTGTCGTTGAAATCCCTGATTTTTTTTGAAATTTCAAAAGTTCAAAGATTGTTTCGGCATCTTCCTACAACTACAATGTTGACAATATGGATTTTTTCCACGATAAAGTCTGTTCTTCAAAAACAGGTCTTTAAATAAGGTCATGTAAAATCTTTCGAAAATATTAGTAGTTGCCGCGTACGGTTTTACTTTCAATATAAGCAATGTTTAAACAATTATTTTCTCAGAAAGGTCTCTAAATTTTGTCTTTAAATATTCTAATCGTATGAAGCAAATGACAACATAAAATTAGTACTGGTCGCATTATGGCCAATCTTAGTGTTTCGGAAATTGCAAAAAATTAACATGGGAATATTGAAGTACTACAATATTGAAGAGAGGAATTTTTGTCCAAAAATTCAGGTCTATAATTTTTGTTCTAAAAATTCAGGTCTATAAACAAGGTCATCTACAATTATTTTGAAAAAAAGAATAGTTTTCTCGTCATTTCTGGTGGAAGTTAATGCAATTTATAAAAATAACCTTTTCTCGAAAACGGCTCCAAATGATGTCTTTAAATTTATCTCCCATATGGAACAAGGGACAGTTTTTTTAAATTTAATTCAGTGTTGTACAAGTGTATTTTTTATGTTTTTAAACAGTGTGGGCTCTACTCTTTCAAAAACAGTTTTCTATGATTTTGTTCAGTTGCATTTTTCCTGCAGAAGACCACTAATAGCCACTAAAGTCTCTAGTGGAAACAGCTACGTTACAGTAAAGATTTTCCTTAGCGCTTAAACTTGTGTATCAATTTTAATTTTTAAATGTCATCTAGAACTGTGTTGTAATGTAGTACAAGTATTATACGTGGATATCTTAAAGTGAACTGTTGACACTGATCTCAAGTATATGATTCCTACGACGTGTGTTGTAATTATAAATATGTGCATTGCGTGAAAATATGTTCACATTCTTAAGTCAGTTTTGTCAAAAACTACAGATTTGTAAATAAGTAGACAAGGCAATGGTAAGATTTCAAGATCAATGAAGAGAGGCTTGAAAGATTAATATGGATTGCATTATTGCTTATTATTAGTACATTTTTCTGCAATCTAAAAGTCCGAGTACTATAATGTGAATTTTCACAGAATATTATGCCATATCTCGGTCGGGAACATACATTTGCAAAACACACGCAACGAGTTTCATGAAGGCTGACTGAATATGAATGCGTAACATAATGAACTTAATTTAGTATACAATTCTTTTGTACGGATATTCCATTGTTTTTTTCTGTTTGGTTTTTTATGAACTATAGAAACAAATAGTAATAAAATCCCTTGGTTTTATCAGATATTCTAAGTATTTTTAAGAAAAAAACATTGAAATGCATTGCAAAAACTTTGAAAAAACATCATTTTGCATTTCCAATATCAACTCAGAGGGTGTAAAAGGTGTAGTGTTTATAATAGTGATATTGTATCATTTTTAATGAAATACTATTTCACACTTTTTATTGTTGGCCTTCACTTTTTTGCAAGACAGGTTTACGTATATTAACCCCTTATCTGCAGTTATGTAATTCGTAGAACAATCGTGACTAAATAAACATCATGTTTTTCAATTTAAAGTTTTAAATGTGTCAATTTACTCAAACTTGTTCCTGGAAGACGTGAAGGTCAAGAATAAAAAGTGTGAAAATAAGAATCGAATGCCCTACAAAAGTAAATATTAAATATTTGAATATGTGCAACAATATGCTAATGTATATTGAATATATTTTTTGCACTAAAATATTTGTAACAAACAATTATTTTCCTCTTGTTACATAGTTACTCTCCATTCTTTCATGAACATCTCAAAATATAAGTCTGCTACGACGCAAACCCGCTCTCACGTCTAGCCTCTAAATCCTCTGCAAATTTCATTTTAAATTTTATTATGTAGTTCTCCACCACAGTGAAAACTCTCAGTAGTATTTCTCGGTTGTGGAAAAGTGTTGAAATGTGAAGTCGAGTCTCGACTGTTCAGCCTTACGAAGACTCTGGCAGCTCGTCCCTCCATTGACCATCCCTTTGTCTTCCTTATCGCGACGTGGGAAGACGCCCATGCTCGTCGCCATGTGACTTCGCCTCTCGGAGCCTCCCGCGCTCCAACCCTCCCTCAGCATTCCCCGCTACCGCACGCCGGAGGATTCGTTTCCCTGTCTGCGTTGCCGCCCTCGCTCCCGCCACCGCCCCCGCCCCCGCCTCCGCCTCCGCCTCCGCATCCGCCGCCGTCGCGTCCTGTCAGCCCTCGCCCTTACCCCCACCCTTCGTTTCCATAATTCGCAGATTTCGCGTATGTATGAGCGCTTCTTTATTTCATTTGCCGTTCCACTTGCCCTCTCGGCGCTACGCGGCGTATTAGCGGGAGCAAAGCGCCGTTGCGCCTTGGGGGTCCCGCCCGCCCCGCGTCTCCCCGCGCTGCCGCTCCCCGCCTCTCCCCGCCTTCTCGGCCGCTGCGCCGCCCGCCGCCCTCCCCGCCGCGTCACACTGGCCTCGCTCGCTGCGTCCGCGCTGTCGCTTTGGCGCAAATCCACCCCGTCATTCTCCGCCGGCCCGTCCTATCTCTCCACCCCGCCCGCTCCATCTCGCGCCGCCCCGCTCCTCTCGCCCCGCCCTGTCACTTCCCTTCGATTCAGCGCGGCATTCCCCGACGGCGCACCCTGTCACTCTCTGCTCTTTTCCGTCACGCGCCCCCGCCCCTCGCCGCTCCGCGTCACCCCGCCCTCCCCGCCTCTTCCCCGCCAAACGGCGTCACTCCGCGTCGCTTTTCCGCCCACGCACCACGCCCCCGACCCTCCGACGCTCCCCGCCCTGTCCGCGCGGCCCGCCCTTCCCCGCCGCCGCGCCGAACTGCGCCGCTGCGCAGCGACCCCTCCCAGTGAACCGAATAATCGGCTTATACCACGGCATAACACATTATCTTTATACAATACGGGAGTCCGCAACGTCGCCGCCGCTGTTGGCACATAAAGGCGTACTCCCATCTATTTACATTTCCCTTTTTTGCTGTCGCTTCGCGTTCATTGTACGAGTGATACTGTGCGATGGTGGGACGCATCGCTTGCCGATGTAATGCGACATGCGCGCACTGCTCGGGTTTTAATTCAGAAGATTCCATTAAGTCGAAATGTATGGAACGCAGTTCGAGTTACGACGTATTATCGTCGCCGTGTGCGCGGGGCGCTCGCTCGCGCTTATGGCGGCCAAGAAGAAAGGGCGCTTATTACAAAAGTCCGAGGCAGGCGCCCTTTCGAACGCAGAATCTGGAAAGCGGTGGAGAATGCAGATGCGCTCGCGAGAGCCGCGCCGCCGCCGCCACCGCCGCCGCCACCGCCGCCGCTGCCGTCACCGCTGCTTCTTAATTAGTTATGTGTAAGTTCTGGACACAAAGCGAGGCGCTACAATAACGCGGTATGGGGGCCACGCGGCGAAAGAATAGACGCGGCCAGAGAACGCGGCGTCCTCGTCTAAATGCTACGCGGGCCGCCTCACCGCCGCCGCTGCCGCCACCACCACCACAACCACCTCCACCACCATCACCGCCGTCGCCGCCGCACCACTGCCCCGCGAGCCTGATAGCGCGATAACTTGGAGATTTACCTTCCTCAGTGGGACACGGCCCCGCGCTTGCCCGTTCCGCGTTTACGGCTGCCTTTTATCGCACGGCCTACGACAAGACGTCTCGCCTCTTTGTTTCCAGAATGTTTTTTTTCTTTCTTGTGTCTTCGTGCTTTTACGCCTCACTCGCCTGTGCGTGGGGGTGCTAGTTTTTAATTGCGTCGTGCGTCATACGACATCTCAGAACCATTACACCGATGATCGTTACTTCAGGAAATGCACCCATAAGAAGCTTATGATTGTCTTAATGTGCTAAATTATGAAATGAAACAGATAAAGAACACAAGAGAACCGTATTATTCAAAACATTTGTTTTGTCGTTCTCAGAATTGGCATGATTTATAGGATTTTAATTTCAATGCCATGGATATATGATCATTATGCAGTTAATAACATTTTCCTTATATTTATTAAAAACTAATGTGTTTTCAAAATGAAAGAATTTGAGATAACCAAATATGAGCGTAAATAAGAGAGACGTATTTTCAGTATTTTTATCCCGATTCAGATTTCAATTCTTCATTGTCTCCTTCAAAATACTGTCTTTGAGAAACCTTTCAGTGAATTCGAATACTGGAATCGCCTTCAGTTGGCAGGTTACAGCCTTGTGAATCTTCCCTAAATGATCACATTTGAAATGATATTCTTATCTTGAGAAAAGATACTAGTCGTAAGTACTCATATGTGGTAAATAAGGGGGCTGAGAAGAGACGACAGCTTTTTTACTTACCAAAAGCTCGTTAATCGCTTTGATGCTAGGCGCAGTGTCGTGACGTAGTACTTAAATATTCTTGATGTTCGGTCTCCCATGGGCGACCCTTTTCCAAAACCTTTCAAGAAATTCGGGGTGAAAAAAATCTCGTTTACCTCCCATGAAACTGGATAACGCACCGTGGTTTCCCAATCTTGCCACTTATTCTCAGAACGACCAAGAAACAAACAGTTCATAATCGTTATGGAGCCCAAACCTCTCTATCGAGTTCAATCTCGTGTTGAAGGTCCATCGCGTGTTGGACTGCCACTTTTACTGTCTGTGTTTCCATATCAAACGCTACGCTACGAGTCTCCTTACATTATTTACACTCCTCTTATATCTTTGGAAGGAGAAAATAGTAATGGCTACATGTCTGTGTCGGTGTGCGATTTGATCCCATGGCACAGTTCCGCTTAGGCGTAGCCTAGTTAAAACGACTTCCATGGAGTATGTGCCTATCTCTTTTTTTATTTAACACATTCATTAATTTTTGATGGATTACATCGTTCAGTACAATGCTTTACAGATGTTTTTCAGACTTATTCTAGTTAAAATATCTTAGTTAACTTAATCTGTACATTGAAGAGGATACGCTAGGGGAGAACCTCGGTGTTATGGATCATGGTTGGCTAAAATTTTGAGGAAGGCTTCAAATGGAAATCTTTATTTTATTCGGGTGTGGGTTGGATTTTTCGGTAGTTTGTAATGGGATGCTGCTGGTATGTCTGTTACGTTTTGGTAGAAGTTGTGTATTATATGTGCTATTTGGTTTATTATTGTATTGATGTTTAATTCTGAATGAAGTTGTTTATTACTTATGAACCAGGGGGCATTTGTGATTAATCTTAAAAAAATATTTTGTATTACTTGAATTTTATTGACATTTGTGGGGGCTGCGTTTGTCCATATTGGGCATGCATAAGGCAGTAGTCTGATTATAGTTTTGTATATTGTTGTACTGTTTGTGTGTGACAGGGATTTGTGTTTGTTGATTAGTGGCCGGAGTTGAAATAACATATTTCTTGCTTGTTTAATTTTTATATGTATGTGGGTTTTTCATTTTAGTTTTGGGTCCAGATGAAGTCCTAAGTATTTTATAGGTTGTGATGGTTGGGTCCAAGTGATGGGGGAGTTGTTCATTACTAGCGGAGTGGGGGAGGTAAACTTTCTGAATGAGAAGATTATTGCTATTGTTTTGTCGGGATTGAGTTGAATTTTTCAGAAGTTTACCCAGGTTTCAATGTTATTTAAATGATTTTGACTTTGTGATCGGAGGTAAATTAGTGAGTATCCTGAGGCGAATAGGGCTGTATCTTCTGCGAATTGAGCTATATTAGAAATTGTTGATGATGGAATGTCTCATATGTATATGTTGAATAATGTTGGAGATAAAGGGGAGCCTTGCGGGACGCCTGCTTTGATAATGTGCGGGATGAAGTGATGATTGTTGACTATTACTGAGAACGTACGACCTACTAGGAAACTTTTGATGATGTGAATAATGTAGGTTGGAGTCACAGCTTTTATTAGTTTGTAGATTAGACCCGGGTGCCAGATTCTGTCAAATGCTTGAGTGATGACAAGGCAAGTAGATTTTGTGTGTTGTTTTTTCTGAAATGCAGAGTGGATGTGTTCTGTTAATCTAAGATGTTGGTGGGCAGTTGAGTGTTGATCAATGAAACCGAATTGATATTTGGGAACTATGTTAATGTTTTTGAGATCTGGTTTAATCTGGCAAGGATTAGTTTTTCGAATATTTTGGCAATAACGGGTAATAAACTGATGGGCCGTAAACTGTCTACTTTGGAATGATTTTTGTTGGGTTTCAGAATGGAGTTAATGATTGAATGATGATTGAATGTCGATTAAAGTTTGCGGGAAGTATCCTGTTCTTAAAATTGAATTGTAAATAATGTTTAGGAAGGTTAAGGCTGACGGTGGGAGATTTTTTGATGATTATTGAACTGATTTTATCGTGTCCGGGGGTGCCCATCTCTCTTCAGACCTTTCGCTACAATGACTGACAGGTGAGGGTTAAAGAAATAAAAAGAGAAGGAGGGTTACAGAAATGAAGAAAGGATGAAAGAGAAGGTAGGGGGTTGCCTTCACGTGACACGATGGCACACAAATTTCTACGGGGCGTATTAATGCGTATTGCTAAGATGTGATGTCGGAGAAAAGGGTTTTAGATGGTGTAAGCAGTTCCAAGATACGCGAAAAAGCGGCAGATGAACAGCGACCTGGACGTCCAGCAACTTTGAATACAGAAGTGACCATCCAGCGTGTGATTGCCATGTTGACCGGGAGACACCATTAGCAATGTTGCCTACAAAAATGTGGTATTTATAATAATGTGGTGCACGCTGTTTCCTCTTTTCTTTGAGCACACGGTTGGGAGTTCTCATTTACTTTACGTGATTAATTTTTGAAATATATTAGTTTTCGCTCAGAAATATGAATAATTTTCGTTCAGTTTTTTCTGAAGAGTCAAATTTAATTTGACAAAACTTCAGAAAATATAAAATTACGATTGCATGTGAATGCTGATGGACCAATACTCAATTCGCATGGTCATTTCCGTCTCTCCTGAATATTAAAGGTATTAAAAAGTGTAACTATGCTAAATTAACCCTGCAACGTAAATTTAATTTATTTAATTGTAATGGATTATTGTTAACTGGCTATACAAACAAAAGTTTGAATCAATTTCTCTGTTACGAATCAGTTTTCTCTGACGAGAGAGAGAAATTTAATTTGACAAAACGTAGGAAAATATAAAATTACGATTCCATTTGAACGCTGAATGTTCAATACTCGATCCACATGGTCAATTTCATTCCTCCTGTATATTAATTTGGCTCAATTGGCAGCCACATCTGCATTAATTATGAAACTAAGGAGATTGAATGGATTGCTAAGAAGTAAGATTAATTTTTTTATACTACTTTTCTGGCTTCTTTACCAAAGGTCTTTAAAAAATGTAACTACTACAAAGAGTTATCTCACTAATTAATTATGTGAATTTGTCAACATCATCATTACACATATTTTCATCTTTATTCACTAACCTTAACCAATGTATAAATTACACTATAGTGGCATTAGTATGTGATTGGATTTAGAAGGCCTCTATGTTGGAACATGTAGGCCTCCTTCCCATCGCAACATTTAGAGTAGCGTGAAGTGAAGCTGTGATGAGTGATATCAGTCATTCTATCTTTTTTTAATTTTCATTTTATTTCATCACTACTCTGATTCTAAAACTAACCGAGTCGGAACTACAACACATATTTTGAAGTCAAAAGTATTTGCTTTCAAAGAAAGCAATTTCCATTCAATATATTGTATTTCAAACGGTGTGTATATTTTCCAAGATCCTTTAAATACATTTCGTAATGTATAGCTATCATCAATATTATTTCTATAATATATTTATTCATCAAAGCAAATTATAATATTCCTTTTCACCATGAACGCATAACAGCGATAAAGGGTTCGGCATCTGATGAGATACGTTCTAGCCTCTTCCAAAACAACTTACAAATCATTGTCGGAGAGCGAACGACACCAAAGTGCACCCCAGAATTAAACCCCAAACAAAAGAAATGGCCGTGAGGGTCGGGGTCGGGCGCGAGCGGGTCTGATCCAGAGCCCCAATGGCGTGATGCGACGTGACAGATGTGGGCTGCGTTCGCTGCTTGAGACAAGCGGAGGACGCAAGAGCGTGTGGGAATCCGATTAAGCGACGCGCTCGGCGAAGCCCGTGACAGAGCCGTCATAACACGCGCACGACACTCGCTGCCTGCGCGCGGCCCGCTCCTCCGACTGGCTGGCTCTCTTGCGCGATTCTCACACCAGGCGCGCATTTCATTACTCAGCATGGAACATTGTACGAAAATTTGCATTGGTGTTTTTCATTACTGACGTATCCAAGTGTTATGTTTTACATTATTTAGACAATTTTTTTCATTTTGTATTTTGAATCCTTCCGAACAGGGATCATCTTTTCAACTTTATTGAAAATAGTTTCTAGGGGCTTTGTGCAAAACACGTATCTTTAAATAGTATGAAACATCCTAAATATTAAACCAGTTATTAAGCCATGCGCAATCCACCCAAATGAGTAAAGTTATTTAAAATAAGTCCTGCAGTTTGATTGCATTGAAACGATCGCCGCCAAAGCTTGAAAAACCGGAAGACCTTGCCATGCAAAATCATGCAGTGTAAAAAACATAAAGTAGATATATTCACAGTCAAAATTGAAATGCCTTTTCTTCGGCAAATGGCATTTATTTCGTTGTTTTTGTTTTGTTTTGTATTGTTTTGCAAATGCTGTTTTAGCATGTTCTGTGTTCCTCTCGGTGCATTTGCTCAGTTATTTTCCCGTTAGCGCACGCAATTCTAATTGCAAAAGAAGCTACAAATGGCCTTTTGATATTGCTATAATTTATATTGTCGAAAAATCTTTCTTGACAATTATTTAACGCTATTAGTAATATAGCAATTTTTCTTCGTGCAATAAATTTTGAAATTTATTTAATTTAAATTGACTAGTCCAATCTAAATAAAAATTCAATTTCGAAAGACGTAAGCATTATTATCTTTACGTAATTATTGTATAGGCGAGCATATAACATAGCATTACTTTTGCCTTTCAGTATTCTCTATCGTTATTTTCTGGTGGATTTGGGTGTAATCACAGGTATTACTTAGCATATTGCAATACGTATATAAGAATTTCAAGTCATCGATGTTAATTTTCATCAAGTATGTTTGTCGATTTTTTTAATTACTTTTTTCTGCAGGGATTGAGGTCTTCCGATTCTGCAGATGAGTATCCTGTAAGTTTTTAAATATAGAAATCCTGAATAAACTTACAATAAAGTTGCTTTCAAGTCAGTGCTTTCCTGAAACTAGTTATGATTGTAGTTTTTTTGACATTTCACATTCAATTCTGTCCTTTGAAATACAAATAATTGTTTTCAAGCGTTTAATTTAAAAAGTAGTACACACATGCATAGATCAGAAGTAATATAACATTATCACAATTTATTAAATAAATAATTATAATTGTGTCAATTCAGTTTTCTGGGCGTGAAGCGGAAAATCTCTTGAAAATAAAAATACTGACATTACAGGGATATTTTTTTTCGTGAAGAGTATGTTGTGCTACGAAAAAAGGGATAGCTTGACGCATCAAGAATAATGCGTCAGCAATTTCTTCCCTTTTCAAAGAAGAAACATACGCCACACGAAACTGCAAGAAGAAAGACAAAACCCCCACAGTTATTATCTCCTTTCGAAAGAGAGAGCGACAAAGGTACACAGAAAAATGTGTGTATTAGTGAGGAAGAAGGAAGGAAACAGAGAGGGGAGAAATACTTGAGTGAACATTGATGTTCGTGTTGCCACTTCCTGGTGACAGGATATAATATTTTCACATAAAAGTAATGTATAATATCAGTTCCCTCGATCACTTTTTTGCACTCATACAAAACTTTGAGACGTGCGACCATGACATTACAGGCAACATTAAAGTTGTTGTTTTTTCCTTCTAGGTCGGCATTGCTGACTTTCAATGGAGATGATACATTATTTACATACAATTTTATAAACAATCATCTTCAGGTCTAAGAGTCAATATTTCAGGTGTAGGGGCGTTCAGTTTAAAAAAATCTGTAAACGTAGCCAGTTAGCAGGGAAAACTAGGGAACACTTTTTTAGATTTCCTATTTTTTTCTGAGTAATCTTGGGGTTTTGATTCTTTGTCAGGTTATTAGTATTTTATGATGAATTTACATATTGTCTCATCACCAAAAAGGTCATTAGCGACTTATAGTTTACATTTTTTACAGTACAATAGTACATAGTTGAAAATTCAGTTTTTTTACATGAACAGTCTGCAGATTTTATTTCACTATATATTCCAATAACTATGAACCCAATGTAAGAAATATTGTTTGAAGACAAGCCCAAAACCAGGGTCATTGCACCTGTGCACGCGAAAGTATGAGCAGCATGCTGAGTTAGATAATGACGCTTGGTGGAAAGGGGGGTATATAGCAGTAAGAATATTCTGAATGCATATTAAAAATGAAATACATACATACATGAAGGAAATGAAAAAAATGTGTCCGCAAACTTTATCATTGGAGATCTTTGCTTGAGTATGTCTTTATATCTTGGACGCTTGTCTTCAGTGATTTCGACAAGATTAATATCATCTCTTCGGGCGTGGTAAGGGGTCATAAGGCTCGTTGTAAGCTAAAAAGGATCATAAGGCTCTACGCGATTCTAGAACTGCACATGATATCCATCATTCAGCTTTATTTCTTCTCTTGGCACATGTGCTTCCCTAAATAACCTTACAATTAAAACATTATCTGCAGTAACATCTCGAGCATTTATACAGACTTCATCATCCTTTATCATCTCTCCGTTCAAAAGAGTCTCTCGTAGAATTGTCAGTCTGGAGATAGAATGGACAAGCTGCTCAAGAGACTCCATGATAAATTATATCACATCGATGGTTGTAATCAGATTTGTTTAATATTCACACTAATTTGGGTCTATAAATCATAATTACGATACAAATTCATGCGACGACAAAGTCACATGAATTAATTATATTCTGAAGAAACTCTATACACAGAAAAACCTAAAAAGTGTTTTTAATTCTACCAATTACATCAGGTGTGCTGGAAATAGCGAAACTTTTGCCTTCCCTACTACTTCTATGACTTTTTGGGTATGTGAGTGCGAGAATTTTTTTTTTTTTACTTGGTCAAGGAGACTTGAATTTGTCATAGGGCTAGCGTGAATAAATTTTGTGTGATTGTCAGCAAGTTATACCTCAGTTTTAAGTTTTAATACGTGGGATTCCTTGTTTTTATTTTATTTATTTTATATCTGTTCAACTGCACATGTTTTCCAGAGAAGTTAGTTTTTGCCATGTCATAAACTTTTGGTTATTCACCTAACTGCGGGTTCCCATCGGGTAACTAAGAAATTTAGTTTTAATAATCTATTATAAAGACAGATAACAGTAGATTCTTTTAGGAGTTTTAATATATGTAATTATAAATTTAATCTATTTACACAATTTTCAATTACGGGGGACGAAACCAGTCTCTTGAAAGTTTTGATTTTATTCGGAGACATAACTCTCCATTTTGACGTAGATTCAAATCTTTGGCACAAGTTGCAGATGGAAGAAGATCGAAAATTTTTGGGCTTGATTTATTATGAAGTCTGTTTTGTACTGGATTTGTAATTCATCATGTATTTGAAATGAACCATGGTGCTTTTATTATTTTTCGTAAAATTTTATTTTGTGTAATTTTTAAATTATTCAGGTTGGTTTTGACAGTATTTCTTCAAATTGGACAAGTATAAGTAAGCGTCTGTCGTATAATATATGAACAAATTAATTTTCCAGGGATTTAAATTTAGATTAGATTTTATATTGATTAGTGGATAAAGTTTTCCGATTTTTGCTTTAGTTTTGTTGATTGTAGGTTGCAAATGTTTATTCCATTTGAGTTTAGTATCAAGAAGTACACATAGATATTTAAATGGTTGGGAATTATCCACCCATTCGATAAGAATATTATTTATTTTCAATTGTGTGTGATGTTTAATCTGTCATAGTGCAAAAAAATGCTTGTGTTATACTCTGGTTGATTTTGATATTCCACTGATCCGCCTAGTCTGTGAATAGATTAAGATTATCCGGAAGGTAATTGATGGCTGTTTGTAATACATGGTATTTGGCAAAAAGTGTGGTGTCGGCATATAGAGCTATTTGAGAGTTAATTAAAAATAGTAAATTTGAAATGGAAATGTTCAATGAAGTTGGCGATAGTGGCTAGCCTTGCTGTATGTGGGATTTCAGAGATTATATACTGAGATGTTTTGAAATTTTTGGCAATGTAGTCTCGTAGTTTTTCGCAAATGTAGTTCCATTATTAATTTTCTGAGTAGTTGGTAATTGCTTTTAAACCATGGCACCTTAGTGAACTTTCGGAGGCACATATTTGCATTATTTGTTGTTTATTTATATAGATGTCGACTACCTGTGTCAAAATGGAGCTCGCATAGGTTGGAGGTGTAGTTATTTGTAAATAATTTTGACACATTCGATGTTAAGTGCAGATTCTTTATTAGAATGAGATTGGGCTTTTAGATTTTTGTGAATATTTTCATTACTATGCTGGTGAAGTGTTCTTTCGGAGTTAATTTTGTTTCTGATGTAATTCTTAGGTATAGAAGTGGTATTTTTTCGTAGTCATGGTATGGATGTGTTTTGGATGAGTGAAGGCAATTTTGAGTTTCGACGATGAAAATCTTTGCTTATGACTTTGATCCACTAATTTGTATTCTTCATTTTTGTCCGTTATCAAAAAGGTATTAGGTTATTTGTAATTGGTTGTAAGCGAGCATAATACGAGGAGCATTCAATAATTAAAGAGACGAATTGCCCTGGAGAAATAAATTATTTATTTTTACAAAATATGACTTTTTCCACTTTTCATTATAATCCCCGCCAACATTTATGCACTTATCCCAACGGGTTACCTGCTTTTTACACCGGGTGCACAGAACCCTTTTTCTTGGTTTTTGAACCAATTACCCCACACATTTTTTGACATCTCCGTTATCCTAGAACTTCTTCCCACGTAATGCCTTCTTCAGTGAACCAAACGAATGGAAATCAGATGGTATTAAATCGGAGCTGTAAGGGGGATGACGCTATACCTCCCAGCTCATTTTGTCGATGGTTTCACAGCTTTGTTGAACAGTGTGAGGACGTGCGTTGTCTTGCTGGAGAATCACACCTCTCTTCTGAGATCCACGACGTTTCTCTTTCATGATTGGCTTCACCTTGTTCAAACTGAGTAGTATTGGTTGTTTATTATAAGCTGTTCATCGAGATAACCACAAACAAACGCACCTACAGCTTCCCCAAACACCGTCAACATGACTTTTCCTGCTGAAGCAGCCAGCACGTGATCGTCAGTCACTGCCTCGACCGCGTTTGAACTGTTCTTCCCACTAGTAAAAATTCTCGCGGTTCGTACAACTTTCACCATACACTTTAATTATTCTAGAGTATATATTAGCTCTTTTTTCACATTCAGCTAGTAAAACACGAATCAAAGTACGTTCAATCAATGTGGGATTTTCAATTCGAGATTTTCAATTCGACTGGCTATCGTTGAATTTAATTTTAATGTTATGAACACAACAATGCTTATCATCCAGATGGTCAGAGATCCTCCCAGTGATGCCAATTTAAAGTCCTAAAATTAGCAAACTTGTCCTACCAACTGTTTTTTCTCCAGACCAATTTGTCCCTAATTATTGAACGACCTACGTACATCGTCATGGAATACGAATATTGCTATGTCACGAGAAAACAATGCTGTGTCTGAGATAACTAAATGTGGACTATCTGATAAGTTTATAATGAAAAGAAGGGAAGATAGTCAAGAGCATTGAGGAGCCCCAGTGCCTATTGAGTGTTGCTTTGAATGGTAATAGTGTACTTTACCGCGGGGTAACGTTTCTGCTGGTAAGAAACAGAGCATGATGTGCAATGGATAGTGTGGTGATTCTAGTTGTAATTTGTAATGAAGCCCAATATGTCAAGCTATGTGGAAGGCCTTTTCTATGTTCAAGAAAATAATTAATTTGAACTGTTAAAGCTTCAGATTCAGTTAAACGAAGTATATGGTGATATTTTAAATATTTATATGTGAAGACGAATTGGATATTTGGTATTGATGAACTATTATCGAAAATGTTTATGAATCTTCTTAGTAAAAGTTTTTCGAAAAGTTTTGCAATGGCTGGGAAATACAAATTGATCTGTATTTTGATGGATTACGTGCATCTCTCGATAGTTTACATAAGGGTAGAATTATAGCTGTTTCCCTCCTTTGAAGGACACATTGTTATCATAAGACTGCATTAGAAATCTCAGAAAGTGCGACTAAAGATCGTTTATTTCACTTTCTTTGGATGTTGCTATTAAAACAGTCATGTCTGACTGATTTCTTTCGTTTTGTATTATTTTCGTAGTAGATCAAAAAGAGGAAATACTACATTTAGTTGTAATTGCTACAGTTTGTAATGTTTGATGAATATCGTAAATTATGTGGATAATAAATTCCATGTTTCAGATAAAGTTATGCGTTTCTTTTTTAAACAATTGACAATTTCTTCAACTTTTTCTGAATCAGTGACTTGATTTTAACAATTGTATTTTAAATTTGATATAACCAACTATCAACCCACAGTTTTATTATTTGTAATCTACAATGGACTGCTGTTTTATGGATTTACTTTATTATTTCATAGTCGTTGCTTTTATAGATCTCTAATTTGGTTGATTCTTTTTTAAATTTTGTTTAGTTTAAATATTGTTATTTTCCTAAAACGACTAATATTTGCTTTCTTTTTAATTAAACTGAATATTCTAGTGACATGCCCTTTTAATTTTCTCATCTACACAGTAAAAAAAGTTAATGATTTGGAAGATAGTACACATTTTGGGGGTCACTGGGACCTCAAAACGTCTATCTGTGTGCAAAGAACATTTTGTCGAACCCGTACACAGTATTTTCACAAAAATGAAAATTCTCCAAAAGATTTGGCTGATGTCATGCGCCAGAGAATTTAAACGAACCTTTTAATTTTTGAGGGTACTTCACATGAAACCCGCAAGTCATTTTAAACGTTTGCTCTGAAATGGCTCCACATTTTATCTATACATTATATTATCAAATAGAGCAAATAACGCTCCTGAAATTGACGTAAGTCCGATTTTCATTGAAACATCTAGACTTTCCAAAACTGCAAATGTTCAAAAAAGTTTGATTCCCTCTTACAACTATATTATTGAAAAAAGAGGATTTTTCTTAATGAAATATGTTCTTCAAAATTTCATCTTTGAACAGTCATGTACATTGTTTCATGTAGTAGATTGCACCCCCCCTGCTCTGCTTCACCCGCTTTGCCCTCCCGCTCAGCCGCGGCCTTTCCGCCCCGACCCGCCCTCTCCGCCCTACCCGCACGAACCCCCCTTGCCCTACATCTCTCGGCCCGGTTGTTGAAGTTGTTGGTATTGCGATTCAAATTGCATCTATTGTAAAATTGCTGCTGCGTAACGTGTGGCTGTTGCGTGTGGTATTGCTTCGATCATGTTTACATTTCCGACATGAGTAATTAGCGGAATGTTATTTGAAGTTAAAATTGAATTATTAATGCACTGGTCTAGGCCAGTAGCTTTTTGGTTGCACACGTATCTTTTGCATACAAGTTTAATATTTCATCCGATTTTTTACTTATCGCTCATCATTAAATCTTTCTAAGGCAATAAATATGATCTTGTAAATAAACGTAATATTTTATTCGGAAATGAAAATGTGAGGGAGGAAGATGTCCATCGCGCATCACACGGAAGCTCTGTCCACCACAAAACGAAAGGGTACGAGCTGATGAATGAGCAGTGTAAGGAAATCCAACGGTAGAGAGAAGTCGTCGTAGAGATGAAAAGAACAAGAAGAATGAGTTAGGGAAAACTCATCTAAAACCAAAACCAGTTTGTCGGAGCAAGCACAAAGGAAATCACGCGAGCATGAATTCAAAGCCCTCACTGTTTTGTTTGGTATACATATGCTAAACATTTCTATTGCATTTTCTTAGCCGATATTGTTTGAAACACTCTTGTTTTTTATTAATTGTTAGTAAATGGATCATTGCGCCAACTTGTATGCTGCATTGAATAATTTCCTCTGCGCGTGAGAAGTTCATCAAGCCCAGTTGCGCAGGCGTCTGCTGTGGATTCGAACTGTGTGGAATTAAATGATGTGGTTACGAATTTCACGTGAGACACAAGTGTTTTCACGTGGTTGTAGCGTAGATGGCAAAGGCAAATTACAGTACCTTCACATATTACATGAACTGACGAAATATAATCACATAGATCATTAATTCTTAATTGACAGGAAAAGACAAGTACAAGGTCCCTGGTTATTGGTTGCTACATTGTGCGGCACTATAAGAAAGAATTGTTAATATCGATTTCGTCGATGGAACATTTAATATTCTGCGAGCGAAAGAAGAAGTGTTCGCATATCACAAGCTATTTAAGTCATGGTTGATCTATCCCTATTTTGTCTATCATTTCTTGAGGATGGAAAATGTTACGTTATTTCTATGTCTCTGGGACACCTCTGCGTATGGCATGCTTCTGCTATATGCCTCAATGTGTGTCGAATTTCCAAGGCATGCAGAATTCTCAGAAATTGAT
Organism: Teleogryllus occipitalis; assembly: GCA_011170035.1. Classification (NCBI taxonomy): domain Eukaryota; kingdom Metazoa; phylum Arthropoda; class Insecta; order Orthoptera; family Gryllidae; genus Teleogryllus; species Teleogryllus occipitalis. The sequence goes on along the minus strand of BLKR01008985.1, from coordinate 82,258 downwards.
TGTTTTTCGTGAAACGATTGACGAGTGAGTATTCCCATATCTTTGTCCTTTAAATTTTGTTTTCAGATAAAAGAATGTTTGCTGAAGTTATATTTTGTTTTCAAAAATACAATTTTATTTTCCTCGTCACATTACTTGCACTATATTTCTTGAGAAAATAAACTTAATTTATGTAAACGTCTTCATTCTCTTTTTCAATACATCTCTTCACAGATCTCTCTGTTCGTATCCTTATAACTTTGTATTGCATTTGGAAGACTAAAACATTTCTAAGAAAATTGAAACGCTAGCTCTTCATATTAAAATTAATACGAAGAGGGAACTAAGAGTCTGCGATTTGCAGCTCGAAATATCGCGTTGTGTTATTGTCATATCCATTTTATACAAGAAGATTAATGTATTGCTTCTTTTCAGAAACATTCAACATTTTCTTCGAAATATTCAAAATACGCCCGAAACGTTCTTTAAATTAAATGGCATCAGTACTCGAAAACAAGACCTAATAATTTTGAGATAATCACACATATAGTACGATTGTACTGTATCTGCTGGCATCCCAGCATTTTCATGAACAGGAATTGGGCGACGCAGTGGTGCGGGTGAGTGGCGGCGAGGACGGCGGCGCCAGCACGCGCCCCAGTGCTACTCCACCGCCCCCGCGCGACTGCCAGTGCCCGCCCGCGCAATTGAAACGGCCAATTCTCTGTGGAAAGGCGCTGGCTTTTGTTCAGCCACCGTGCATTTACCATTGTTCCCTCTCTCGTCTCGCAAATATGTACACGTTATTCCGTAATCCTGGCGCTCGCTCGCGTCCTCCGGCGGCGGCAGGCATTGTGCGGTGGCCGCGGCCGCTCCGAAAAGTGCGCCTCGGCAGCTCTTCCGGTTGTTTTGGGCTCCTTTTCTCCCCGCGGAGGGCGCGAGGGGTGCTGCGGGGCGCGGCGGGGCGGGTGAGGACCGCCCGCAGCAATTAGCGATATTTGTCCCTCGCGCGACCCAACCTAGGTGAGGGGGGGGCGGCGTGTTTTCATTGTTGCCCGCCCGGCGAAGTCGTGGAGCGCGAGGGACGGTGCGGAGCGGGCGAGTGGCGGGCGGGCGGCGTGGCGCGGCGCGGCGTGGCGCGGAGCGAGTGGCGCGGCCGCGGGGGCCGCCGCAGGGGCCACCGCGGGGGCCCGGTGGGGCCCCTGGGCGAGGGGCCCCGTGGCCGGGGGGACGGCGGCAACCGCGGCGGCAACGGCTGCGCCAGTGGGTCCCGCCACCCCGCGTGACTGACAGCTCCGCCACTAATGAAGCATATCAACCTCCCGCGGCGGCTCGGCCTCGGGAATAGGAACTATTGTTCACGATTCACTCCATCAACCTTACCCTCTCTTCTTTCCCGGCGGGCGGCGGGCGCGGCCAATCGCCGCGAGGTGGCGCGCGCGGCGCCGGGGAGGGGGCGCGGGCGACCAATGGCGCGGCGGGGCAGCAGCCGCGGGGTCATCGTTGAGAAAGGCTGCCAGAGCAGGCTCCTGGAGTTTGAGCCAGTGCCCCGAGCCGTGTGCACATTTGGGACTCTTGGAGCGCTCCGACGCGTCCGCCCCACGCTCGCCGGCCAGGCCACGCAGCGCGCGCCGCAACACTTGTCACCTGACGGCTTTCACGTGAATAGCACGAAGGCGATGTCGGCCGCCGCGGTGCGCGTCAGAAGGGTGCCTACGTGAAGGCCGGAGCGAGAACTGGGATATCAGGTTTGTGTGACCTGTCTGGAAGAACTAAGGGAGCTCTGTGAAGTTTTTTGTCCGGTGCGGTGGGCGGCGTCGAAGGCGGCGGCGGCGGCGGCGGCGGAGGAGGAGGCGGCGGCGGCGGCGGCGGCGGCGGCGGCGGCGGCGGAGGCGGAGGCGGCGGAGGCGGCGGCGGCGGCGCGGGCTCGCTGGAACCGGAGGCGTGATGCGGGGCCGGCACAGACAGCGCCGACGTCCTTCCAACTCCAACCGCGTGCTGCTGGCAGCCACTGCAACCTGCTGGGTCCTGGCGCTCACGCATCTGCACAGCGTCGCTGCCAACTGGATGTAAGTCGGAGTGCCCGCTCGTTTCCTGTGACTGCCGTACAAGGCTTGCCACTCTGCATGCGCTGGGAACGGCGGAACGCGGCGACGTGCGGCGCCCGCTGCTGGACGCGTGTGTTACTCGTGTTTGAAAAACCCGCTGTTTTATTTTTGCCTTGTCGACCAGTCTTGTCGATGCACGTCTCGCGTGTGTATTAACGAAGAACTAAAACGCACAGCCGGCGCTCACGAAACGCTTACGTATATGCGCGAAGGCAAAAATCGAAGCAGACGAACTTTCCGCGACAATATGTTGTTTCTTTGAAACGGTTTGCGGTCGCTTTAGAAAAGAAGAGAGGTCTGCCTTATTACGGAATCGACCGAGTTTCCTGAATCATGTATGCATGTTATGTCCTTTGAGGTAGCACACGGAAATATTTTCTTGTCTGACATTCATTTTCCTTCACAATGCTGTGACAGCGTGGCTGAAAATCAATTTTCCGAACGGCTACGCTGCTCTGTCAAGTGTTGGCCGCATCTCACACGAGGAGAAACGGCGTCAATATTTGGCCACGTGGTTCGAAGCGTCGTTTTAAATTCCTGTGTTTCCGTGGGAGGGCCTGGCGGCGGGCAAGCACGCCAGCGGTTGGCCGGCGCTGTGGCCGTCGCCCGCCTGCCCGACGCCCGCCCGCCCGTGCGCCGTCGCCCGCCCGCTTGCCCACTCGCCCGCCCGCCCGCTTGCCCGCCACCCGCCCGCTCGCCCGTTTACCCGCTCGCTCGCCCGCTCGCCCGCCGCCCGCTGCCTGCCGCCCGCCACCCGCCGCTCGCCTCCCGCCGCGCCGCCACCCGCCGCACCGCGCCGCGCCGCGCGGCACGGCGGAGGCGGCTCGGCGCGGCGGCGGCGGCGGCCCGGCCGGCTGCACGCTGCAGCCGTCGAACCAGTTTGCCTTGAAACGCGATTTGATTAAAATCATAAATAACTCCATCGAGGGAAGTCGAGCTCCCATGCGCATGCGAGGAACCATCATTTGCGCCGGCCACTCTACTCCTCTATCTCCGCGTAGATATCTTTGCCGTCTCGATAGCAGAGCGAGACATCTTACAGTGCTTAAAAATGCCAGTATGAAACATTATGAGAGGCACTGGCCTTTGACATCTTGACTATACTAAGATGAGCACTGAAAATGAGTGGAAATCTACGTATGGAGCGCGCCGGTGCGTGCATGTGTGGGCGCTGGTCGTGCGAGAAACCGCTGCGGGCGCTGTGTTGAGAGAAGGAGCCCCAATCGAGGCGCGTTGCCACCTGTGGGACCTTGAGGTTAGGTTTTCTTTGCTTCCGGCGATTACTCGCGCTGCCTGGGCGAGGCGTGCACCTGCTGGGCGGCGGGCCGGGCCCTCCTCCGACGACAACGCCTGAAGGACACGCGCCGCATTATTTTATATGCTGCCCACTGGAGCCGTACGACGCCTACGGGCTGCTTGTCGCTTGCTGGTCGCACGTACTACACTGCTTGCTACAGACAGAGAACTATGTTATTCTTTGATTTGCTTGTGTGGGACGTGAGTGCATTGCGTCAGCGTCATTCTTTTAATGTTTTCTATGCCAGCGTACTGTAAAATGGTGTACTGATGGCATTCGTTTAAGGAATCTCTAAAAAAAAATTGACAAGACTCATCGAACATTGCTCCTCGTATTTTGTTCAATCCCAATGCATTCTGAAGGGAATCATTGTTATAAAGAGAATATATGTACTAAATTCCCTTTCCAAACACACATATTTACTACTCACGGCAGTTTAGAAGTGTCAGATCACCAAAGGCGAGTTTAGATAAATGTACCTGTTGTTCTGACATTCTCTGTAATATATTCTCAGGTTAATTTACCGTCCCACGTAGTATGTCGTTATCGATTCTTCTAATCTGCCAGAAGACATTCTGTTCAGGTATGGGCGAGTTCACCTGCAACTTGTTTATTCCAAAAGGAAGACGTAGATTTGCAATGTAGATTAATGATGCAGTTTCAGTGTTGTCGTTATTATAACTCAGTGAGCCATTAAAAGATATTTACTTCAAATGATTCATTTTACAGACGTGTTGCTCGCTACCTTTTGTTCATGTTGATTCACGACTATTTCCCCGCGCTCGAGTATCTACATTATTGCACATCCGCTCTTTAGAAAGCTTCCATCCAGGGTATTAGCGTCCAGCTCCAAACAATCCGGTTCCCGCGGCGTGGCGCGGGGTGGGGCGGGGCGGGGCGGGGCGAGCGGGCGGGTGGGCGGGAGGGCGGGAGGGCGGGGCGGCTGGCCGCGCGAGGGGTGGTGTGCGGCGGGGCGTGCGCAACGCCAGCTCAGGCCGTGAGGCAGCGCGCAAAACCTGCTCTGGGCCTCGCTGGTGCTGGCTGGCGCTCGCGTTCGCGCCGGGCCCCGCGCCGCCCCCGCGCCGCCCCCGCGCCGCCCCCGCGCCGCCCCCGCGCCGCCCCCGCGCCGCCTCCCAGGCCCCACCCCCAACCACCCCAACCTCCTCCAACTGCACACCACCCGTCCCACTCTCCCCCGCTGCTTTCCCCTTCGCGAATAATGTGCACAAGTTATGCTGCGCAAGTGCCCAAAAGTAAAAAAAGATCGCGAAAGTTAAGATGTTGTTTCGTGTCCTAATTGTCTTAGAGTTAAGTTAATAAATAAAAACAATAGCCCTTGTTTCAGTCTCGTAATTAGTTTTCAAATGCCTGTCACACCATTATTTGTCTTTGCCATGCTTGGCATCACTTGGTTCAAATGATATGACGCAGTTTTCCGCATCTCCCTGGTTACAAAATTTTTCGTAATATTCCTCTTCGTGCCTTGTAAATAAGTTTGGAAAACCTTTCGTGCAACTTGTAATGCACGAAGTTATATTAAGATACTTAGATTGAAAATATTATTCCGCTATTTTCATGGGTTATTTTAGACTACCGTGTTGCTAGGAAGCTGTCACACAAACATGTTGTGAATATAGCAACATTTCTATGAGGACATTGATCGATAATACTATAAACCACGTTGTGAATGATAATACTATAAACCACGTTGCGATTACAGGTTTCAATATGAAACTATTTGCTTAAAATGACAAAGAAAGAAAACAATAGTCAGGTTTTAGAATGAATTCTTTAGTTTGGCCTGCACATTAAAAGAGCAGTCCAAAATAAATCTTGAAACTTTCATAATTCTAAACTGAGGTGCCCAGGGTGCGTTTCTCTCACAAAAACGATCCTTGTTGTGGTAGTTTCAGATGGCCTTATGAATGCTGCATACATTGGTGAACGTCTCAGAAAATTAAGATTTGGCAAATTCTTTTAATTTCTATGTCCTTCCACGCATGCCTCCTAAAATGTTCAATAAAATCTAACAACTTAAAAGATGACAAGAACCGTGGGTTGTAACATGTTGGCGATTCAAGAAATACAACTATATAAAAATGCATGAAAATACAATGAAATAATTTACACTTTAGTGCCTTTATGAAAAGCGTAATAGGCTGTATCATGAAAGAAAACTAATAGTAATAAAATTACTGTAATTAATATGCCCAAACATGTGCGGTTTGCTAGATTTCCTTGACGTACCCGAATGTAATTTAGCGTCACATCCATCTTCTCGCTTACTGGAAGGTGAGATGAAGTGGCGAGGCCCTGGTTGCTCGTTTCCCGAATCCTCTTGAGAGCGGCGTGCGTCGCCGCCACTCACCATTCAAATGTCTTCTTTCGTCGTCAAGTACTTTAGTCTGTTTGATTTCAAGCTCGTAAAAAGTATCCGCGTGCACATGATATTTTTTATGCTAATATATTGAAATTTGGAACAATAATCGGGTCTAAGTATTTTGGAGAAAATTCTCAACTGTTGCAGTTTACTTTTTAATGGTGTCTTAATACACATACACACACACACACACACACACACACACATTCGCCCAGCGTTTGCCATGTTGAAGTTCACCGATTAAAAGCAAATCATATTATCCCTAATGTATGCTTCTATCCTTATGTGTAAATATTATAAAATTATGATGTATCAAATTGTTTGCGACATGTAAGTTATGTGTAGTTCTTTTATTAGAACAAATACTGTGGCAAATGAAGTTGAATAACACAAGAACAATAGTGTGTTTTGTTCTTTAATGCTGATACACGAATATCTAAAAGTTTTTTTTCTGTCGTGCTGATTCCTTTCTGTCGGGTCATCTTTTGGCGACCCGTATTGTAAGAGTTGAATTTGCCCAACGTAACACAATATCCATGCTGCGCCATTCATTCTTTAATTATTTATTTATTTCCCTAGAGGGATTATTGTTTGTGTGGGAGATGTGAACAATATCTTGCTGGGATGCTAAAAGTTCGACTTTTCTAATACGTTCGGAAAATATCTAAATCCTACCAATATTTCAAAACCGAAATTCCAATAATCCCATCAGTTCTACCACGTACAGTAATCGATTTTGATCCATTAGAACTAATATTGTAATATACTTATTTTATCGACTGTAATTCTATGTTATATATTATTATTATTATTATTATTATTATTATTATTATGGTATGCTACTTCAGATTGTAAATTTAATATTTTATTACTAAAAACTTGCCTTCAAAGTAGTTCTATATTTCTTTTCTATGTTCGTCTGTTGTAGTATGGGAATCCCTATACACAAATGCATTTAAAATAGTATAGTCCTGGATATTATGTGCGAAGCACTAGATTGTTAAATATTTATATCGTAAATCCATTTCATTTTGTTTCTTTATTCCTTCATGCACATTTGAAGTGACGTGAAAACGGAATTGAAGTATTATGTAAATCCTGTTTTCAATATAAGCTTTACCGTTTCGCGCTTTCCGCTCTGCAAATCGGATGAGTTACGCGCTTGGTGCGCGAGGTGAGACTGCCTGGTTCACACGCGCGCGCGAGTTTTATCGAGTTAGTCGGCCTCAAGTCGAGGAAGGAGTAATCTGGAAGCGGAACGGCGGAGCAGCGCCGGGGAATATCGCGGGACGTGGGAAGCGGCGCCGGCGGGGAACCTGTCACAGGGCTCGGGCGGGGGCGGGGGCGGGGAAGGGAATGGAAATGGCGGGGGCGGGGAACCTGTCACAGGGCTCGGGCGAAGGCGGGGGCGGGGGAACGAGGGGGCGGGGACGGAGGAGTGGTAACCTGACGACGGGAGAAGCGGAAATATTCCGGGGGCTGCAGGTTCTCCTCTCTGAGCTCGTTTGTTAACCCGCTCTTCAGAAGGAAGAACTGCAGGCAGATTCCTGGATGGCATTTATCACATCGGTTGCGACGGAAACGATTACAATCAACGACGGAATATTCGTGTCTCCGTAACTTCTTCAAACTTTGTTGAAGGGAACTCGGCGTCTCGGAGATTTATCGCCTTCCCGTCTGCTTTTGTAACCTGGAAAGCTCTCGCTTTGGAGCCTCATGCATGCACGGAATGCCTGGCACAGAGACATCTCCGAGAAGAAAGAGTACGGTGGGTGCAAGGAATTCGCGAATTACGAGTATAGTTTTTTTTAGTACAGATGTACTGATGTCTGACAACGTTAGGATGCATAAGTTTGCCGAGTAAGAAAATTGTGAAGTGAACGTTTCGGTAACAAAATACTCACTTTATATTTGATTTTTTTTTCTGCTATTGCTCTCAAACCAAGAGAGGCACACTAGTATTTTACATCTTCGCCTTTTGTGCCGTTTGTGGTTATAGTAATTTTTAAGAAACAATTCAATTTATGTACTCTTTAATCCCTTCAAAAGGATTTTTCTGGCAATTTTGATTATATGAAAACTTCAAAATCAGAGAAAATGCGTTTTCTAAACTTGTAAGTTTTTCCGAGTTTCTTATTTTCTTAAATTCAGATATTTTCCTGTGATTGGCATACATCGTATCATTACTTATAACTTTGAGGCAAATTGGTAATTTTGTAGATGTAATATCACGTAAATATTTATTTTAATTACTGTCGAGTATAAAGAAGCTCGTTTATCAAAAAGCTGTTGAACTTTGCCGTCGACTGCAATGAGGTCAATTCTTGTGATTTTTAATCTACACCAACTTAGAAGGCAAAATTTAGTAGCCATGGTTGATTTCTTAAATATCTATACACATTTGTTGATATAATTCGAATTAACTTTCATCCGCGCTTTTTCAGTCTGTTTTCAATATGTAGATTCACATTTTTGTCAATGAATGTTTATGGAACGTATGCTGACCAGATGTCATTTATTTCTCTGATCATTGTATTTTCCTATCTTGTTAGTTCTTGTGATGTTTCAGAGTATTCATTTGACCCTACAATTGCATTGAAAGTAATCATGGCGATACCATGGCACAGATGCGACTTACACGGATGATATTTCAGAGAAACTCTACATTTGCCTCTTCTGAGGGCTTGAGAAGAGTTCGATAATGGAGTTGTGAAATTATGAATGGAATATGTAGCTTGTGATGTAGATGTGTTTTGAACGTAGATAGGATTACCATTGGCATGGGTACTTCATTATCAGCTATTACTTTCCTGTATTTACATTGTGTAACTGAGTACAGAAATGTTTGGTTGAAAGTATACACATATTGACCGATTGTTTTCTCGCGACCATACTATTTAGAATTACAATAGATGTACGAAAATACTCAGAGAAATTTGCTTATCGTATCAAAACTGTTCTTAGAAATTAACAGTGCAGAATTTCACATACTTATTTAATGTTTCTAGGTGAGTAAGAGTGTATATTTCATACGTCAAATTGAGGAAACGGTAAAATCATTTCTTTTCAAAAGCCAGCTAGTATTGTTTCCTTTCCTGTCAGGTAGGGCATACTCAATACATTTTTTCGAAAATCACGCTGCAATATCTGCAACTATGAAAGCTTCCCCATTCCTCTTCTTCAGTCAGCAGTATCTTCTGGAAAATGTTTCCTCCAACTACAAGCTAAGTATCGAACGAAGTGGCTCAGCGCGCTGACTTTGCATTCGGTTCAATCCCCGTGCCGACCATTCCCACCGGAGATTTCGTGGTTTCCCTCGGTCATCCAGGTGACTGCTGGGATGGTTTTGTCGAAAGGCCACGACTGCGAAACCGACCACGAATTCTTTAACTACATGAAGTCACGAAGGTTAAGCGAATTCGAGACATCGCAGGTTCCTGGTTGGGTGATGAGCCCGGGATCTAACAGCGCCCGGGCCAATTACCCTTTATGGGACATATAATGGCTAAATACAAATACAAATACAAATACATGCTAAGTATATGTATTTATTCTATCAGAAGGTAGAATGGCCACTTCACATGACACTTGACTTGGCCACTTGACACACAGTCACTTAAAAATGTATAAATAGAAACCAAGAATTATGCGTTTAAAGATTTTAATCTCCTTTAACAAAGTTGTAATGTCACGATTCGAGGAATCGTCTTTTTTCCCCCCATCTTCTCCAAAATGAATATTCCCGAGTAAATCTAGTCGTAATCCTGCAAATTTGAAAGGGAGCTTTTAATATTCGGAGTACTTTACATGTCACCGTTGGGACAGTTTCATAAATTTCTAAAAAATGTGTCCAAAATTTTGGAAATTGCAAAAGTTTTAAACCTTCCTAAAATCTAATATTGAAGATGAGGCATTTTAATAAAACTGTTCTTTAAAATTAAATCATTAAATAATTAGATAAATTGTTTTTTATATGTTGTAATACCTTAGATAGTATTGTTTGATTAATGGAGATGCAGTATGCTCCAGGCCGCGTACCCTCGCAGCTCACTCATCGGGACCGCGGTACAATCGTCAGTCTGCGTGAAGAAAATGATTAGAGAAAGCAGTGAATACTAAGTGAAGTGGGGAAATATGAGAGTACCTTGTGAAATCCATTATCAAACTTGTTTTGTCTCCTTTAAATTTGAACCCAGAGATAGCCATAGGAGCGCTCAGCGAAATGCCACGGGTCACACAGCAGGCGGTATTTAGTTAGAACTAACCGCAAAAGGATGGGAGTAATTGTGCGATGTCATAACGCTGTGTACGTACATGTTCAGAGAATTATTTCCCTCAGCGCACTAAGCAATTAGCTTTCCACATATTACAGTTCTGTGAAACAAACTCGATTCGAATGAATTTTGGAATAATTACAGTTAATAAAAGCGAAGAGTACTTGTGTGCTAAGAAATACGGTATTTACCATTGAAAGAACGAAGGAATATGATGGATTTTATGAAAAAAGATCGCCACACGAAATATGTTTGCTTACCTTTCAAATAATAATTACTTCCCCCCATTGCATTCGATGTATTGTAACGTGTTCTTCCAAATACTCTGAGAAAAAATACATGTGTATTTGGCCGAGCAGAGAATTGAATATGTGCGATTAATGTTTAGAAGCAAGAATGTTACTCTTGTATCTTCAGAAAATTTCGAAAATGTCCTAGCGGATTCCTGTAAAAACTTCCAAATATTAAATTATTCCCGTTCAATTTGCAGGGATCAGTATGAGAGAATTCATTCCTAAATGAGAGAATATTCATTTTGGAGAAAATACTAAGCGTGGTTTAGGCGCTAGTTTTGTCTACGGACGGACAGGCAGCAGTTTGAGGGGAAAACACTTTTTTCTGTTTTAATGACCTCTAAAACGTGGATTTTCACTGTACTAGTAGTATAGTGTTGGAGAAAGTAATATATTATATATACCGGCATGAAAATCCACTTTTCGCCATCAAGGACCCACAGAACGCGTCTTTCACGTAAAATATGATCACTATTTCGTGCAACATTACATAACTCTATATGCTAAATATGAAAGTAAAATAAGCAACCTTCTGCAAGATTGCAGATTCAAGAAACTCTCCGAACAGCAATTAACTTAATATAATTCTTTTTTATATTCACTAATTTTTACATTTATTTTCCTTCTTTTTGAAAGATATTTGGCCTATATACTTACAGATAAGTTTTGTTTAGAAATACAAATTCCCTGACTGCATTCCAAGAATGAGTTAGACGAATTTGTAAAACCAGGAAATAGCCCTCTTCAGACCTATAAATAAAATAAGTACGAAATCTCCCTGACATGTAAATAAATCATTGTTTATTTATCAAATACTTCGTGTAATAGTTTTATTTTCGTGCTCATACAATGAACACTGAATGCTTTTATGATGTATTGAAATTTCTCATTTTCGTTTTCACATTTAACATAGGTCTTTCTGTAATTATTCATTTTTTCAACGAGAAAGTGGCTTTGAAGATCACTTCAGAAGCACGGAAACAGCAATATATCACATCATACTTCCATATTTCCAATCCATTCATCAGAAGACGGTAGCTGTCATGCTTTTGTGTTAAAGAGAAGAGAAGTAATATATTTCACCTTTTGTGTGTTGCTTCTTATCCATGAAATGTGCACGATATTTTACGGAAAAATCATTTTCGGGCAGAATATAAAAGAAAAGAGGTCAATTTTTTTATATTCTCATCATAAATCGAGAGTATATTTGATAATAAATAAGTTAATTGTGTTGTTTCCCAGATTTATGATTTGTATTAACTTAATTATCTAACCTATATTATTTTGTTAACTTTATAATAATATTAAATCTATTGATTTTATACTATTAACGTAATATCTTCAAAATCAAATAATTTTGGGGTGTCATAATAAATTAAGGGTGTTCATAAAAATGAGTCGATTTCTTTTTGTGGGAAATAATATGCGTCTGCCAGAAATATTACGTTGTGAGAGTCACATAAATTAATTTCGTTCATTCATTCACTCGATTTTAGGAAGTAATGATCACTTACTAAAGATACATTTTTGCCACTAAACCTCATTCGTATAGCATTCTGTCTCCGCCCCCAGCATTATTACAAAATTATAGTGGGTGTTAAGTGTAGTAGGAAGTGTCTAATCGATATTTTCTGCATATTAGATATTTACAGATGAATTTCCATGCTCTTTCTTTAGCATTGAAAGTCAGAAAGATAAACCTATCATTATTGTCACGTTGTTCAAGATTTACATCTGTATAACTCAAATTCCCCTCTACAACAAGCTGATTTTATCACCATTGAATTGTTTTGGTAATTCACACAATGCAGTATCTTTTTATTGTCATGCTACATTACACGAATAGTATCCTTGCTTCCGGAGCTAGTTAATGCGTCCCGGTCACGACCAGCGAGTGTAAATACTGGCTATCGTCCCATTAAATGTGCTCTGTTGAAAATTGTGATGGAGACAGGAGAGCCCAGACAGTTTATCATGCAAATATGCGCGTCTCTAGCGCCAGTACATACGGCCCGGGTCCACGTGATGACGTATAGAACCACTCCTCTTGGTAATTTACCTTCCTGACGTCCACATGAGACGTGACGGCGGTGGGGACACAAGGAGCTGTTCAGTGCTTGTCGTCGCCTTTGAAATACGATGCATAACATTATATCACAGACGTAACGTACAGGACGGCTTCTGCTCGCATTTCGCTCATGGCCTTTTGGGGGGAAAAGATAAACACGTCCTCCACAGTGCGTTCGCTTCATGCAATGGATTGTTATAAGCCGAGCCTGCTTGCTGTGATCCTTATCGCTCCATTACCGTCTTTACGTTTATATTCCACTCATTAGGATGCGGTTGATTGTCTGCGAGTCGGTTAAAAGGTACTTCCCACCCTCAAATGACCGTATCATGAGTGGCGTGGCGCGGTGAGTAATTCTACGTGGGTGGTCGTGGCGTCGCTTATGAGGACGCGTGAACGAAGATTGGAAAGCTCGGCGTTTAGTTTGGTCTGCTTCAGTGCTCACCGAATGACGCACATCTTTTAACATATGGCAGATTTTTTTTTCGCTTTAAGTATCTCAAAATACTGAGTGTGTTGTTTGCCAAATAAAATAACGTTGTTATTAATAGTCTCATCCTGAAGTAAAATATTATTGTGGATATTACTGCAAATCAATTTCGTTTAAAGGGAAATGCTCGATATTTAAAATTTATTTTGATTATTTTCGTGTGTGATTTAACCTTCCCAGAAAATAATTATTTTTAGAACGAATCATCTTCCACATAATTCAGTTTCATTCAATCATTTGATTGAGTTCGGTTTAAACAAATTAAAAATGCAAAGCAAAAAGATATTACGAATTTCCATATGTATACAATTTGTCATTTTTTGTTTATGTTTTGCTTTCTATGTAATGTGAATGTACGTTTCTTCATATTGATAAAAAACGTCATTGCAAGACATATTTTTCTGACATGAAAGAAACTGGACATTTTAAGACTACTTCTTTTTGCAGATAAGAGTATCGTTGGACTTAAGAAATGGAAAAATAGTTTCATTTCTGAGTGAATTACTTTTTTCTCTGTCGGAATATTTTCTACGTGTGTGGTCATTCTTTGCGCGCGACAATCTCAAGGACAGCCACTACTGGTCGAGCGTTTTCCAGTGCCAGTTCCATTTGAGTCGCAAGAGATACAACCTAGAGGTGCTAAACAGCACATACTTTCTCGCTTTATTTGTAATGGCTGCGCAATATTGAAATGCTACACGAACGTGTAAAAGTGTTTCTGTCCTGCAAAATTATTTTTTCCGCGCTGGGAATTGAACTCAGGGCCTCATGTTTAGCACTTCAGTTAAATTACCCCTACACCACCAACCTCATAGCTGGTGTCAATCTTCCTGACGCTTTAAAAGCAAAGTTGAATATTTACATTTGCAATTTTCAAAAATTCAACGATTTTAATTTACATAATTTGAAGATCTAGTTTTAAAGAACGAATTTTATTAACAAAAAAACTATATTCAATATTGTGGTTTTGCTATGTTAATTTTTTGCCATTTTCTAAAACACAGATTGTTCACCGAAATGATTCTGCGTTATTGTTATAAGCGTACTTGTTCTTTTCAAGAGAAAAATAAGGAAAAAATTCGGAGCCTTTTATAAGAATTTTTTCTCATTTGCCTCTATTTCAAACAAAAACTACCCGAAAACTACTCGTACCTTCCAAAACTTTCAACAAATTTCGTTGAGGAAAAATCTCTAATCATTAAAATTGTAGTTTTGCAATGTTCAAGTTTTTGCAAATCACACCTGCCCTATGTTTATAAGCATTGGCATTTGGGAATTCTCGTGAAGTATTATTCAATCTATTTTCTTTCTCTTTATAAAACAAATTGTAAGGCTGCTGAATTACGAATTGTCTTTAATAACTCCAACGATCATGACTTTTATAATTTACTTTCCCATGTAACTAAATATTAAACAAAAGTTTGACACTAAACAGAAGGAATTTAATAAGGGTATTTGTGTTTTGATTATTTAAACACAAATTTATCGAATATTGTTTTGGAGTATTTGCAAAGAAATGCGCGATCATTACACAATGTGAAAAAGTGTAATTTATTTACAGTGATAAAACATAAGAGGACTACATCGCTTTACATTTTCATTCTGATAAACAGTATTTTTAATAACAGTTCAATATCATTCTATTTACTGACTATATTTAAGTGTGAAATATATTGCAAATTTTCTTTGTCTATGGACTTATAGGTTTACAGCCAATTTGTGGATTCGTTGAAGTAATCTCATATAAATATTGTGATGTTTGAGTGTGTATTAATACTTTTTAATGGTGCTAATCACTCTTTTAACAATACTTTATTTTTTACATCATTTGTTATTTGATAGAGCACCTAAAATCAATTTCGTTCAAGTGGCAAACTGCGAGATGCTAATTAGTGTTGCTGTATTAATTTTACGAACATTTTATCAGTATTTGATCAGTTGGCCTTCAGTGTATTCTTTCAGGAAACGAAGCAATATATACGTTTTCATACTTCTCATTGAACTTCATACATTAGTTTTTTATTTTGAACGTGCAAATTAACAAATAGTTGATCATTGTGAATACGGTTTTCCATGCTAATATATTTTACACTAGACTATCATATATGAGAGTTTGATGTGATGTTTTAACAACAGCAAATCACCGTTTACCCATATGGTAAATGCTATCGTAAAATTCACTCCTGCGAGATATGCAAATGATTTAACATCAGTTAATTCGATTATTTAGAATGCTTATTTAATTTCTTTTGGGAATTACTTAATACGAACGAGGATATATTAGAGAAATTAAATGTCAACTTCATATAATTCTGTTAACACATAAACCTTCCAAGATGTATTTGGACATGAATTTACCACATGGAAATTGATTAAGATAGAAAGGCAGATATGTTTTGAAACGCAGCGTACATAGAAAAGGAAAGGTATATAGCATAAGTTTTTACCTTGCCCCTTCCTGTAGTTCTTTCACTGGATAAAAAAAAGGAATTTTGTGGTTTCATAATGCTACGTATGTTAACGAAGGCAAAACAAAAATATTTTTCACTCTGAAATTTACCGCAAACATTTGTAAAGTACATCACATTTCATGAAATAGATAAATCAGGATCGTTAAATTTAGTATTCGGTCCGAAAGTAATAAAACTAAATAGTTCAGCATAAGATCACGAATTATTTGCGTTCTGTACTAAAACAAAGTAGTGAACGGGTCCGGTGATTAAAAGATGTAGTAAGAGCAAAGTAAAATATTAAAATTATTAAATTTGAAATATTTTAGAGGAAACTGGAAAATAAGTAATAAATTACCTAAATGAGTGCAAAATGAGCGAAGTAATAGGTAATAATCAACTAGAAGATGGCCAAGAAATTGCTGGGTGCATGAATGAGAGCCCGTTACCGCTCTCCGTGACCTTCCCCTTCGTTTCGTATTCAGCTGCCATGCCCATAAGCAAGCACTCCTTCCTCATCGCTGAGCCTCGAGCATCTCGGCTGAGTTCGGCAGTTTCGCCTATGCTCGTTAGTCATACATCATGAAACGTGGCATCGGAGCCAAGTGTGAACGTGTTTTGCGGGAGTTTAAATTTTGAATTATTTTGAGTGATTTGTTTATATTCTATTCCATGATTTAAGAAGACGCTGGAATTACAAGACTTGAAACACAAATAAATTACATTTATTTATATTTGAAGAAGTGGTCGCCACAGCTCAACATAGTAGTCATGTTCTTCTAGGTACTAAAATTGACAACCACACTTATTACTGAAGGAAATACTACATGTGGTAAATTACAAATTTTGATTCCATTTGCAATTGAAACTGGATGGTCAGAAATGTGTCATAGTTTGTCATTTCATTCGTTTACCTTCGTCTTCAATATTTCTTCATCTTCAATATTTCGTTTAGATGTAGTACATAGTAGTACGAGTATAAAGTGTCTGAAGAAACTTCACGCGACCGTATTCATAGGCTGCTGTTTCATGGCAAACGGGTTTAATTCTAGCTACAATACGATCTAATTAGAGAACGGTGATTCGTGATCGCCAGTAAAAAACTGATACGTAGCATTCAAGAGTTGCTTTTAACTCGGTGAGAATACCTGTTATGATCTTGAATTTTCTACAAATTTTACTAATCGTGTGGATCCGAGCTCTGAATTTCGAACGGAGAGTTAGTGCTTCTGTCAGGTGAAGAAAGCGTGAGAGAGAGAGGCCCATGGGCTCCAATGCAAGTTTTATGAACGCCTCTGCAGTCGCTGATAGGCTATTTACATGGACGATCACGAATGACATTTCTACAGGAAATAATTGTTTGTTCTGATTGATATTACGTGAAGTTCATTGGTAGAATCAGTGGATGTTAAATGACCATGTTCTTAATTCGATATTATTGTCCCACTATCTGTTATTACCAGTTTGCCTCGTACCAAAGGCTTCCACTGGCCAACAATTACGCAAAAACTCTGACTTTATTGATTCTAAGAAGATCGGAACTCGACAATCATTGATTCAATTAGTGTGGTGCGCAGATGGTCTATTGAAAAAAATCTCACAGTAAAGGCAATCATCAGAAATATAAGTCAGATCTGTACACCTAAGAGAGGAGAAACTTGTATTAATACAACAGCACATACTTTCTCGTATCATTTCTAAATATGCGATTTTGGAACATTTTGAGAGTTCAACGAAAATGAGACCCACGCCATTATTTTTAGTGTACCTTCTTCTATCTGCGGGAAAAACTGAAGAAAAAATTGGAGCGGTTTCGAGAAAATGTTTGTTTTATAAATTGAATGAATTTCAAACCCGAATTTTCAATTACGCGAAAAGTACTAGTTTCTTCAAAAAACTGTACATGACCATTTTTAAGGAACTGTTTCTTTGAACAGACTTTGTTCAAGGTAAAATCTTTCTTCAATTTTGTAGTTATGAAATGTTAATTTTTTGCAATTTTCGAAAATTCAGAATTCACCGAAAATGTTTCGGACAAAATTATGCGATCTATCTTGGAGGAACAGATTTCATTAACAAAAAAATCCAGATCTTCAATATTATAGTGTTAGGAAGACTCCCAAAAGCAATTGCACTTTTGCAATTTTCGAAAAATTGGTCATTGTAACAAACATGAGTCTTGTACCATTCTCTTAAGCGTCCTTTACACTCACCGAGGGCTAAATTTCATCAAAAAGTTTGGGGGAATTTTTGAGAAAACTTTGAAAATGTTTGAGGGTATGTAATGTAGTCTCAAAAATCAAAATGTCTAGATTAAAATCACAAAGCCTTGAGTTCATTCACATCGATCCGGGAATATCAATTTTGGAGAAAATTGGCTGATCGGTTTAGGCGCTAGCGTTGACTATAGACAGAGACAGACAGTTTTGCCGACAATAGAGTTTTCGGTATCAAGGACCCATGAAACATGGATTCTGGCTCCACCAAGTGTTACGGAAAGTAATTTGCTGTATATAACAACAGATTTCATCCACTTTATCGTTACCAGGGCCGAGCAATAAGAGTTTTTCTGCCGAAAATTCGTCGTTTTCTGGCGCGCGATTACATAGTTTTCTCTTCTTACGGAGTGCGAGAAAGTAAAAACAATTTATTTTGTTTTTACAAAGCCATATGCTATACAAAAAATACTGTACACTCTGTAATAAAAAATTGACCCTGATTCTGAGCTCTTCTTGTAATAAAGCAAAAATGTCACTCCTCGCAACTTGAGAAAATAGCTTTGTATGCGAACGTTTACATTTTCCCCATGTAGCACATACCACATCGCCTTTGCAATAAACAATATCTCAGTGATGTGAAATTGAAGTCTTGAATATTTTGACATTATATTCTAGTTTATCTTAATTTGTTCAGCTGTACAAACACTGCAGAAGTGTGACTCTTCAAAAAACTAATTTTTAAGAGCAGCGTTTTCTCAGAGAAACAGTCTTGCAGGTGTATGTGTATATCGTAGACGCTCCTTAATTCCAATTGCATTTTCCCCATTTCCAACTAGTTCTACGTGTAAAACCACAAAACACGTTTCCACAAAAATAGAATGAATTTTGAAATGACATTTCGTGTTAAGTGAAAAAAGACTCGCCTTCAAAATAACATCTGCGTTCTACACGGATTTCGACTGTGCAAGATTGAGAAATACCATCGCAACAGTGAGTCTGATATTTATTTTATTAAATGTACGAAAAATATGTCAAAAAATGTCTGTTAAAATATTTTTAGGATTTTGTACGTTCTCTTTCATAGATTGATTGTGCAAATGAGTATCGTTTGGATTCCAATTACTGTGTCGTGAACAAATGGATTGTTGAAATGGCCTGCAAGATGCTGTAATATCCAGACGTAACTCACTTCTCAAAGTTCTTAAATGTCCATTCTAGGAGATTATGTATTAGTATTTAATTCAAAATGGTATCTTATGTATGTAAACAAACTCTGTGTCGTATTCCCTTCCTGTATTTCATAAGGAATTCATAATCAAAATGAAACCATTAACAATCGACGTTCTAACATTCACATGCTAACTAAAATCCATAAGCGCTCGAAATGTTATTTTTCGTCCTATTAGCGGCTGAATGAAATCCTACTTTACCCAACAGTTACAGGAAACATTGCTATTTTACAAGGAGTTCAAGACTACTAATATTAAAATGGATCGGTCCATACACGCGTAAGAACGACAGGGAAATGTTCCTAGAATGACTCATTCCCTGAATAATGAGGCAACTTCCTGAGATCTCGTCGCAGGTGAGTTCGCCTGGGCGGCCGCGGAGGCGCTGACAGTGAGCGATAGCGGCGATGCCGATTTTCGGCTTCTTAGCGCGGAGAAAGCGCCGCGGTGGACAGCGGCAGCGCCCACGCCCACGCCCACGCCCGCTGCGCAAGAGTGCGAACGGGTCATCCCGTCTCAAATGGGCACAGACAAAGTATTTTAATTGGATTATTATTGTTGTATTAATTTGTTTATTATCGAAATACGTAAAAAACTGTGACCGCAGGCGGTGAAGTATCATCTGCGCACAGTTTCCTTTAGGGCGCTCCCACCAGCGGGGCACCGCCCCAGCCGGGACAAGCTCTAAGCTCCCGACCGGTCTCCCGGAATCTGTGGTAGTGTAGTGCATGTTAGTGTAAGTGGAGAGAACAAGGACGAGGTAGGAAAGATCGCGCGCGGTCCGTGGCCCGTTTGGTAGGGTATTACTCCGGCAGTCGCCTGGTGTTGATCGGAGAGACCACGGAAAACTACCGATCAGAGCAGCCGACCGCTAGAATTCTCCTCCAGACAGCGACTGAATTCGACCTAGCTGAAAAGCTAGCCGCCGCCGTCAGGACTCGAACCTTGGACCTCTCAGTCAGTGGCGCTGCAGTGACATCAGTTGATGCACTGAGCTACCGCTCCCGGTTTATTATTGTTATTATTATTATTTATTATTATTTATTATGGTTATTATTATTTATTATGGTTATTATTATTTATTATTATTAATTATTATTATTAATAGAACTTGTATGAAGTCTTTTGGTAATTCTTACATGTTAATTCGTAAATTATTAACGTGTGATATCTTTATTTAAATTCTAACGAAAACTTCAAACGCATATGTATCAAAATTTCATTTTTTTCTCGAGATTTGCCAATGATTGGTATAGTACACTAAATTTTCATCCTAAAGGCTTCTGCAGAATTATTGTTTAGTTATTGAAAATTATGAAAATATTAATATGAGCATTTCCGCTGTGGTATGTATGCGCGTATGTGAAACATTTTTTGGCACATGTATTTGAATGATTTGGTGTGGGCATTAGTCACTATTTTTATTTTTTACTTTATTAGCCATTTGTAATTGAGACGTATGTACACTTTGTTTAGTAATTAGCACTGGATATGTTAACATGAAGTTATTTTCCGAGCTTCGAATGCCACAAACATTATTTTAAGACATTTTTTGTAAAACATGATATACTCCATCATTCGAAGGGTCCTTGCCTGACAGAAGATCCTTAATTGCCTTAACAATTTCTCCACGATTCCAAATCAACATTCATAACTTCTGTATCTAACCTCAAAATGGGCCGGTGCAATGGACTGCACGGACGAGCTCCTCAAGGCAAGTTAGGGTGTCCCGAGTGCGCCCTGGTTCCGTGCCATTATGCGAATGGAACATGCGCTTCTCTGCACTGGTGCACCCTAGCGGTGAAATGGAACACGGAAGCTGCCCTGAGCGAGCACTGAGTGCGCACCAATGCGGCGAATGGAAAACGCTATTAGATTATGCATAGTTGAATGATGAATAAAAGGTACCAACAGAGCGTGGTTGGCACTATTTGAAAACGAGACATTCGCTTCCAAGTAATATAAAATGATTTGCATCGGAAAACTAACCACAGATTTGATTTTACAGTAGTGCTAACATCATAACAATCCACTCACACCCGCCCTTCTCCTACCTCATCTAACAAAAGAGGAGCTTAACAAACTTGCGAATACTGAATGTAACCTTTTAGTCCAGAAGAAAAACAAGGGGCCATCTCAGCATTTTCTCAATGGATTAAGGGAAAGTTGATGCAAAACCCAATGGAGATGGACGAACGGAACTTCGTCACAACATACGTTTTAACTTTCGCCTCCTCTCATTTTATTTCGACTCGGTATATTCATGAAAACAATTATGATCAACGTCAGAATTACTTAGAAATGAACACCGAAAGGCTGCAAGGCATCACAGCTCGCCAGAAGATATTTTTCCAATTATTTGAAGATGTTTTACGCTTAGATCGTTTGGGTGCATTGCTCATATTCTTGGGTACTTCCTTAGTTCAAAGTAGAGTTTTACTTTTATTCACTGGTGTGACGCTTATACGAGCTCTCAGAAATATATGCTTCGACCTGATCTTATCCCTCATCGTTTTAGTACATGTATTTTACCGCTAACTTCAAGGACCTAGTTCCGTATAACTGTACTCATTCTATTGGACATTACAGTCTTATATATATATATATATATATATATATATATATATATATATATATATATATATATATATATATGGCAAATGAAATCAAGAAACGTCGTGTACAATTCGTAGAATACAATTTAAAATGTTCTAATAATTCTTAATGCATTAAAATACAAGAGGAAAATTGAGTAATTTTACGATAATAAATGGTAAAAAAATTGATTCTTGGAACTCTTAAGAGATTGGATATATGGTCGATCTCTCAGTTGACTTGAGTTCTTTTTCCTTCATAGAGCATCATAGACATTTTTCAGAACACCGTCCTTCTCAGAACCTGTTATTGTTCTCAGATACCATAGCTTCCTGTCCATGCCAATCAGCTTAATGCTGCCTTCACCAGAATTGTCTTAGTCCAGTCGTGCGCAACGCAATATCACGCAAAACGGATCGCGTAGTGTAATTTACAACTGATACATTTTTCTTCCATATATCTTGTTCTTATTATTGTTAGGCATTTTAGTTCAATAAAATTTTAAAAGGTAGATGTCAGTAAACGTATTTTGTTGTGCCTGAAACAGAGACAATAGTCGATGTGTGAAGCGAGATAAACTAAAATTGAAATAATGCATCTGTGATATCACCGCGTATTCTCTAATGCATATTATTACCACGAGTTAAGTAATTAAATACGCATGAGTGAAGGGAACGATTATTTCTCTCTTTCTAGACTCTAATTTCCTTGGGGTACTTCAAAACCCAGAGTCATTGAGGCCCATTAGTGATGACATGAAACGGAGATGACAGCATTAATAATGATTCGTCAATGACGGAAAAAATGGTGGAAGCAGAGAGAGCCAGTAAAGAGAACCCTGTGTGACACCATACATTCACATGAATCGTCCACGGATCGAACACGGGTCCCAGCGGTGGGAGACATGCGCTAGCCATCGACTACGAACCCCTCAATCGCCGAGTGCACATCTTTCCCCGTCGAGTGGGAGCTGGCACGCCACAAATCCGCCGCCCTCCGCCGCCCTCCGCCGCCCTCCGCCGCCCTCCGCCGCCCTCCGCCGCCCTCCGCCGCCCTCCGCCGAGTGCGGCTGATGGACGCCGCCCGGTGACCCGCACGTGCGCGCGCCCAATTGCCGCTCTGATGCGGCCCAAGTGCGAAACGAAGTCGCGCCGCCTCTGCCATTTGCGACGTGCGCGGCCCCACCACGGGCGGCAGGCGGCGCTCGGGCTCGCAGTGGGGCTGCGACGCTTCGGGAAAGGGCTGTCGGGCGCCGCTAACCGGTGACAAAACGGTGGGCAAACAGCGGGTCGCTTGCGTGACGCCGGCATCTCCGCACTCGCTTCGGCGAATTGCCGGAGGAGGCTCGGCGCTGGAAGTGCCAACGAAGTGACAATATTTGAGGCGCTGCGGAATCCAATAGTATTTTTAGTATTTTATTAGGAAGTAGCGCCTTTTATCATCCACGTGTTGTATGATTTTACTTATTCTTAGAAATACACTGTTTGGTGTTAGATTTTGCTGTCTTGAAAATGCGATGTATGTATTTAGACTACAGATGTTCGGGTATCAAGAAAGATTTTCGTAAAATTTCCAAATAATCCTGTTACTTTCCATTCAGATATCGTCAGATCTCCATTCACACGTGTGTGTTTGTTTAACCGTAACTCCTTCGAGCCGGTCCGATCCAGAGAGTGGCATTAATGAAGAACGCTAGGGAATTTGGAGGAAGTGAGGTTGTTTGCCAGTGCTTCCCTTACCCAACCAGAATGTGTCAAAGCACCAACTGGCCCCACGAGAGTCGCTTTTCATAGCACGAATGTTATTACTCACCACCATTCAAACCTTAGTAGTTTCACCGTTGCTGCAGGCAAAGGGACTGCATTTTTGCGGATGCTACTAATTGCTTTTCCTTCCACCGGGAATCGGTCCTCCCCCGGGGCCCGGGGCCCGGTGCATGAAAGATGAGCACGCTAGCTATGAGCCATCAAAGACTTTCCGTTGATATAGCGAGCGGTAAAGTAAGATTTTGAATATATTTAAAGCTTTGCTCGCTCGACGGAATTATGAAGAATGAAAACAAAGAATTTCTGATAAACTCGCATACACGACCGCAGAATACGCACGTTTTCCGTGAATGATAGGTTTTCACGGAATACCTCTAAGGAGTTCAAGCTAAAGTTTAGATCATATTTTTAATCAACCGCAAACTAATATTGGCCAATGTATGTCGTTCCGAGTTGCTATTCAGATAATTGCTGTTACTTTTGTCTGGTTCATGTCGCTATTTCAAGAGAAGAATCTCGATGGTTTAAATGATAGTCTGATTGTTAGTGATGCCTGGCACGCCAACTACTAAGGTCATTAGTTCCATAAGCGTAGTGCATGTTTTCCCCTCGGGAGATGGCGGTGATCTTTCCCCCGCTGTATGGCGAGATCCGGCGTCCACCTACCGTCGGCTAACGGGGTTTTCCCCAACCAAGTATCTCTCACCAGCAACGCATCGCCACAGCCGGGACTCGTACCTAGGACCTCTCGGTCAGAGGCTCTGCAGTGACATCAGTCTGAGCTATCTCTCTCAGTGAAGGGTTTAAAGTCACCAAAGTTTTTATAACGTGTCCGTTCCGCTAAGATTACGAGATTATGGAGAATGAAGGGTGTCGGCGTTGCTACTGTTAGTGTGTAGAGAGCGAACGGCGTCAATGCGTCTTCCTGCTCGGGAGGCATCCTTGTGAAAGTAGGCGCTGTGTGCGGGTGTGTATGGGAGTTCGAGCGGTTCTCGATCAATGCATTGAGACGCCTGCGACCAGCGCGTGCTGCAACACGCTGCAGCTGGTTGCACCCACAGCCCTCCCCTTCGCCCCAATCGCCCCTATTGCGCCTGGCAGATCCATCAAACAATCACAACCTTCGCCCTCTCACGTCCATCGTTCCCGTCACATCCATCGTCCCTGACCCATTCTGCACCCCATCGCCCTCGTCTCCTATCGCGTCCATCATGACCAACTTACCACATCCATCTTATCCATCGCCCCATGACTCCGTCGTGCCCTTGCATCGCCCCCACGACGCCTGCCGCACCCCAACACCATTGTCTCTCCTCCCCCTCCGTCGGTAGCTGCACCTCTCGTGACTCCCCGGCTGCTCCGTACGCATGCCAACCTCGGCGCCCACACTCACGATGCGCGTATTCTGGGTCGGAATGGGGCTCTATTGCTCGCCTTCACCTCCGGAACACGATTCGATTACCGGTCATCGGTGGAATTTGTGATGGGCGAAAATGGCTTACTGCTGGTGTTAGTCTTCTTTTATCTAACGTCCCCCATTCCACTATCCACCTTTTGTCATTTTTATCACATTTTTCCTGGATCTATTCCTTAAATATTCTCTACCCAGGACTCAGCAACGAAAGCCATAGTAATAACAACCACAACATAAATCTCCTCTCCCTCTTTCCGAACTGTTGAACGTTGTCTTCGTGCTCTTCCCTTTTAGAAATGCTCCCCAGGAATAGCTACGCCCTCCTAGCCACGCTGACCGATTCTAGTCTGAGGCACTAGCGTGCCTCAACAAACATGGCGTATGAAATTTTCATTCTTTCGAGCGTGGCGTGCAAGAAGAGCAAGAGGTCAGTTAATTCAAGGCTCGTCAATTCACCACATTCGACGGCGCATCCCTCGCCCCCCCCCCCGTTCCAGGTCGACCGCGACGCCCCGCGGCCCTCGCCTCTGCCGCAGCCCCGCGGCGGCCGCGCGCTCGAAGGTACACAGAGAAGCGCATTCCTTTGAACCGCCGAATCCGCCATTAATATCCCGTTGAACTGTGCAGTATTGTGATGACTGATTGATTGGTTGTTAGTGATTCCGGGCGCATCAACCTCTAAGGTCATTAGTCTTGTAAGTGTAGAGCATGTTTTTTTTCCTAGGAATATGGCGGTGGTCATCTCCCGCTGGATGTTGAAATCTGGCACCGACCTACCGTCGGTTAGCGATGTTTTCGCGAACCAGGTATCTCCCACCAGCGGGGCACCGCCCAAGCCGGGACAACCTCTAAGCTCCCGACCTGTCTCCCGCCATATGTGGTAGCGTAGTGCATGTTAGTGTGTATGTAAGGAAGGGGTGTGGATGGGGAAGGAGGAGGAAGGAAAGATCGCACGCGCTCCGTGGCCCGTTCGTTAAGGTACTGCTCCGGCAGATTCAGGTTGCTCTGCTCTCTGTATCTATACTTGGGCTTATTCAGAGCTGCCTCTGATATAAATCAGCTGCTACGGTGTCATCCAATCGGAAGTTAGAATGCTCCCATGGTGACGTCATTGTAGTGACGTGTCTGTGATGCGGTGTTGCAGTGACGTGCTGATGACCTGCCAGAGGCTGCTCTGAATAAATCGCAGTACATGGACTGCAGCTCGTAGGCATCCGGGGGCGCGACGGCCGCCGCCGCGCCCGCCATCGCTTGGGACATCGGCGATCGCGCCGGTGACAGCGTGGACGGCGGCGGGGGCGGCGGCTGCGGGGGCGGCGTGCGCCGAGCGATGACCGCGTGCGTCCGTGAACCAATGCCGTGCGCCGCTCGCACGCTCGCATACGAGGCCGCGCGTGCCGGCGCGCCCGCCGCACGCGATGGCTGAGTGTGAAATTGGAGCGAGCGGGCTGTGGGCGGCGCCGGGCGCACGGGAGCCGCGGCGGTCGCCGGATTAGCGCAACGGGCTTTGGATACGGAGCCGGGACAATGATTTAGGCAGCAAAATCTCAGAACGGATTTGTACTTGTGCTTTGCCATTATATGACTCGCAAAGGGCAATTGGCCTCGGCGCCGTTACATCCCAGAATACCTAGTCGGTCACCCAACCAGGTATCCGCTATGTCTCGAATTCGCTTTACCTTCGTGACTTCACCTACTTAACGAATTCGGCTAGCGACGATGGTTTCTCGAGAACAATCCTAGCATTCGCCTGGATGACCGTCAGAAACTACGAAAACTTTGGTCAGGATGGCCGGTACGGGAATTGAGCCTCCCGAATGCGAAATCAGCGCGCTACGCACTGAGCCACTTCGTCCGGTGAGAACTGGGATAAGATGTTGAAAGCCAACAAGAAGCAATCAAGTGGTATCGAGGAACGTAGTAAAGTGGAAAATTGAGTTATTACAGAATCAAATATTTAAAATGAGAAGCGAAAAACGACATGTGATCTTACTACAACAACAAAAATGATCCGAGATGTGAATGAATTGGACATACAATGAGACATTGGAGGCAGCGTGAGTAAAACGACAAGGAGCTACAATGATTTGGACAGCAAAATCTCAGAACGGATTTGTATGTGTGTTTTGCCATTATGATTCGTAAAGGCGCTATTAGATCCCATGATTGCTGGTCGGTCACCCAATCGGGTGATAAGTGTTCGAAAGAGGGACAACGTAAGGGAGGGCAGTCCTCTCGTGGCCCACCCAGCCACCAGGGCGGGCGCTGCGGCCGCCGGGGTCACAAGGGCTCGCGCGGCGCGGCGCGGGATCTTGGAGCGGCGCGCGCGCCTCCGCTACCTCCGCCACCGCCGCCGCCGCCGCCGCCGCCGCCGCCGCCGCCAGTGCCTCCGGGTCACGGCCGCGCCACGGGCCGCGCCACGCCGCGCCGCGCCGCGCTCCCGGACCACTTTCCCGCGTGTGCAGGAAGAGCCCTCTTTCCGGCGCGCCGCTGCGCCTGCGACTCCTCCGCCTCCGTTCCACGCGCCGCCGCCGCCGCCGCCGCCGCTGTCGCCACCGCAGCCGCCCGGGCTCCTCTCCGAGACTTCGTAGCAATGACCGAATATTGAGGACGTTGCTGAAAAAAGGAAGAAGCTAGTGTTATAGAAACCGCTAGCTGTTTTTGTTACGTTGCGGTGTGGCTGCGTTTCTAACCGCGAACCATGTTCTGACAGGTCGAAATGCTTAGTATCTACGGTCGCTGCCTGAGTCGGTCGCGGTGAGTCTGTAAGGATGTCCTTTGTGTCATTCCTTCGGAACATGACTTTAGAAATCCTTAGAATATGCAAACCGTGTGAATGGGAGTAAGTGCCCAAGGTAAGAAATTTGAATATGGTATCAGATACCTAACTGCAGTTGGTTACGAAGGGGAATCCTACATGAAATTGCATAGTAAAATGGGTAAGTGGTAGATCGAATTCTAAATCGTTCGAAATTTTCTCCTTGAATCTATCCAGTTCTTCTTGTAATGTCTCATTCTTCCAGGACAATTTACCGTATCGAGTAAAAGAGAATTAACGTTATGAATTTCGTTCGTTATTTTTAGTGTCATCTTTTCTCACACACATAGGAAAAAAACTGCTGAACGAATTCCTGAGAGATGATCAAATTCGAAATTAAATTGACTCTAAATTCTGGCATTTCATGAACACTCGCAGCGGTCAATGCACCCTTGTGACAGTATGCCACTCCTTCTCACAAGACTGACCCGAAAATCCAAGGGTTAGATGTTTGTTTCCCAAGGCGAAGCATCCTCGGGCGTATCATCAGAATCATTTTATGTTAGTGTAAATATATTTATATTTTGTGCTTGGAAAACCGATGGGTAAAAATGTATTCTACTGATACCTTCCTCTTCATTTAGAGACAATTCGATTCGCTAACTCCATTGCCATTTCTGCAGAATCATTTGCCTATCGTGTGCTAAAGTTGAAACGTTCATTTTTATAAGATTAAGATTGAAGATAAGAGGAAAAGGAAAGGAATGCGGGTTTCTATCAACGTTGCTTCCATATCAGAAGTCCCTAAAATTGGGAGCCGCAGATTGCTCCAGCTTTTGATGCAACTTTTCCCGTTACACTGGTTTGGGAATAACGTATAATTAGACTATTTATTTTCAAAGACGATGCACTTTCTGGGCTTTAGAGACGGGTTGATCGTGTAACTTTAGTGGAAACGAAGACAGACCTTCGTTTTACTTCGTTTTATTAGGAACTGTATTCGTTGCCTGAATATCGTGAGGGAACTCTTTCGCGTTGCTGTTGAAAAATATAAAATATAATCGTAATTAATGGGAATATTAAGGATAACTGAATAGCCTCATGCGCACACAATGGAAGAGAATATTTGCCAAGTTAAATAATGATCACAAATTTGCGTAAGTTTCGTAAAATAATTGAATTATATATATATATATATATATATATATATATATATATATATATATATATATATATATATATATATATATAGTGACGTCAATGTCGCAATTTCCAGTCATTAATCCGTGACTGGATGCAGATTCGCCGACAGGGGATGTGTCAAAGTTCGTACAGCCTTTTTTGAGAGAACAGTGAAACCTGTCGAAACGGCCACCTATATTAAGCGGTCACCTCCACTATCAACCATTTCTTTTCAATGATCACCTGTTTCAACAGTCAGCGGCCAGGCATATTTCATACATTTCTTCAGCGGTCACCTCAAAAGATTTTGAACTGTATTATAACAAGAAGCGGAAAAGTGGTGGAGATTATTTTTGATTTAATATCTTCCTACGTCGGGATGCATTGTCAAATTACTTCGAATAACGGCACCTATAGTCGCTTATTTTGCAGGAGGATGTCTTTCTGTTTTAGGTAACAGGAAATGAATTTAGAAAATATCTTTAATGAAAAAAACAACGCTATGTTTTCCAAACTCGTGCTTCTCGTCTGTGGAAATACATTAACGACTAGAATACACCGCGTACGTGAACTCCATTTAAAGGCCATTCGCTAACTCCTTCATGATATGGTCCTGCTGTGAAGTTTCTATAGTTAATGAGTTGCATCTTTCAGTGTGGTTTGCTTGTTTGAGTCGGCGAGAATGGTAATGAGTGGCGAGTCAAGAGTGCGTTTTGATATTGGCTGAGAGGAGACAAATGATCCTAAATACCTTCATTAAATTGTATTTTGTCATTTAAAGTCATTAAAAATATTAAAGGAAACATACTTCATTTCATATCAATTAGCACAATTAGATTTGACCTACCCTTCCAGTAACATAACATTGATTAAGCGGCTATCTCAATTAACGGCCAAAATATTTTGCCGGAACCATTGGTGACTGCTTAAGTCAAGTTTCACTATAACCGGATAACGATAATTCCTGGAGAGTTCCGACGTAGACAGCTCGCCCTTTGCGAAAACATTTCTTAATAGAATTTTCTAACTTATAATACAAATCTTGGGAATGAAACTAGGCCCAGGCATGGGGACCCCGGTAGCTGGCCGGCGAAGTCTGACTACGCACCCAATAACGCCAAATACAAACATACGATAAAAATCTTTCACTTTCTGTCGTCTTTTTTTATAATGAAAGATTCTTGGCCAACGTGGAAAATTATAAAAGACTTCTTTATATGTATGATCCGGACTGCGCTAAAAAGGTTGATCTGAGAATCCGCAGTCGTGCACTCTAGGTGAGGAGGGAAGGGCACATGTGGTTTCACCCCCACTCCCCCGCACCACTCGCTCAGAAGCTGGTGATACACATTTGCAAATAATTTTTACTTATTTTCTATAGCAACGACAGTCATTCAGTACCCGAATTGAATAGGTTATAAATAACTTTAAGTCAAGAATAAAAATTCATTATAGATTGGGCATAAATGAAAAAAAACTTTATTCCTGAATATTGATTATGCTGAATACGAATAAAATAAAGACAAACGAAACAGAAGAAGCAATGGTGATTTCTTTACAGTTCCACACAATTTGATACAATGAAATTAATATAAAGATAAATGAGTATATAGAATATGGTTATGTGTTCGCGACATATTGTTCTTTCATATACAGTATGAAACGATGAATTCACTAAGTGACTACTTCAGAATTCAGGAATGGAAGAAGCTATTTTATAAATACACCCAGTTGATATTATTGAATATTCCTTAGCAAAATCCTGTGAACGCACTAGATCCTATAGAGGAAGCAGATGATGCAGGCGAAATATAGACATACACGATATTTGCGTAGGAAAACCAAAAATATCAAATTGAAGAAGAGAGAAACTTTGTGCTCCCTTCACATTGACCGGCGCTCCATTTGAACCTTTCTCCCATTATTTCATTACATATCTGACGTACAAATCGGTACAAAACCTTATGTAAGCTCCCATGTTCTATTTTATAATCAAAGTGGCCAATCTTAGTTTTCTCGGAAGAAGAAGAAGAAAGCATCTCTGTCTGGAAATATTTCTTTAATTCATCTGCAAGATAATTTCCTTTTATGTAAATTGAAAGAGTAATGAAGAGGGATACCATTTTTTGTTATCTGATGTTACCTGTAACACCATGCACGTATTTCTTTATATTTAAATTTGTTGCAAAATGTTGCTTCGATTTTCTCGTGGGATGTCCTTTTACAAATGCCTTCGTTGTATTCTCGCCCAAATTAACATTAAACTTGTCTTGATTTAGTTTTTGCGTGCTTTTTTTGTGACGTGCAATTATTAACGAAATCTGTAATATTTGTAATGAATGTAATTTTTTTTGGAGAAGATATTTGAACATACTGTTCAGGTAAATGACGACAAACTAGATGTTTTGATAGACAATCGAGGGTTTAATGAAAAGTCTCTGTTGTTTTAGGGCGCAGAAGCACGAAAAAGGGAAGCCCCTCGTCTCTCCCTGGTGTAATTTCTTCCCGTGTCCATTTCCGAAATGAAAACGCGAATGTGAGCGTGTGGGAATGACGGCGGCATTTCAACGTCCCCGGCTTTATCTCGTGCGTCAGTGTGCATTTGAAAACAAACAGCGCTTTGTGGGGGCGCCGCTGCAGGTGGCGGGGGCGGGGGGGGCGGCGGAGGCGGAGGCGGCGAGCGACGGTGGAGGCCGCCGCCGTCACCACGACACTCACCTGCCCGCTGCCGCCCGCGCGATAGTGGGCGTCTGTGGCGTGAGGCGGCGACTGTAACTATGTTATTGATTGAAAACGACTGATGAAGCGAGCGGCGCGGCGACTCGCGTGCGCTCCAGTCTGTCGGCGCGCGCATTCCGCAGCGGCGGCTGGCCCTGCCCCCTGCCCCCGGCCCCAACCACGCCTCACCCCTGCCCCCGGCCCTGCCCCCGACCCTGCCCCCGGCCCTGCCCCCGGCCCTGCCCCCGGCCCTGCCCCCGGCCCTGCCCTGCCCCCGGCCCTGCCCCCGGTCCTGCCACCGGCCCTGCCCCCGGCACTCGCTCACGGCCTCACCCCCGTCCCCGTTCCCGACCCCACCCCCCGTCTCGACACCGTCCACGCGGCACCGCGCCCACGCACCCTGCACTCGCACGCGTTCACGTGTGCACCCGCGCGCCCCACCCCACCCCACCCCACCGATCCATCCACCCCACCCCACCCCACGCCGCGCCGCGCCACTCCACTCGCTCCACGCCACGGCTCTCCACGACACTCCACTTCCCCGCGAACCCACACACTCGCGCACGGACACATTCCTGCACACGAACGCAGCGGTGGCCCAGTTCTCACGGACTACATAGGCACGCAGAGTATGGAAATACACGAAGATACCTCTGGGCACATACAATGACAGAAGAATTTGAATAAAAATAGCGAAGAAATTGCGACGATATTATGCTGTGAATGTTATTGAAATGACGAATTATTGCACTTCTTACAAAAACTACACTTTCGCTTATATCGGTGTAAGGAACGAAAAATAACATTATTCTGTTGGTAATTTTTAAGACGACTCTTCATCCTTTGTAAACGTATGTAAGAAACAAAATAAATTATTTACGATGAACATTAAAATGTTCATGAATTTATTTTTTATTTGTATATTGATTCCATAATTTCAATCGTTTTTCCTATGAGAAGAATGCTCTGTTTGAAATATCCCAAAACAACTATATGGTCCCTGACGGATATTTCTTGTTCAACTGACATTTTTGGAGCACATGGAAATGACAGAAGTGCATCGGAATCTCTGTTATTTGCCTAACAACCTTCTAAAAATATTCCGTTAAAGCGGTGTAGAAATTAAAATGCACGATCTACACTTTTCGAATGAACTTTCATTGACTTCTGTGATATTTGTTGGTATTTCTATTTCGCCATTATATATCCCATAGAGGGCAATTGCGCTCGACGTCGTTAGATCCCGGGTTCCTAGTCGGTCCAAAAACCCGCGACATCTCGAATTCGCTTAAGCTTTGTGACTTCACGTAGTTAACGAATTCGGCTAGCGATGTCGGTTTCGCGGTCGTTATCTTTCAGTAGAATAATTCCAGCATTCGGCAAGATGACCGAGGGAAACCACGAAAACGCGGGTCAGGATGACCGGCACGGGGATTGAACCCGCGGGCCTCCCGAATACGAATTCAGCGCGCTACGCTCTAAGCCACTTCTCTCGGTTTTCTGTGATATACGGATCAAAATATACAAAGATTTATACATGATTGTGGCCAAATAATAAACTTATTCTAAATAACTTAGGACTAAGAATTGGGAACAGTCTTTGCCAGGGGCTGATGTGACTTGGAAATAATGAAATGTCGAGACGTTTCATGGCCTTACCGAGAAAAATAAAAAAGAACAAGAAAATGTACTTGTAATTGTCCATATTACTAATTTGCGCGCAGAAATTGAAAGGAAAGTATGCAGCCTCCAGCCATGAAAGTGGTTGTCTATGGTTACGTTAGATAAGTAGGAACTCCGGGTAAATCCGAAACACAATTAATCACTTTCGCTTTTCACTGGAAAATATAAGTAGTTTATTGTGTTATTTTACCTATTCTCATACGAACAATGCACGTATTGACTAAATTGGATGCTCAATGCTTCACCACTTACCATACAGCCAGTAATGCAACATTCGAGTTTATTTTATTTGCTTGTCAAACATGGAAACATCCAATAAATGAAAATAGAACTAATATAATAAAAATAATTAAAATCAATGGAAATAAATAAAAATAATGAAAGTAAATAAAAATAATTAATAATATAAATAATTAAAATAATAATAATAATAATAATAATAATAATAATAATAATAATAAATAAAAATAATGAAAAATAGTCATGTCTTCATTAACGGTGAGGCTCAGGCCATAGGGCCTGCTCTTCGCCCTAAATACATGAAGGCCTGCAGTCCGCACGAAGCCCGTCGTAGAGTTGTTGAATGTTTTCCCGAGGAGAGGAATGTCGCGCACTTTCCATCTAGCTGCGAAAATCGTTTTCTAGACTGGCAAACTCCGCTAGTCTCCGGTCCATTGAGCTCCACAGATGCTCAATTGGGAATCGGTCTAGGGAAGAAAGTGGACAGGAATTAACGAACACGTGCAGCTCTTTACGTTGCTCAGGTGCTATTGGGTCACGCAGTGGCGGCTTGCGGATATTCACACGTTCGCACGTGCATACCCAAATTCATTCGCTGCCATTTCTCTTAAACATCTCTTACCAAGAGGAGAGTTCTCTCAGAGCATTTATGAAACATGGTATTTCAAACCACGCGCCGTTTGAAAGCTGCGATTGCCAGTCCGTCCGCGTTTCTTTCGCGAAAGTCTGCCGGAGCACACTCGGAAGAATGCGATCGAGGAAACTGCGTCCTTGGTTGCCGCGGGGCTGCAGCGGAAAGAGCGGGAACGACGGTGGCTTATGGACGGATGGAGCACTTCGCCGGTGATGCGAATACTACTACGTCGGCGCAGGGGCGATCTTTGTGAGTGCCTTGACATGTCGCAAAGATATAACACTCAGCTAGCACACGATTTGAAGAGAAGTAAGCGTGACATTGAACGAAGAACGTGTGAGATATCTCTCTTAAATGAGCTCTCGTGCTAGTGCGCGAAACGCAAACGCATTTGCTGTGCAGTGTTGCATTCATAAAAATGTTGATTTAATATTATATGCGTTTTCTCTCGTGTTTTAAAATGAGTTGCAATTACAAAATCATTCCGAAGTATTCAAATTCCAAGAGTGTTTTGTAAGCTGTGTAGGTTTTGTAGCTTTGTAGACTGCGTTTCAATGTGTTTTGAAAAACCGAAGTCAGAGAGTTCGTATTTATGTCAAGAGTGTTTGTGCAACTAACAATGAATAGCGTTGAAAATATTAAACTCAAGAAATCAATGACTTCCATGAAAAAGTTATAGAAAAAATTGGTGAAAACAAACAGCTGAAAGGTACTGTTCGGCATGTCATCAGACTTCATAAGACGATTTGTGTTTAATTGTCATTATTTACGTTAATGAGTTTAAATGCATGCGTATAATGTGTGTGTGTGTGTGTGTGTGTGTGTGGGAGAGAGAGGCAGGGCAGAGAGGGAAGCAGAGAGAGAGGGAGGGAGGGAGAAAGTGTGGGAGGAAGGGAGAAAGAAAAGAAAGGTTGCACATCCTAATGGCGTGACCATGAGCCGCCACTGGTAGAGTGTGCATTATTCTCTTGGAAAACTGTAACTTGTTCTTGGAGTAGAAATGAATGCAATCGACTCTGCATTCATTTCTTCAGATTCTGGTGTAGGGAACTTTCGGTTGTAATGAACTAAAGTCACTGGTTGCGACCCACGTACATGAGCACTAGATTCGGTTATAGTAAACTCTTCAAATCGGATAGGAAATAGGAACATAGGAAATAGTTAAAATTCCACGAAAAATACTTCTTCTCAGGACCATGAATTTCAATAACCTTAAGGGTTTGCAGGTGGAGAATTTTGTGCGTTGTTTTTGTAGCATTTTCGGGGAATGAAATGTGGGAACGTTCCACTGAGTAAATTGCTTCAGCTCATACATGACAATTCTGTCGATCCTGAATTCTACATAAACGCGGACTGTGAGATAAATATGTGAAATTCCATCAGGCTAGGACATCGTAAACGTTGTGAAATGGTTTTCCAGAATACAAGAAGAGAGTTTTAAGAGTCATTTGAGGGAACAGAATTCACTACCGTAGAATCAAATATGGAGAAAACATGAAAATTTGGGGAAGGATCTGCAACTATTATTTATAAACAGAAAAAATATTATTCTGGGCTAAATGAAGAAATTGAAATTGAATTCGAGGTGGTCGGATGTTCGAGCTGTTCAGTAAAATATCCAATCAGAAAAAAATCTTTGAAGCAACAAAATAAATTATCTTGATGAAACTATTTCATTTTGTCATATCGAATATAGTAAAACTCTGATGTAGTGGACCAAAACTGTTGATACCCAGAGGTTCACTATAACCGAAGCCGACTGAAGTTAGATGACGTTATTAAAGTATCCTAAAGTGGCCATTCCTCCCATGCACTTCGTGTCACGGACTGCAGCTCTGATGACAGCGCACGTGCATGCGGTAATAGCACATGGGCAGAACATGTCATTAAACAAGCGGCGCGTCATTAAATTCTTTCTTCTTGGTTACTCTTTCGTGGCGCCATGGGAGGTGGGTTGCAAATTCTTCGATGGTAAGGTGCTAGAGGAGGCCGGGGGAAATGATAGTAGTTCACCTTCCAGCAAATTGTTGAAGTGTTTCTTGAAGTCCCTTCGGGAGCGACACTAGTCCTAATTTGGGTTGTTCACCTTGGGCTCCGCAATTGCCGCTTGTGGGATGTGGCTGTGCTCACGTGAACCAGTACGTCGCCGCTGTCAGGAAGCAGGCCGGCTGGCGCTTCCAACGGCATCAAGAGCGACACAAAGCATGCTTCACGTCCAGTGTATTACACGATTATCCGGAATGACTTCCTGCCCTCTCATATTCCAGCACACCCGCTAAAGGCCCCGTTAAATCACAGTTAATTTCACGAACTGAGCTCGTCTACGTCGACCTGGCATGATGACAACATTCGCAACCACTTCAGCGTAGAGTTTCCGGCAGGAATCACCCGACCATTCCCTTGGCAGATGAGCAAGTGATGATAAAAGCTCAATGGTTCCATTGCCGGCTCTCGCTTCCTAATCTGTTCACAGCGTTGCAATTTTGATCTTCGTTTGTGCTGACCCTTACCAAAGCTCCACGAGTGTTTCTCATGAACGTTTTCAGTCTTGTTTTCTTGTTCTGTTAGTGAACGATACGTTAGATGACATGCAGCGCACGTTTACTGCATTAAAATCTTTGCGAGTGTGTGACTTGTACTCTTATACGAGTAGGAAACTCGAATTCTGAAGTCTGCAAGAGAATGTGATATTTTTTCTTCGAACACTTTCGGTTTGGATTTTTCAAGGGAAGTGAATGTGTAGACAAAAAAATAGGTATGATTGCCTAGGGAAACTTTCTAAAAATGAAGTTCCTTGAGTACGAAAGTAGCGCGAGTCTTTCCACTCAATGAAATTGAATGAAACACTCTGTATCTATTTTATCTGCCAGTGATGTTCCTATCCCTCGCAAACACAAGTGCTGAATATCGGCCTGCGATCCAACATCAGCCGTCCCTGCTCCGAAGGGGTTGGTGGAGGGCGAGGATGCCGATTGCGGGTAAAGGTTAAATGCTAAAGGCTACGGGATGCGAGGTTCACGTGACCGGGACAGACGTCTGATCCAGCGGCGCAGCGAGCGAGGGCAGGGGTGGCGTCGGGGGCAGGCGGTGGAAGTTGTTTTACTACGTTGTTTGCGCACCTGCGAGGCTCCGCTTATTGGCTGCGGTCGGCGTCCGCGGCTGGCCCTTTGTGCAGCGAAACGCCGCCGCGGACCCCGCCGCCCCCGCCGCCCCCGCCGCCCCCGCCGCCCCCGCCGCCCCCGCCGCCCCCGCCGCCCCCGCCGCCCCCGCCGCCCCCGCCGCCCCCGCCGCCCGATCCGCTCTCGCCCCCGCCCCCCACCGCCCTTGCCACCGCCCACCGCCGCCCCCGCCCACTCCTGCCGCCCACTTCGCCGCCCACCACAGCCGCCCCCGCTGCCGCAGCCGCCGACAAATTCCAATTTCCATTACAATCGATTGGCGTTAAAGGGCACTTCCACGCAGTCCAAACGGCATTCTGGAAATCTCTCTGGGGATTCTTTGCGCAGGGAAAGTGCATTGCGCCGCTTGTGGGCGGCTTGCAGTGTTGGTTCACAGTGCGGTGGCCGCCCGCCGCAAAACCAACGCTACGCACACTCTGTGATCTTAGTTATTTGGTTGGGTGGGATGTTGTGTGTTGTGATTATTGCCCCCAGAGCTAGATGGAACTCCGTGTACGCCGTGCTTCATACGGTGAGGGATTGGAAGCAGATACGATGACTTGTAAAACTGTTTCTTTTTATGTGCTAAGAGAATTGATGAGCTGTATTCGTACGGCATCAAGTGTTTTTTAAAATGTGTAGTATTCACAACCTTCCCTTTTATAAAGTACATTATTGATTGAAGATTTCCATTCTTTGTATGAGTGAACAAACATAATCCATATGCGATATCTGATGTTTATTGAAAAACGGTAATGAGCAGGGAGATCGCAGTTTCGAATTTTTACTTTATGCAATTTCCGGCAAATACTGTCGAAAACTTTCTGCATTTATCCAGGGTACCTCTAAACAGTATCCTAATGAAGTACGGTTGGACTAAAATACTGAATTCTGTTTTCTCATTTTATTCTTATAAGAAACTGTCCGCTTCCTCTTTAGATAATTTCAATTTCGTGGGCGACAAAATTTGCAATTTTCGAAATAAGTGTCGTCGCTCCTGGTTTCTTTAATTATTGCTTATTCTTTCTCAACGAAGTTATCTATTGGAAATTTTCTTCAGCTTAATATTTTATGGATTTGGGAGCGATGTATGTCTAGACCGTTGAGAGGGAATTGAATACGGTTTTATCTTCGTAGTTTCAGCTGAGATCTTGTGACAATTCACTTTGAATATGAATGGAATATAATATAAAATTATATAAACAATGTTTTATATAATAGTTTACATATATAAATAATATATAAATTTTTTCAGTGTTTTGTAAATTATTTTGTTTTTTTGGTCCCAAAGGTTTACATATTTTATTTTATAAAACATTTTAATATAATTGTGTCTGTTGATATCATTACATTCATCTACCAAATAGTGATTGGAACATTGAATATGCATGTCTTAATAGATTATGTGTAAAGCTTAGTTATAGCAATAAAAATAAGGGCGAATAAAAGTAATGAAAATGAATGAGCTTTACCTGGGTGGTCGCAGATGAGACCCTAGCTATTGGGTGAGTAGAAGAGGGCTAGCGGCCACTGGACCCAGGGGCTGGTCGATTGCAATTCATGGTTATGGAAGTCCATTGGAATGGATTGCCTCGGAACGCCCATCCCTGCACCATGCTGCGTGTAAACATGCTGCGAACACGCTTTTGTCTCTGCAAATTTTGTGTGATTGGACCGGAAACAAATCCTCGTATTTCGAGATGGGAAATAAGTGAACTAGTTACTGCACTACTGACGTGTATTGATGAATGATGAATTAGTAGTTTTTTTTGTTATCGATATTGCTTAAGAAGTGAGGACACTGAAGAAGAGAGAGACAATGACGTAATAATGAGTAATTAAGACGCAACAACTTTTTTAATTTAAAAAAATAATTAAAATTCTGGGCATACACTGTATCATTTATTGCAATCAAGTAAATATAAGTAAAAGGTGTTTCTCTACCGTAGGCCTTCCTGTCAATTAGCATTCGATTTCATGTTTTTGCCGAGTGTCGCAATTTTGCTGTAAAGTCTGCAAATCTGTAGACCGCGGGTCTTAAGCCTCGTAAACATCTCTCTGCCACAATTGCTCGTTTTCCATCTGTGTTGTGGTAACAAGAGTTCGCTCGTCCATCACAGGATTTTTCATTCTCTTTTCCCCCACGCAGTTTTCAGTGGATAACAGTGATCGCCAGTGGAGCAACGTGCGGAGAATACGGCGTTGAATGGGACGGACAGGGAGCTTATTCCGAAAGCCATTGTTGAAGTGGCGAGGCCCGCGAATGCGTTTCCTAATAGGACTGAATTTTCCCAACAGCGAGCGGATAGTGCTTTCACAGTCGAGTCAACTTTCCAATGCTAGCAGAATAAGAAAATGAAAAATGTTTCCAAAGTGTTGAATCATTTCCGCGTGAAATAGTTTTTCTTACTCCCAAAAAGAAGACCTCTACAATTTAAGCGTCCCTTTTCCCAATTTTACAGAAAACACTTTTAAAAACTTTCTAATTTAACAATTAATAAACAATTTCTTTTACAAATGGATGAATATTACTTTCGTTTCGGCTTAAATTTGAGTTTTTAAACCCCTTAAAATGAAAATATCTCTTTCTTTCATTAAATATCAGAGGTTCTTCATCAGAGAAAATATATATCGTATATCTGCATACAAACAACTACCTAGTTGTTGTAAGTTGTTGGGGGACAGTGTATCCTTTCAGCCGGCTGCTTGGTTCTGAATCATGCTTGCTTGCGGAACTGCCAGCCGCGGGAATGAGTGAGCCAGTGCTCACGCTTGCGATCCCACTTTTGATTTATTTCATTTATTTTCGAGTCGATTTATTTTCGTCAAAGAACAGTCATAACTCTATGTAATGTGGGGAGAGAATCTTCTCACGTTTTCTTGAGCTTCTCAATATCTTCCCTTTCATTCAATATACATAGGTGAATGATGAATGTACATAGGTGAATCCTTGCAAAAAAACGCTCATTTTTTCTGTATTCAAAATTCAATTAGTGTATGGTTTAGGAATGGGATTCCAGAATTTTGAAAACGCGCACAGAATTCACTCCTCCCCATAGCACATCACACACAGTTTTTAACTGTTTTTTGACGCAAAATAAATAAATCCCGACAAATCGACGTTAGTAACGTTTGAAAACTGTATTCGCTCGCGAGTTGTAGATAATTTGTGAGCATCAGTAAAAGAACTACAAATTGTTTTAATTGTATTGCTAATAAAAATCGCAATCCAAACTCCGTTCTCTGCAAACTCTGTTCAACTTCGCAACCCCAAACTCTGTTCATACTACAACAAGCAAAAGAAGTGCTCAACAAAACGTGCGCATAACGAAGTTACATTTATATTCAGAAGCAAACTAAGGCTCAATTCAGCATTCGCTCAGCGAATTAAGGTATAGTAAGGAATCTGGACGAAAACTGTGTCTAACAATCTACAATTTTTTACAAACTTCTTACAAACTAAAAGATAATACATTATACGTATTTAACGACCCTAGAAACATTATAACCATTTTTAAGGTAAAATGAAAATTAAGAACGTTAATCTGAAAATTCTCCTATTATGCAAAAACCATGTTGTTGCCAATTAAAAAATCAACCCAAGGACCCCCAAGGATGATTGTATACCCAAGAATGATTGTATTATAAACTCGTTTTCCGAACAGAGAGCGTATTTTTGCAGCGATTTAATTAAGATATTCGGGTGACAAAAATTCTTCGTCCCCAAAATAAGGGCCACCTTATTCCAAACCGATGTTCCACCTATCTGGTCTGCACAAATTAATTGAGATTAATTTAACTAATTAATTACTAATTAGTTGTCAGTACACGAATAATTGAGATAAGCATGTTGTAAATCTCAACTGTTAACTTTGGAATTTGCTAGTTTGTACTGAACGGGTTCGTACTAATCACTGTGAGAAATAATTCGTACTTACAGCTAATATTATATTAGACTAAATTACAAGAACACGCACTCGGCGAGGTAGAATTAGTAAATTTCTCATCTCTATACACTCCATTCACACATGTTCATACCCGTTATTATCAAAACAGCTAAATAGTTTTAACTAGATTTAATTGAGATGGTTTAGGAGTTTACAAAATAATCACATGTTTTTATTTTTCATTTTCTAAGTCGTGGAGCTAAAAAGTTTGAGAACCACAACTGTATGAGGTGATTTCTTCCTTTGCTGTGGTTACTGGAAAGTCTCTATGTAGCTCAGAATTCGAGAGGATCTTGTGCATGAACTAGGCGCTGATGTTGTTCACAGACGGACGGACAGACAAACAAACAAAAAATAACTCTTTCGGTGATAGGGACCTTAAAAACGTATATTCTACAAAAATGCCGGCATCGATTTTGTGTAGAATTACATAACATTTCATAACTGTGTATACGAGAAAGGAAGCAATCGACATTCTCTTTGCTTCGAAACACAATTGGGTTGGCGTGTCTACTAAACTCCGTTGTGAACGTTAAATCATTTTGACCGGTCAATGTGTTAACGTGACTATATTATGCGGTTTGTGTGCTAATACCGTTCGGAAAAGCTCTATTTCAAGCAAAACGTTCACACAAAATGATAGATAGAGATAGGACTAGAAATGCAACTTAAGTGTTTATGTAGAGAATTGTGAACATCTTTGATGCAAAAGATGAATAAATTCATTGGAAATATTTCAGTCAATTGAAAATGAACTCTGAGTTTACATTTTAGGATTCCTGTTTTGTCTATTCATGTTATCTCGTTTGTTTTGTTCTGAAAGAAAACAATTAATATTTATTGTTCTGTTCATTTTTATTTTTTTATTTATTTATTTATTTTATTTATTTTATTTATTTTATTTATTTTATTTATTTTATTTATTTTATTTATTTTATTTATTTTATTAACTGTGTGTGACGTATTATGAAAAGAGGGTTTTTTTGTCAAGAACTGATAAGAAAACATTCGCCCATTATAATAAAGGCTATTTTCAAAAACAAATCAGCTACGTAGTTTGGAATTATCACACATCGTGCACTCGTGAAGGAATAGACGTCCTGCAGTGATAAGATGAGCGACAATTAGAATAACTATATTCCCCACTGAACACAAGTACATTTATATTCAGAATCAAAACAAGGGTCATTTCTGCATTCGCTCAGAGGGTCAGGAAATCTGAACGAAAATCCTGATCGAGATAGGCGCATTGACCCAAAATCAAAGGCACAATACTTTTTTACAGGCATATTAGTCTTTTAGAATTACACAGTCGACGTTGTAATTAATACGTTAAATGTCATTTTAAAAACAATTATTACTTTCCTTTCTTGTGGTCAGTATTTTCTCTAATTGAATAGAAACAGAAACTTGTGTATCTATTTTCATGGCTAAATGTCATCCTTCAATGTGTTGTAGAATAATTAGCATGTATTGTATGTGAATTTTTGTTCTGAGCCGTTGATACTGACATCTGACGAATATAAATATTATAGATATTTGTAGATTATTGTAGGCATCTGTAGTGTTATAGTTTCCATTTGTATTCCCTAAAAATATATCCCCATCCTTCAGTAAGTAATTTTATAAACAAAAACACCGATTAGCAAATCATAAGGCGATGCAATGGTAGAATTCCTAGGTTAATAAAAAGAGTCTAACAAGATCACTTGAGTGTGATTTGCTTATTATTCGTACAATTCTTCTCGACAATCTAAATGTTCGGGAGCCATTTAATGTGTTTCCCGAGAATATTATGCCGTATCTCAGGGAAGAATGAACATTCGCGAAATGTACACAAAGAACAGTATGAAGGTTGACTGAATTTCAAAGAATTCTGAACGGGTAGCATAAAGAACTTAATTTGAAGTCATTTGTGTCATTTCATTTAAATGGACTTTCTATTTGATTTTGGACTATTTTATGTTTATTTTTAGGGTGTACGATTGTTTATTTGAAATAGAAAACAGCATTGATACAATTTTCACTTTGGTTCCTATTAATTAGTTTTACGAAGCCGTTTTGAAAAATCTGATAGTGTACTCTTTAATTGTTTCTTTATTGCAAAGAATATTCGTATCATCCCGAAGGAGAACTATTTCTTCCGTTTCGAATCGTCGAGGGGCATATCGTTTACTTACAGGGGTAAGATAACATAAACTAAAATTGAACCCTGCGGGACCCCATGTGCAATTGGCAATGAAGCAGGAAGGTGAGTATAGAATGTTCCTTCATTCCAGAACAGTATTTATACAGTCTGAGATCTTTGTTTAAGGCACAAATATATCCAATCTAGAGCAATACCACGAATTCCATACGAACGTAATTTTAAAAGTAAAATGATATATTAACAAAAGCTTTTGAATGATCTAAAAATATTCCAGTAAGTGCATCATTTTGATATATGGATGAAGGGACGTATTTAAGAAAATAAAATGTGGCTGTTTCCGTTTTTTGTGGTGTTTTGTAAAACACGTTTACAAAGTTGTGCAATTCCGCAATATCAAACGTTTTACATCAAATCAGTCCATAGTCATTTTTATAAATGTATTTTGGTGTAGACTAGAAATATATTTGAAGAAAAAATTCGGAGACATTTTGTATACATATTTGAGAATGTCCTAGAAGCTTCATGTAATGTATCCCCCAAATTCCTTTTTTTTCTATTGGAGA
This sequence comes from Teleogryllus occipitalis, assembly GCA_011170035.1. NCBI lineage: Eukaryota > Metazoa > Arthropoda > Insecta > Orthoptera > Gryllidae > Teleogryllus > Teleogryllus occipitalis. Next base: position 38,664 of record BLKR01008985.1, on the reverse strand, counting down.
GATCCCTTCCCCGACCGAAATATTGAGCCATTAAATATAAATATTGTATTGTTTAAAAGGTATGTGTTCGAACTACGGGAAAGAGTGACTAAATTGTGTTGTACATCGTCCATATTTAATAATTAATTACTAAAATTTAGCATGTAGATGCAACCCGTGACACGCTGCAGCAAATTACTATCGTACATAACTTGGAAACTATGCGATTTAGAACCTTAAAACCAGATTTTGTGTACCCTAATCTACAAAACGATACATTTTAGATGTTTTATTCCGAGTTTAGCATTTAAGAGAAAAATACTACTCTCCATATTTGCATTTGTGTGCCTGAAAAGTATATTATTTATAACGGTAATAATAATTATCGCACTTCTACGTTTTTAGTTTTTACAGTTTTTAGTAATTATTAGTTGTTACAGTTCGTAGCAATTATTAGTTTTTTAGTTAATTTAGTTTTTAGTTAATTATCATTTTAGTTAATTGTTACTTATTAGTTTGTACAGTTATTAGCAATTACTGCAGTAATTAGCAAGTTCTTAATAAATGTCATATTTTTTGCATTACATAACATTACACAAAAACAAAAGTGTATTGAAGACAATGTATTTGGAATTAGGTTGGAGTTATCTACAGACGAACTAAGACGTATTTTAAAAACTATATTTGTTATCAAAGACCCCAAAAACTTATTTTCTTGGATATATGAGAAAGTAATACAGTACGTACATGAAAAGTGAGACTCACATTTTCGGTATCAGACACCCGCAAAACGAGTTTTTCTGTTCAATATCGGCACTCTTTCCCGCATAACTATAAAATTATTATTGATTCTGTGCGGAGAAAACGAGAAAGTAAAAATGAATGTAAGCTTTATGAGATATATAGAATTTAATGTAAATGTTCCATTATCTTAATTATTACTTGAAGACAGAGGAATTGGGATCGAATTTTTTAAACGAATGCGCATTTCATCTCTAAACGTTTTCAGTATAGGATATTGTAAATCGATGAATTTGCAATGGCAGTAATCGCAGCCTTTCCGGTATATTGAGATAATGTAAATTTTATGGGTATTGCTTCCTGGAACTTTTAGATTAAATATTTTGACCCTCGGTCGAGTCATACAAGGAATGTTTATTTTTACTCAGAAATACATTTTTTTACATTGTCGGATTCCACATCAGTCCCCTTTTCTAATATTGTACTTCGTGTAGTTAGATACTATTATATGAAATTAATGTTTTTTTATTTGTAACAGGTTTATTGGGACATAGTTTTGTTAATCAGCGATTTAGAACATTTTTTCTGTAATTTGCTGTGTATATACTATTGTAAAATTGGTTTTCAAAATCACAATTTATGTACCTTCTCAATTATAAATTTCGTTTTATTTATTAATATTGAGTAATTTCATGGAGCAAGATCGATGTTTTTTTGCTGGCAGCATTTTTAAACAGGAAAAAATTGTCGATACTATCTTAGTGGTAAAAATACCTACAGTAGCTACCATTGCGCTGTAAGAAATAGCGGCGTAACGCCAGCCGTAACTTATTTTCTTCTGCAAAAACTATAATGATCGCATTGCATGCCATTCGTAGAATATCATTTGCCAAGCGCAACAACTTCTTTCGCAGCGTACGTCAACCACAAATTTTGCAGAACGCTAGTGCTAACTGGCAAGCGAATTCGCCTCGAGGGGACTTCTTTCCTTTGCGTCGAAAAGGAATCTTTATTGATGTTCCCGGCCACTCCGGGCGAATTTGGAAACGCTCAAGTGGCCAACACGCGACAGCCGGGGGCGCAATGGCGGCAGAGGCGGTGGTGGCGGCGACGAGACGTGTGGAGTTATTTCGCGACGACCCGGCGGCGGCGGAGGCGGAGGAGGAGGAGGAGGCCGCCGAGACCAGCCTAGCGCTGCGGAGCACCGTGGTACGAAACACCCACGAACATGGCCATAAGTGCAAATATGAGATAATTTGCGTAGAAATAGGTGTCTCAGGGTTATTGAAGTCGGTAAAACCGAACATTATAATGAAATATCAAAATTAAAAGGACATGCTTCAAAATTGCGAACCGACTCAAAAAATCAAGCGGTTAAACGTAGAAAGGTTGATGTATGCATTTGCGAGTTAGCTGAATGCAATTAAAACTTCATATGCAGCATCGCAGTAAAAATGGCGATAAAAAGGGGCAAATGTTTGCACTTAAATGTGTGTTATTCTCATTAAGGCCATTCTACTTGATAAATAAAACATTGATTAAAGTAATAATACACAATAAAAATGTAAACAACAATGTCATAACTAATGTTATGCTGTGTAGCTTAGAATTAACACTATCAAATATAAAACATTAGGCACTTATTGTTAAAAAATACATAATTTATCGTTACGTGTGTCTTGTACTAGAAATACAAAAAATAATTTTTAAAAAATTGAAATTTTTTTTCTAAATTAAAATCGTCGACCAAAAGCGAAGAATTCAATTCTATCAACGATAACTTTACGAGACCGTGAGGGAGATAAAAACGATTGAAATAGCCATCTGAAGCTTACGCTTGAAGTATACGTCGTGCTCGAATGCCATCTGCACAAGGTTTGATATTATAATGCTAATTAGAAAACCTCGTAACTCCATATTCTCTCTATTACCTGTTTACTTCATGATAATACATAATTGTGAAAGAATAATAATAAATAAAAATAAATTACAAATCGAGCATCTAAAATTGTGGAGTTCTTCAATATTTATGAGTTCAACGAGAACGGAAACTAAAATTCCGTGAACAGTCTATGTTTATTCTTTACATTGCAAAAGTGTAAATGTGGAGTTACGAGGTATGGTAATTGGCATGCCGATATTCTAACATTCCGAACGTGCCCTTTTCAATTTGTTCCTCGTGGCCAGGTTTCGGGCCACTTGGTGCGAGTGTGCGGCGCAGCGCAGCGCAGCGCGGCGCGACGTGGCGGTGGCGGGGGAAGGGGCGGGGGCGGGGCGGGGACGGGCGGGGGTGGGGCGGGAGCGTCGCTCCGCTCCGTCCGCGTCGCCGAGCGCCCTAGCATGCGCGTGCAGCGCGCTCAATGCGCGCTTGATGACCTCCCGACTCGACGATGAAATTGCGTTGCATCGCATTATCACAGCGGCGGCGGGGCGCGGCGGGGGATCAGGCGGTGAGCGTGGAACGCGGTGGGTGGCAGTCCGCGCGTGCAAGCTACCTCTCTTCCAGGGATTTTTCTCTCCACTTCTGCAGTCCCCCTCGCAATGCGGCGAGGTTGAAAGTGGGGAAATGAAATGTCGGAGCGTCTTCTCGCTGGCGTCCTTAATACAGGACATCACCCTACTTTTTCAGTGCATGTTTTCCGATGCTTCATTTGGTAATTTTAAATACACACCAAGCAATTGATTCTTCGAATATCACAGAAATAATTCCTATTGTAAAATTAATTTCACTGTTGACAGATCACTCTGTGCCAGCAATTTTCAAAATAAATGTTGTATTGGGTAAAAAACGTAATACAAAAGTAATCACAGTATAAGAAAAAGAAAGAGAATTTTTCGACATAATGATAAATTATATTCAAGGAATCGATATTAATAGAATTGTAAACGTTTGTTTAAAAATCACGTATACGCCCAATTTTTTTTCTTCCAACATGAATAGTAATATATTTTAATAATAATAATAATAATAATAATAATAATAATAATAATAATAATAATAATAACAACAACAACCTCCACTCTCATTAATCCTTGAGATCAACATCGTCATCATCATTGCCATCATCATTGTCATTACCGATCGTCGCACAAGAGAAGGTATTCGAACAGTTTGAATGACTTTCAGAATATTTGAAGTTCTTGAAAAGCTCCTAGATAACTCGAAGGAAGCTATCATTTCTTCAAGAAAAAGGACGAAACGTATGCAAATATTAAAGGAATATTGCTTCATCAGCTGCGAACAACTTAGATTAGAAGAGGCTAGACCAATAATGTGGAGAATGTTGAGCTGTATTCGGCAAGGGCTATCAGGCACGGAAAAAAATTATATGCAAGAAGTCCTCGATTAAAGTGAAGCCCCTCCTGTAGATAAAAAAACATATCATGGGCATTTCTGGACTTTCAAAAAGACGTATGTATTCAGAAGATCGTGATACTTTGATAGAAGCAAACAACGGATTTATCCGCTAAACCACCTAGCTACTGACGTTTGAACAATCCCCTAAGAAAATGCTCCGACTCTCTTAATTGTAATTTCGTTCAAAATTCTGCAAAATTCTGCTACCCAGCATTATTTAAATACCTGATATTGAAGAGCATATTTCGAAACTGAAAACTCTTTCTCTTAAATAATGTAGATGAAGGACAACTCCCAATTTTTTTCAACTACACAGTTTTTAATGTACAATGATTCATGCGAACACTGCATGTAAGATTTTGTTATTCCACTATGACGTATACGCGTTTACTTTCAAGGCTTGCCGGGTTACAAGCCACTTTTTCTTTTTACTCTTGATGAAAAACGAAGGCAGTAGAACGCTCAATATTAACATTCGCAGTTAGAAATGTAAATAAAACGTGTGTCACTTTCAAAAACACATTTACCTTTATTTTAATTACACAAAGTATTATCACTAGTGTAATGACGTGTAATCAATTAATCACAAGTATGCGGCACAAGTATTATTCTTTCTCGTTTTCCAACCTAATAAATCAAATACAGATAATCAAAATCAACATTTTTGATTCTCTCTTTTTAATGACTTCTACTAGTGTTAAATTGTGGAAACATGTAGATACATGCTTATACGATGATTTCTTGGGATCAAAAATCTCAAAGCTTACACTAATCTCTTGTTACGATTTTTACCTGTATCGATATTGTGCACGAACGGCGAGTGCGATCATACATTATCCACCATTGCATGTGTTGGGGCGCGTGCACATAAGTCGTAAAGAAATACTTGAGAGCCAGCGTAAATCAAAACTCCCTTAGTCGTGGGGGTAGCGCATGCGTGAACAAATATTGTAGGCAGTTATTGACAATGGATGCAGACAGAATATCTTCCGTAAAAGTAGTTTTGTGGTTAGAACTGCCATGGAAAAGATTGAAAAAATTAATTATCTTTCTCGTGTTTCACTCTTTCGAGTTTACATTTTCATGCTTTTAAGAATAGGGAATGACCTGTTCTGGAGACAAATCAATGGAAAGGTATGGTTTCTGAAGATGCTTGTGAAAGTAGAAAGACGGTTATCATCTTTATTTCTATCGTTTCATGTGATAGAGAGGGTACAATATTCATATGTTAGGGAGTGTACAATGCAAAATGATGTGGGTTGTAAGTCAATGGGATTTCAAAAAATGTGCTACGCTTACTAGTTCAAAAATGTCGTTGAACATTATTCTAACGTAACATATGCTCAATCCTATTTGATTTTACTTATATAAACGACCTCCCTCCTCAAGCTGGTACCGGGAACGGTGGCTCAGTGCATCAACTGATGTTATGCAGTACTTCTGACCGAGAGGTCCTAGGTTCAAATACCGACGGTGGCAGGATTTTCGACACTAGATTTTCAGCTAGGTCGAATTCAGTCGCTGTCTGGAGAAGAATTCTAGCGGACGGCTTCTCTGATTAGTAGTTTTCAGTGATTTCTCCGATCAACACCAGCCGAATGCTGGAGCAGTACCCTAACAAACGGACCGTTCGTGCGATCTTTCCTTCCTCTCCCTTGTCCTACCCTCACACCTTACACACACACACACATTAACATGGACTACATTACCACGCATGTCGGGAGACCGGTCGGGAACTTAGAACTTGTCCCGGCTGGGGTGGTGTTCCACTGGTGGGAGATACCTGGTTGGGGAAACTCCTGCTAGTCGACCGTAGGTCGGCGTTGGATCACGCCATCCAACGGGGAAAGATCACCGCCACCTCCCCATGAATAACATGCACTACACTTATGAGACTAATGACCTCGGTAGTTGACGCGCCCGGAATTATCAATCAATCTCAAGCTGGCGCAAAGAAAGAAAAGCGGAGCAATTTATTTGAGCGTAAAGTATTTAGTCTAGAAATTATTTTATTTTTACTAGTTTCATTATCGCTTTTGATTGCGTTACCATGACGATTTTATGCTTGTAATTAGTCGTTACTGATTGTAAAGAATCGTTATAAATTCCATGTAATCATTATTATGGTCAATGATACGAAACCTGAAGTCGAATGATGTCACTGCAGCGCCTCTGACCGGGAGGTCGTATGTTCTAGTCCTGACGGCGGCAGGATTTTCAACACTAGCTTTTCAGCTAGGTCGAATTCAGTCGCTGTCTGGAGGAGAATTCTAGCGGCCGGCTGCTCTGATCGGTAGTTTTCCGTGGTTTCTCCGATCAACACCAGGCGAATGCCGGAGCAGTACCTTACCAAACGGGCCACGGACCGCGCGCGATATCACCTTCCTCTTCCTTGTCCTATCCTCTCCCGTTACACACACACTTACACTAACATGCACTTCCGGGAGACTTCCGGGAGACCGGTCGGGAGCTTAGAGCTTGTCCCGGCTGGGGCGGTGCCCCGCTGGTGGGAGAGTCTTGGTTAGGGGGAAACCCCAGTAGCCGACGGTAGGTCGGCGCCGGATCTCGCCATCCAGCGGGGGAAGATCACCGCCATCTCCCGGAAAAAAACATGCACTACACTAACGGGACTAATGACCAGTAGTTGACGCGCCCGGAAACACGAAGAAATCAATCAATCAATCAATCTGAAGTCTAATCTTTCAGAGCTACTTCGAATTTAATAGTGAGCGAAACGGTAGAATGCTCTTACTGGTATTTTTTTCATTTATTCAGTCTTAATGTGCTGGTTTTATTTTCATTGTAAACTACTATTTACCAGTGCCCTTAATCACTTTCTCAATTATAGTCATAATTGTTTCTGTGAACATACAAATAGCGGCATGTTGCAGCTTCGGAATCGCCGATTCACCAGCATGTTACGCACGCAATCCGAATCAACTTTTTTGGAGCTGGAAACAATCAGTCATTAGTTTTCGTATTTTTCATATTTTTGTCATGATAAAATCGCATTTAAATTGCAGGATATAGTGGATATATCAAATTCGCTTTTTGTGTTTTATCTGGATGACACACGTACAATATGTATATAGTTGGAGGGTCATTCACATGGAGGATCATATGTGCTGCAGTGGATCAAGGGAGGGGGATAATCGTTTGCCTGGTCTTGCTGTTCCGCACTTTTTTATTTTCACAGACATGCTTAGTTACATTTTAACATACACAGATTGACAGTCCAAAAAATGAAGCTTCAAAAATGGTTTTAAAATGCAACAGCATTGCACAGCACAGAAATATCCTGTTTTATGCTATTAATTTCAAAATACAAAATGTGATGCAATGTCCTACTAGCAAGAGTCGTTTTTATTTTATTTAAAAGGTTTTTTATTGTCAAGTGTTACATTGATCAGTTTACATAAAATTTGCAAATGCTCAGTGAACTTAATCTGATTAAACCGTACTTACCTTAACAATTGGGGAAAGAAACCAAAAGCTCCTCTTGACTTTTTCAATATTAGCGGTATTTGGAAGAAGGAGCGGAAGGGAATGTGTTTGAGTCGTTGTGCGTGGCCGTTAAGCCGTGGGAGGGGGGGCGTTGGGAGCGCGACAGAAGTTTGGCGTCGGCGTCGGCGTCGCCGTCTGACGGCGGCAGTGCAGCGCGCGTGCCAACGGCGCTGGCGAGCGGAGCCTGTCTTTGCAAGACACTCCGCGAATGCAGTAAAAGGGCTCATTATGCGCGGATCGTGATGTCCGGCCTCCCTGGCTCGTCAGGTTGCAGGACAGCTGCGCTCACGGGGCAGAAGAAGCGGCACGCGGCACTCGCTCCTAGGGCCTTTCCCCTGTCCCAGAGGCGCTCACAGCTGGCTATTAATACACATACGGACAATGGTTATTCACTGGGCACTAGGTACACAAATCTGGGATAAAATTACCGCGAGAGGTGGCTCAGGCCATCAGCTGATGTCCATATAGTGCCTCCGACCTGGAAGTTGAAGACCCGATGGTGGTAGGATTTTCGACTCTAGCTAGATCCAGCGGCGTTCCAGCCTTGCGGCCATGGGTCGAGGGGTGCGCGTGCTTAGCACGTAGCGATCCCTACGCCGTTACTCTGGGCTTCTTAACTTCACAAGTGAGCTTTCTCATCGTCACGCAGCAACGGATACTGAGACATTGCAAGGAAAGCGTACAGTTAATTTTTGCCCCGACCGGGAATCGAACCCTGGGCCGAAAGCGAGCACGCTAACCAACGATCCACCGAGGGCTTACTCTAGCTAGATAACTGGTCCGAATTCAGGCTCTTTCTGGAGGAGAATTCTAGCGATCCGCTGCTCTGATTGGTAGTTTTCCGTTGTTCTCCGATCAATACCAGGCAAATGCCGGAGCGGTACCGTAACAAACAGGCCTTGGACCACACGCGATATTTCTTTCCACTTCCTTGCCCTTCCTATCACTTCTTTGAAACACACTTACAAGAACTACACTACCACACATGCCGGGAGACCAGTCGGCAGCTTAGAGCTTGTCCCAGTTGGCGCGGTGCCCCGCTGGTGGGAGATACTTGCTTGGGGAAAACACCATTAGCCGACGGTAGGACGCCGGATAGGCGCCGGTAGGCGCCGGATCTCACCATCGAGCGGGAGATCACCGCCAACTCCCGGGGAAAACATGCATTATACCTACGGGACTAATGACCTTAGCAGTTCACGCGCCCGGAATTATCAATCAATCAATAGGTTAAAATTACTACGAATGTGGAGTAAGCATAGATTTGAAATGAAAACACTAAGCAAAAATGAAAAATAATTCTGAGAACAAAAATACTAAATACAAATGATTTGTCTTTCTTGCTGCACAGCCATAAATAACAATTCAATTTTACTAATAATACCGTAGGTGAAAAGTAATATTGTAAATCTGCAATTTTGTAAGCATACTTAGTCGCTTTTTGAACGTCACTCTCCCAACTTTTACAGTTACACTCGCTCTCTCAACTTTTAAACGTATGTTATTAAAGTTGCTAATTATCCCTCTCAAATACTGCTTTCAAATGAACTGCAGTGCACTGTTAGGAGAGGGCCGGGCAGGGTGGGGTTATTCACTCCCTGAAAAGACAAAAGTGCTCTTATTGAACTATTGTTTTAATACAACCCGCAATGCATGTAGACATTACGGCTTGCTGGGCAGCGGCGTCCGTCGGAAGGACATGGTCAGGAGAGCGAGATCAAACGAGGATAAGATAAACAGGGGAGGGACAGAGCGAGAACTTGCCCGGAAGAAAAAACGGGCAGGGTGAGGCAGAGAGGGTGGAGCGTGGCTGGTAATGAATACAAGACGAATGTTTGAAGTTATACATAACAAAATAAAACAAAAATAAATAATTTTACAAATCTGCATGCACGTCCATCAGAATTTGTATTTAAAAACTTAGTTTGTATAAAATAACATAGCCCGTGTTACAATAAAAGAATCGAGTCAGCAGGAAAAAAAAGTTTTTTAATTGATGCAAATTGAAAATTGATGCAATGCGCCTACTCCCCCGCTCCCACGTACTATAGTTTGTTATATTCTTATAATTATATTAAACATATATTATTATTAGCACAATATAACCGTATAATTTTTAACATTCCCTTATGCAAAGAACAGCGCAGGAATTAATTGAAGCTTCCATTATTGGTGGTAGTCCTTTTGTTTACCGAAATCAAGGAGTACACTGACCACAATAGTGGACGATGTAAAACGTTTTGCCGCAATGCTTTTGAAGCAGTTTCTTCCCGTGCTATATCTCGTTTCGGGACAGAGCAGCAGGATTTGTGAGACAATGGATATTAATAAATTCACTTGCTCCAAATTTAATAACAAATTTGGTAATGATATTAATGATAATAATAATTGAATAGAGCTAACCATTACTCTACAAAAGATATAAAATATTTAAATTATATTTCAAAAATTTCAGTTAGTTATTTTGATTGCTTGACTTAAAAAATGTCATGCTGCTACTTTGTTTAAAAATATTTCGAAAAACGGGTACTACACACAATGCTGAATTTCTCGCCGAAATATATTTAGAAAATTTAATTTAATTTAATTTAAATTATTTTGGTAGAAATAATTTGGTTGGAATAATTTGGTTTGGTTGAAATATTTTGGTTTAAGAATAGTAGAAACTGTATATGTCTTATGAAGTATAATCTGTGCACGGTTTCTTGAGCTCCACAACTTCCCCGCCATTTTATTATACGTAGTTGAATATTAATAAAAGAACCAACAAAGCGAGATAGCAACATTTGAAAATTAGAAATTTTCGATTCCGAAGTGTAGGGAACTTATTTGCATATAATTTGCATTTGATTGCCGTAAACAGTAGCGAGCCAATGCATTAGTTAATATTAATGCAGTTTTTGACTAAATCTGGAAAATCTGATTCGCTCGCAATTCGCTCTTCAGATCTTTTTCTCTCTCAATAATTTTGCAGAGAATGAATGGTAGTTATATTGGATCCCATCAACTTGTTATGCACAATGGAGATAACGATGCAATATCGCTATGTAGAGGCGTCTGTTATTGGTGCTCACAAAGCCCAGCTAATGGAGAATTCTCTGGGCAATCTGGATCTCCAGGCAATCAAACCACAGCTTCGCGTGCTCGAGGCATCCAGCATATTGGCACTGTGAGTTCCAAATGTACGATTATTTTGCGTTATTACCTTTATTGTTACGAGTTTTGGCTAAAAATAGATTATATTTGTTGAATTATACGCAGCAGCGAACATTAAGTAGTCGCATAACAATTTACAAACTGAGAATTCCCGGAAGTGCCATTATTACCTCTGGTGGAATCTCGACACATGAGAGTTGCGGTCTCTGGTGTCCCGATTGCGGCCATTGCGCGGGCGGCTGATGGCCGTAGCAACAGGTACGCGCCGCCCCGCCCCGCCCCGCCCCCGCCCCCGCGCCGCGCTTCGGAGTGCCTGATATATTCGAGCGGGCGCCAATGCGACCGCGGCCTATTATCAGGCGGCGGCGAAGTCGCCCCTCCGGGACTCGTTCACGGGAGTCCATGCATCCTTCCTTATCTCGCACCCCGCCCCCGCCCCCGCTCCCACACCTCACCCCCACGGGTCCCCGGCACTCTCATCCTCAATAATGGCCTGTTCCAGCTGTCTCATTCCCGTCCTCGCCACAGCGCTCTTCGCACCCGCCGCTCCGGACTGCTGCACCTTAAGCGTCCATTACTTTTATGTGCGGAGCGTTGCAATAAAATTCGGTTTCGGCATGGAGCCAAATGCAAGCGCTGTTGGTTCGCTTTCGCACGATCCGTGTACCAGAATGGTTTCTCCTGGGCAATTCCCTACCCAGCATCCTGTTTTCCCTAATGGTCCCTGATCGTTCTTTGGAAATATGCATCATACGATGTATATTTTTCTGTACTCAATGGAATATTGTCGAATTTTCATCGAATATTACAAACAATTTCTTTATGACGGTAAAGTTTTATAATAATTCTGTTTTCCCGTCTTTTAAACTTGCGATCATTTAACACCGCATTCGTATCGAAAAATCTGAGAAAGTGTGCAATCGATGATGAAGCAGAGGAGTTGAATGTAGAACAGAACAATGGAGTCCATTTTTTGTCGTTTTAAGGGATTTCCCAACCTCGAGCGAATATGAGTCCGTGATTCGTATGAACTTCCCTTGCGGTTTCGGAAAGAATCTGTTGCTTGCGATCAAAATTCCAGCTGATCCCTTTCTCTCTCTTGGCTCTACAAAACCATTACGTTTTTTGTGAAATTCGTCCCTTCATACTTAATGTCGTGTTTGAAATTAGGAAGCAAAGATTGAAAGTGGATATTAAAGGTTGTAAAATATGTAATATACAATTAAAGACTCATTGTGTATTGACAATACAAGTAAAAATCGAGCAAAGTACTTTAGTAATGTATTCCTAAAATACAATGTGAATTATTTCCGTGTAAAGAAAGAAGCTAGTACACAATGTTTATTAACGTGAGGAAGACATATTAAAAAATTATGTAAAATAGTTTTTTCAGAATTGGTAGATGTGTTTTGGGAGGAGTGTGCTATTTTATTATCGTCTGTGTATTACTTTTTAAGTTTTGAACATAAAAAATACTTGAATTCATGAATAAAATCACATTGTGGCATACTAGAGAAATCAAAATAATCGTAGTAGCCACTCACTACTTGAAATCATTGCACTGCTTTTGTTTTGACGTAATTTAAGAAAAAAATTCTTGGCATTCATGGGAAGTGAAATAGTACATTTAGCAAAGGCTAATTCTAAATGTATGTATTCAATACTCTTTCTATATTTGCAGAAATAAAGGAATTATGTGCGCAATGTCAATATATTTAATAAATACATATTAATTAAATTAGAAAATTTGATTCCACTTTTACCAACTACGTCAAATCCATTGAAATTGGATTCCCTTAAATAAACGGGTAGGCTTATTTAAGATTTTGCTTATTGCCATGGACTATAAATGGAATTGTAAAATATTTTCGTTTAAGTCAGAAAATGTAGTTTTGCATCTCATGATGTCAATATTTTTCACTGAATAAACCCTTCAAATGGGTCAGCAGCGCGGCTTTGGAATAAAATTCCGATGGCATAACTGTTCTCTCAATATGGTACAGATCTCTCATACACCTCACTCCCTCCCCTCCCCCTCACCCTCACTCCCTCCCCCTCTCTCTCACTCTTCGTTCTCCTATTGTTATATTTTTCACTTTGATCTTCCGACTTCTCTTTCATTCTTTCAATTCAAAAATGTTCGGAGTCACGTTAGTTAATATGTACAGACGTTTGAACTATATTTACGTTGACCTTTATTTACTACAGCTTTCTAAGATAGCAGTTTGGTGTGCACAAGTTCTCGAGAACGAAGCTTTGTTCTTTTCTCTTTTCTTGCACGGGTTAGGTGACATTCCTGATCCAGCTTTAACCTTGCCATCTTCTCTGATGTCTCTGGACTCTTTTTTCCTTAATGGTCTGCATTGGAGTGTTTCATTGGAGCTTTGTATAGTTTCTTCTTTCTGTATCTTTCTATTCTTCTTTTCATTAACGTAATTTTTATTCTGTGGGTTTCTCGGAGAAGATGTATGTCCCAGCTAACATCAATTATAATTGGGCTTTGGCATGGTGAATTTTACAGTCAGGTTGTTAGCCGTGGCGATTCGCAAAAATGGACATATACCGGAATACATCTGTCTGCTCGAGACGGGATTCAACTCCGCGAGGTAGCTACAGAGCTACCACCTCTACTACACAGGACAGTAAAAGGGGGCCAATTATTTCAGAAGTACATTAAATAGTTGTTGATTTATCTTACTAAGTGCGCATTCTTTTATTCCTCGCAACAAGAGTTATCAAAATTGCATCCTTGCATATTGTTGAATTTCGTCGTCTTCCGCTTTTGCCTGAGTGTACGGAACGCATTTGCTCTCGTATAAGAAGCGGCGGCGGTGGCTCGGCCCGGCCCAGCACAGCCGGGGCCAGGGCATTCGTGGAATGAGCGCGATGGCCTGTGGAGAGGCGACGTGCGCTCCTCACGTGCTTTTGACGTCTGGCCGTCGCCGTCGCCGTCGTTGTCGGGGCTTCGAGTGGGCCTTGGATGTCCTTGGGCAACCGCGCCGCGCCGCGCCGCGCCGCGCCGCGCCGCGCCCCGCCGCGCTGTCCGGGGCCGTCCCGCAGTCACGGCCCGCCTCCTTTTGCCGGCCGCTTTTTCAGCACTGCCCTGGTCGAGCGCGCGGTTGGCCGAACAGCCCCGCTCTCCTGGCTACCTATGACGCAGGCTACACGCGGTTTCCGTACTGTCGAACCCAGGCGAACTACTGAGTAATGACCTCTTCAGTATTTGAGAGGTTGCTCTATTATTTTTCGGCAGCTGACCTGGAATGACAGGAAAAATTGAACTCGAGGTCCTGGTTTCAACTTCGCGATGCTGCCAGTACTCCGGAGGGGGAGGGAGGTCAATCAAGTCGAGCATTATCAAACACAATATTAACCTAAAAATGGCATTTCGTTTATTGGGAAAATCGGCCATTTCTTTCTTCGACGAACGCGAAAACTTCACCATTCTTTTCAACGTTCTTCACGCTATCCAACAACAAAACTTAATTGCCGGCTTGGTGGCCGAGATTGCTAAGGCAGTAGTGTCGTAGTGATCTCGAACCGAAGGGTCGCGGTTTCGAGTCCCGCCTCGGGCATGGTTGTATTTGTGTTCGTCCTTTCACCCCTTATCATCAATCACCATATCGTTTCATCCACATAGTTACCATACCGTTAACAGCAATAGTGGTCGCTCATGACCTAAGATGTTGATGCGACCTTAAATAACCAATAAAAAAATTTAATCAAAACGATGGAGCCTTTTTATTAAAAATTTTGAAAATGTCATATGGGCTTCATGTCAAGACCCCCCCCCCAAAAAAAAGTGTTGTTCTCAGACGGACGCAGACATGTTTTGCCGTAATTCGATTTTTCTGTATCAAGGACCCACAAAACATGGATTCTGGTGTTAGAGAGTTCTTTTATACAATAAACTGCGTATTAGACAATAATTTTTTCTAAATTTAGCAACTGAATTAATCCACTTTTTCGCTACCAGAGACCTGTAATAAGTTTTCTGCCGTAAATTTGCCGTTTTTTCGCGCAGCATTACATAACTTTCTCTGTTCTGCGCAAGCGATAGCGAGAAAATAAAAGGATTAGACTATTAATAAGATATTAAAGGCTACGACGTTTCGGCCTTCAAAAGTTTGTGACATAATTATACACAAAGATACGGTATAAGATTGCGAAAAGTAAGATGGACGTCAGTCGTGTGAGAATTATGTGAAAATGAGGTACATCAAATAATCTACATAATCATATTATGTACCTCACTCCACACGACTCACATCACTGACGTTCCTCCTACATTCTGTATTCTCATCACATGTCATTTTGTATAATTTGGTTACCTGCAAGAATATCTTTCACATTTCCTGAAGAAGTCCAGAGTTTTTTTAAGACCGAAAAGTCGCGACATTTGATATATTTTCAATTGTTTAACCATCTTTAATAATATAATATATCCGATGTTAAGAAGTAAAACGAAGTACGAGAAGTAAAACGAAGTACGAGAAGTAAAACGAAGTACGAGAAGTAAAACGAAGTACGAGAAGTAAAACAAAGTACGAGGAGTAAAACGAAGTACGAGGAGTAAAACGAAGTACGAGAAGTAAAACGAAGTACGAGAAGTAAAACGAAGTACGAGAAGTAAAACGAAATACGAGAAGTAAAACGAAGTACGAGAAGTAAAACGCAGTATGAGAAGTAAAATGCAGTACGAGAAGTAAAACGGCGAAAAAAGTATCATATAAGAATTTTTTTAATTATATTTCCAGGATATATTTAAAAAACATTTAATATTAATATTTTACATTGAAGTTCTCTATCTTGATAACGACTATTTATAGAATGGTTCAAACAGGTATCGATGTTAATAAGAGTAATTATATTTTCTGGGTAACTGAAATTTCAAATCCTTGAAAAATATGAATTTTCAATCCTTCGTGAAGCATTATCTTCTTGAAATTTCAATGGTTCGAACCAGACCATCCTTTCTATAAACAAAGATACATCTCGCGGTTTGCTCGTTTATTCTCAGATATGATTCATAGAAGATCCATCATCTGGCACATCCCTTTCAAGTATCTTGCGATTTCCGCGGAGATATTCTTGTCGAGTGATGTGGTCTTTCCGATCTCTCCTTCCACGCCCGACTTCAAGCCTTTCTGGTTTTGATGTCTTCTTCCAACACGACATCGTCGTTTGCTCTCGTCTGATCTTCCAGCTGGGAACATTAATTTGCCTGTCCGTTCTTGCTAACTGATCTTTGTCTAATGCCTTTTCACACTTCATTCACAACTGTTATTTTCCTTTTTGACATCTTGTGAGTTCTGCAGCCTCGTTTCCTCATTGTTTACGTATCATAGTTTATCAGTGTTTTTCTTGTTAGTCGACAGATGTAGGTTGCGATCTGCTTCACTCTTTCCGATCAATAACTTATCATTTAAATTGTTATTCTTAACTTTGTTTTCTTGTAATCTGTTTGTTGAATTATAGTTTTACGTAATAATATTTCAAACGTAGCTCTTGCTGAGCGAGCTATAAATGCCAAGTGTACAAGTAAAACTATGCGTTTTTTCATTAGAGAAATTGTATTAGCGGGTTAGTTAATCACGTTGTCTCTGCGCAGAATCCTCTCATCTGATGCTGAAAGGGTAAATCGATTACGTTTATATACCTTTTGAGAAAGATAAGCAAGTTTAAGAGATACAGCCCTATTAAAAAGTATTCGTTTGTTCTCTTGTGTTTTTTGCTCAAACCATAGGCAGATATTTTACAGAAAATATTATTCAATTTTGCCGGCCTATTGTTCTCAATTTTCCGTGAAATTCTCTGCATGTTTAGAGGGTCGGCCATAAAAAAATATTTTATGAACTCCTGTAGAAACTGAATATGTAATATGGTATTGAGTGCATTGTGTGATACGATTTTTAAGTTTTCACCTGCCTTGAGAATAAATGTGTGGTAGGATATCATCCTTCCTTTCAGTAGGAATCTGTACTCTATCCAATACCACCAGTCACGTTGTCTCAACCTCGGCGCTCAACGCAACCGCAAATGTCCTTTTTATGGGTTGACATACACTTGTTTCAGGAAGAAACTTTCTGTTTGACATTGCTGGCAAATTTTAGGAATCGGTAACATTTCACACCGTGAAACGCTTGATAGACGCACTGAAAAGCATGTTTCTTACAACAGGAATTTTGCATTAAATTTTGGGTATTTTGTTTATTTACTGTTTACTGTCACATTTAATATATTCATTCAGAAGTATTATGATCCAACTTACTTTCTGAATTTGGGAGACAATATTAAATTCGCGTACTACGAATAATACGTATTGCTTCATTAAATGACTTTTTCTCTGTTAGACAGCCACTGTTGAAGCAACTGCAGTTACAGTTGTAATTAATGCAGTCTACGAATGAGTTTTAATAGATGGATGCTTGCCAACTCTGTATATGTAGACGTGATTTTCTCAAGACACTACAGCAATAGCAAGCTCGAAGCTGATGAGTGGCTGGTAAACATTTGAGGCAACTTGCAAATGCACTATGGTGTATTAGGATTGATGGTTAGTCATTACTTGAATATTTTCAAACCAATCTCTTCCATGAACGTGACAAAGAACGCACCAAACAGACGCACTCACCAATTTTTTTAAGTTATGAAGGTATTTGGTGCGTTTTTTTCCTCTATTGTCTTTAGTCTTCAATAAATAGTTTCTAAAATTGAAGAATCATTGAAATAAATCCTCATTGTTATGAATATAATTAATATTTTTGTACTTCATATTACCTTGACTTCAATTATTATGATCCAGAATTTTATTGAATGTGTTTTCGAAATTCATTTCTCTCATTACTTGTGATTGGTATGTCCGTATTCCCAGAGTTTCTTAGCAAAATATTACCAAGTGAAAAAACATTTAAAGAATATTTTCTTCTGCAAATTCTTACGTAGATATTTGTCTCTGTAAGGGTATTATTTCTTTAACCCATAACTCCAATATTTTCGGCATACATCTGTCATGCGAATTGCGAAGGTCATATACTCGTAGGCCCTGAACTTCTCTCTGCAACCTTGGAATGTCTGCGCGAGTTTTGTGTTATTATTACTACCCATAAACGAATTAATAGGATCTCTGTAAAGATTATCTAATGCAGTGAGGTGGAGAACCCGAAATACCGGTCAGTACTACATAATATGCTATGTGAATAAATGACAGAAAATTGAAATGCTGGGAGAATGAATCCCTCCAATGCTCCCACAAGACTAATATTGCTTTTATCAAGGAATAATATTGCTTTTCTAGGTAACATTAAAATTCTTCTGTACGATCGCGCTGTAAGCATTCCCCTGGACTCTTATTTTGTAATTGTCTCTAGCGAATGCTTTCTGTTCTTGAAAACACACATAGTGCAAAAACACAGATAGTGATCGCATACTTATAACTTTCGAAGCTAAATGTCTTACTACGAAAACATGGAATGTAATAAATGTTTTAAGCGTCAATTTAAATTTATTTCATGAATAGTAAATGATATAAAGCCCCAAAATGCAAAAATAAATCTAAAAATAAACCAAAATAAAAATGTCGCATGACAGAAGGTGTGCAGACCAGGCACAGAAAGTGATCGAACAGTCGACGTAATGAAGTTAAATGAAGTAGCTAGTAGTTGATTTACCAACATTCTATAATCCATTAAAAAATATATCATAGTGTATCATTGATCAGGAGGAAATTTCATCTGGATTTTAGAGAAATTGATATGCTGATTCCATGAGGTATATTCTTTTCCATTACGCAAGGTTTTATCACAAAGTGTATTTGAATAAATGGGAAAAGAATAAATAAATTTAGTTATTATGAAAACCTATATTTGCGAATGAAAGTGAATAGGATCAGAAGTAGAATCACTCAAAGAATTTACTTAGTTTGTACATCCTTGTGGTACCGTTTTCGTTTCTCCTCAAAGCACCGTTTGCCGCTTCTTCCTTTGCATGACGGATTCATGGCGCACGGGGCACAGATCCCACCGGATGCAGTGGCGCGCTCATAGCTGCCAGAAGGTTAAGAGTTCTAATGATTCTAATGACAATAGAGTTCAGAAATGGAACAACAATGGAACTGCAGTTCCACAACAACAATGTAATCTGTTTTAAGTTAGAATCCTCAGAATCCAAAAAAACTATGAGTAGGAATGCCAATGGCATGGCATAAAAGTGCTTTTTTTCTGCGGACCTTACAAGTATTATACTGATTTGTGCGAAAATTATGGGCGATGCAATTTTTTTCATTATTTTTTTTCTGAATCCAGCACCCAAAAATCTGGGTAAATCAGCTATTGCTTTCCAGACAATTTTTCACATGTAGGTGTGTGTAATCGATAAAAGTACTTTTTTTACAGTTTTTGTGTTTTGCTACAAAATATGATTTAATTATCTTATTAGATCGTATCATCTTAATCAGATCGTAACGATTCATGTTATGCGAGAAAAGCAGTATAATAATTCGTAGCGTGTCATCACCGAGGTTGCCTTGGAACTCTCAAAACACGTCTTCTTAAACACTTCCAGAATGTTGTAGGACTCGGCTAAAAATAATGCCATCGATTCGTCTTTTCGAGTAACATCGAATTAGCAATTGATCACCTCTGTAAGTGACATAGCTCCACCCAGGAGGAGCTTAAAATTCCCATCCCAAGACACGTTTTTTATTATTTTCTAAGAATGTTCTGGAACAATCCGAAGAAATTGATAATGGCACATAGATCGTACGATTGGTATACGTGTTAATCTGCAGTTGCTGGCCATGCCACTTCCTTTTTTTTTTTTAATTTATTTATTGCTTGTTGGGTTGTACAGAGTTCAGTATTACACTCTTTCATATGTAATGATGACTTACTACTAACTTAATAATATACTTAACCAAATTCTACTATTGCTACTACATTGGGGTAGATTACTCATGAGAGTATCTACTGTTCACAAATGTTTGAGAATATTTTGAGGAATGAATCGAATGGGTATCTATTGTTTATTCTGGTCTGTGTGTTGTTCGTTGAGGTTAGATTGTATTGTTTTAGTTGGTCTATTGCGTTTATGTTGGAGTAGAAATTATTGGATATGCGTGCTATTTGATAGGTGATTGAGTTCATGTTTAATTCTCTGTGAAGTTGTTGATTTGAAATGAACCATGGGGCGTTAGTGATTGTTCTGAGGAATCTGTTCTGTATTATTTGTATTTTTTTAACGTTGGATGGTGCGGCATTTGTCCATATGGGACATGCGTATAGCATTATGGGTCTTATGGTGGTTTTGTACAGTGTTATTGCATTTGTTAATGAAAGTTTGGAGTTTTTATTTAGTAATGGTTTGAGTTGGATTAATCTCACTTTGGCCTGTTGTATTTTAATGTTGATGTGGTTTTTCCAGTTGAGTTTTGTATCGAGGGTTGGTTCTAAGTATTTGATAGGTTGATTCATTGGTGTCCAGTTTATTATGCTATTGTTTAATAGTAATGGTTGGGGAGTAGAGAATGGTCTTAATGAAAAAATTTTTGATTTTGATTTGTTCGGGTTTAGTTTGATTTTCCATTTTGTTGCCCATTCATCTATTTTGTTTAAATGTTGTTGAATTTTTGTACTGCTATATGACAACGTGTGACTTGATATGAATATTGCCGTATCGTCGGCGAACTGTGCAAGTTGCGTGTAACGTGTGATGGGGATATCTGCTGTGTAAAGGTTAAATAGCGTTGGGGATAGTGGTGAGCCTTGTGGAAGTCCTGCTTCTATTGTGCGTGGGTTGGAGCTATGATTGTTTATGGTTACTGTGAAAGATCTGTCTGATATAAATTGTGTGATAATGTTTAGTAGGTATTTAGGTGTTCCTATAGTTTTGAGTTTGTAGATTAATCCGGGGTGCCAGACTCTGTCAAAAGCTTGAGATACGTCTAAGAGTATTGCTATTGTGTGTTTCTTTTCTTGAAAGCTAGTGTGAATATATTCAGTTATCCTGAGTAATTGGTGTGCAGTTGAGATATGGTTTCTGAAACCAAATTGATGATTTGGGATAGCTTCTGACTTTGTTAGGTGATTATTGAGTCTTTTTAAAATTAGTTTTTCAAATATTTTTGAAATAGTTGGCAGGAGACTTATTGGTCTATAATTCGCTGCAAGACTATGATTAGTGTTTGGTTTAGGGATCGGGATGATATTTGATATTTTCCAAGAACGTGGGAAATAGCCTAATCTGAGTGATGAATTATAGATGTTATTTATATGTGCAATTGTGGATGTGGGCAAGTTTTTTACTATTTGGTTGCTAATTAGGTCGTGTCCAGGAGCTTTTCTTTTGGGCAAATTTTTTATGAGGTTTTTAACTTCGGAGGGTGAAATGAATTTTATTCTCTGAGGGACGTCATAGTTTGGTGCTCTATTTGAATCAATTATTGCCTGGTGGTCTGAGTGTACGGATGTATTGTTAGGTTTGAATGTTTGAGCGAAGTGTTCTGCTAGTGCTTCTGCCTTGTCTTGTGGAGCATATTTTATACCTTGTGCCGTGTTGAGGGGTGGCATGGTTATTTTTTTGTTTAGAAGACATTTTGAGAAGTGCCAAAGTGATTTATTTGAGGTACTTAGTGATTCTATTTTGGTGTTGAAGGATTGATGGGTGTGTAGATTAATTGCTTTTTTTGTTATATGATTTAGGAGATTTAGCTCTTTTTTCAGTTGTGGAATTCTATTGTTGCTCCATAGTCTTCTAGTTTTATTGCGTGTGTTGATTATTTCTATTATTTCTTTGGGTAGTTTTGGTTTTGTCTTAATGAGAGAATATGTGGGTCTGTTGTCTTGCAAGTGCTTTATTGTGTTTATTATTATTTCGTTTATCTGCATGACAGATTTGTCTATTTCTAGGGGAGAGTTTAATATTTTGAATTGGCCACTTCCTCTTCTTGGAGCAACGAATTCTTCACCCTTGGCTATGCACGATTGATACGGGCTCTAAACTCCGTGCCATCGGTCATCGGGCTATCCGCAATAGATCCAGATTCACAATTCATAATACATAATCACTATCGAATATGTAATCAGTAAAGAATGCGACATTATTAACACAATTTTTTAAAAATATTGAAATAATTCTACATTTTTTAACAATTTTGCTCGTCGAAAGTCGAAACAAGTCCTGCTGTAAGCGACGGCTCTCTGTGGCCTACCGAATTCTGTCAATTCATTCATAAAGAGGGACATTGCAAATGGTTTAAAGTCAGAGTCAGGTCAAGTGCTTTCGTCCATCCGAAACTAGTGCTACATAAAAATTGGTGTAAACGTAGGCTTGGACAGCAACGTCAGCATTAGTTACCTAGAGAAATAGTTGATAGTGGCCCTTGTTTTAGCAGTACTCATGTGTCTCTCAGTGTATCAAGATGTGTCGCGAAATGTAATACTGAAGCAGTGCACTTGAGGCTATTCACAAAATTATTTTCGTAATCTACT
Source organism: Teleogryllus occipitalis (assembly GCA_011170035.1). Lineage (NCBI taxonomy): Eukaryota > Metazoa > Arthropoda > Insecta > Orthoptera > Gryllidae > Teleogryllus > Teleogryllus occipitalis. The sequence goes on along the minus strand of BLKR01008985.1, from coordinate 16,440 downwards.
TTATACGCAGTCATAACAGATGTTCGACAATATTTGGTTGTAGTTATTTATTTTGTATATTGAATAATTGTATTTGTCAAGATTGGATAATATATCGTGGAATTCGTGTTCTGTAACGTGAGTTAATGAATGCTACGTGCAATTTCCGCCTGTAGTAAATAACGAAGAAATAGAGATACCGTTGAGGAAAGGAGGGAACGCTTAGACTTACATAGTTGAATTGGTGTAGAAGCGGAAGCTAGTGCTGCTACAACTGCACATACTTTCCGCATTGTAACTTTTGCAATTTTCAAAAATTAATAGAACTCAACAAAAAATGGATATCTACCAATTTTATAGCGCACTCTGCCCTATTAGAGAAAGCAAATAAAGAAAAAATATTGAGTCTTATTGAGAATTTTTGTACATTACCTTTACTTGAAGCAAACGTTACACGAAAACTACACTATTTTGAAAAAAAGTGCACGACCATTTGTAGAGATAGATTTCTTTTTTGTAGCAGAACATCGAAAAAAATGAACTTTTGCAGTTTTCGAAAATTCAGAGTGCGACGATAATGAGATCTGCGCTATTTTTACAATCGCACTTTTGCTTTATCTGAGAAAAATAAACAAAATCAAAAAATGTTGTGCCAATTTTTTACAAAAAATTAAGTGTTGAGTCTTTATTTAAAGTACCCCTAATAATCAAAATATTTGTTTCAAATTCGCAGAACCTTGAGTTCGGCCACATTGATCGGGGAGTGCCAATTTTGGTGACAAAATTATCTGAAAGGTTTGGGCATTAGTGTTGACCATAGACGATTTGCCGTAAACCAATTTTTCCACGTTATGGACCCATAAAACGTGAATTCTAACCACAGAGTTTGTTAGAGAAAGTAATTGAATACACATAAGAACAAGATGTATCCACTTTTCAATATCAGAGACCCACAATACGAGTTTTTTTGTCGAAAAATCGCCACTTTCCGTTGCAGTATTACAAAATTTTCTCTTTACAACGTAGGTACGTATTAGGTGAGAAAGAAAAAAGAGAATAAACTAGACCCTTCAAAATGTTTATAGCAGCATAGATCAGCTAGCGTCAGATCAGGTAGCAAAGTGGTAAAGATACCCCTATTCTTTAACTGAAATGTCATATGCAACTGCAAGGAAGGGTGATACGAACTGTGCGTTAAATGCACATTACATAAGACTCAAAATAAGTCTTCCAAGGTAGTGGGATGAGATTACAAACGAAGCAAGTGTGGTAGTGAATGAATATCACGCATAATGAAAACCGACTTGTAAACGCTTGATACTAGTATTACATTTTAATTGATAATAAGAATGCAAATGAACGTAAACAAAAAGTGCTTGTTCCCGATATTTATATTTTTTCATTGGACACTAATAACGTTTCGAAGAAAAGAAAATACGATTTTCAGTAAATATCGTATTTTTGTTGAATATTATACTTTTTACCGCAAATAAAACGTTGGCATTCGTTTGTCGGTGATGGGAAAATCAGAATTTTGGAGCTTGCGAGTGGGTGTCTTCTGGCCGCGCCGTGGGGCTGCGTGGGGAAACTCGGGGAGGGACATTGGGGCAGGAGGTGGGGGAGGGGCGGGGGCCGGGGGCGCAGGGGCTTTGGGGGCAGCGGTGGCGGGCGCGTGCGGGCGCTGGTAGCGCTCGTAAGTTACTCCTCTGTCTGTCCGTTGGCCGCATCCCAGCGTATCTGTAATTTCCATTTCGTCAATTAGTCTGGGAATGTTAATCTGCAGTTTGATCTGCATATCTGACTGCCACACATTTCATGGGCAGCCGCACTCCGATGGCCTGCTGGGAGGGGAGTTGCGTGACTGGGGAGGGCCCCGTCGAGGGGGGCGGGGGGGGGGCAAGTGGGTGGGTGGGGGCAGGGCAGGCGCTGTTGCAGCGCAGCGGTCGGCGAAATGGGACGTCGTACTACGTGAAAAACGTTATTACAAGCGCATTGCAACCTTGCGTCCTGGCCAGTGCCTCTAAAGTTCCACTTATTACGTCCGAACTTGTTTCGGTTCTTGAATCGTTATTTGCATAAACAAAAATCCCCACCTCCTATAAAAGCTGCATATATATGTGAAGTATTAAGACCTATTTGCATGGAAGAGTTGCTAAGGTGCGGCGAGATTGCGTATCCCGGGAAGGGGAGCTTGGCAAATGAGACGAGTTGATCTTGCGAGCCTCTTTTGTGCATCGTTCCATTCGAGATATGTGGGCGTTAGACAAAGGAATGAGTGGTAACACTAGCCTATTACGAGTAGTTAGCGTCGGATATCTACATTTTTTGCTATTTTAGAGTTGAGAAGATTGTTACAGTACGAAAAATCAAGAGTAAATTTTGCCGGCAAAGAACACCTGCCGATACTTACAAGTAAAGATGTAATGAGAAAATTGATTACTTCTCCATATAAAGCCCAATTCCTTTGAGAAATTGAACAATGTTAAATGTTGTGCGATTGTGTAATGGAATCGTCAGTTATATTGTAGTATTGGAAAGCATTAAAACTACTATATAAAGTCGATTTAGAACTCTATTACCTTAATGTAATCCATACATGCCAAGTTTCCTTTCAACAAAATCGTAACACTTTTTAAACTGACGGATTGAATTTTCCTTTTTATTCGTAATCTGTTCAATGTTTTCTAATAGTTTAATTTTAGAGTTTTCGACAGGAATGGTAACTCTAAAAGTACGTCGAGGTTTCTCGTCATGGACATGATGTTCCGCATTTTCCTTGGGGTAACCATGGCTAATATTTCTAGGATAAAAATTGGGCTATTGCAAAACTTGTTATAAAACCATGAAATTCTCTCAGTGAGTATGAGTTGTTGATAATACATTCTTCACATGTTGATATCACCGATTTTTGAAATCATCTTGGATTACTTGTATTTCAGTGAATTTATTTAATTTGTTTCAATTTATGCTTGCGTCTAATCCTGTTTTGTGAGCAGATTAATAGAGTAGCAGATCGTCAAAGCATCCATTTAGATATTCAAAAATAACTGTTACTGGAAGATGACAGTTTCCACGTGTAGAAAAGATAAACATCTATATAGCAGCTAATACTGCCAGAAATGGTCCAGAAATTAAACTATTATATGCATGTTCTATTATATGTATTAGAGAAGGGGTGGCGTTCAGTTTTACTGCTTGCCTGTATTATTGATGTACTTCATGTTATTTATTTATTTATTTATCATCGAAAACAGTTAAAAACTGTGTGACGTACTATGGGGGAAAGTATATTCTGTATACGTTTTCTTAAATTCTGAAATCCCTTCCCTAACCCATATACATGTTGAATTCTGAATACTGATGGAAATGAGCATTTTTGGCAGGATTGATAAGAAAATATTCGCTCCAGTGTAATAAAAACTATTTTCAAAGGCAAATCTGCTATTGATTTTGACTATTATCTCTCATCGTGCCCTTTATTGAAGGAATCGACTTCCTGCGAGAGAACATGGAGAACGATAATTTGAATAACTATATTTTCTACAGAACTCTAGAAGGCGTGCACGGTAGTGAAATTGCATTATGTCCAGAAACAAAACAAAGGACCATCACAGCATTCGCTCAAAGGATTGGGGAAACTGGACCAAAAACCTGACCGAGATGGGAGTCATCAAGATCGTCTGTAAAAAAAAAAGAAAAAAAAAAGTTCTCCTTTCCATGAAACAAAGCTTCATAATAGTCATTATTAAAATATCTTGGGTTGAGGGATAATGTGGGTTTAGAAGGAAACTGAGACATACCTACTTCCTAGATGGTATACACAAAGTATTGTGATGCTTTTTTTTTATCTTGAAATGAGTAGTTTATCCCTTGGGATTTATACGGTACGAACAACTTATTTTTAAAAGGTTTGTGTTTTTTACCAATAATTGATTTAATTGAGATTCGTGTTTTTTCAGCGATTACAGGATTTCTATTTAATACATCCTTATAATGTATATTGTTTGATACATTGAGATACATTGTTTCATTTGTGTCTTATTACAATTGTATATGTATGCATGAGGGAAAGCAGTGATGTAGAGATAAACACTGCGCTTTGTCAACAAATTCCGTTTTTCGTGAATCAAGACGTTCATTAAATTTCTTTTCTCTTATGTTCTACATAGTTGTAAGAATCGCAGTACAGTACTTGATAACCTCTCTCATTTATTGTTTTGAAACCTTGGCTTTGGTGAAATCTTTTCTAAAACTTTTTTTGTCTCTTACTTAGTCATGCTTGGAAAACTGTTAATTTTCAGAATCGTGTTTTAGTGTGTGACGAAGAGTAAAGCTATTGAAGAGTGAGACTTTGTGTTTTAAATACAATACAGAAATCTTCCAGTAATGGTCATTTCAAATTAGTCATAAGTTATACAGTAAAAGCTGACTAATAATATTACTACAAATAATAATTGAATATAAAAATGAAGATATAAATTTTTAGGCCTTCTTGATGCTGATGAATTGTGGTGGTTGAAATATTAAATCTGGGTGTATTCTATTTTGTAGAGTAAACGAATTATTTTGTGAAGTCTTCATTGAACGACAGAATTCGTTTATCCAATAATATTGTATGAACTTTAAAAAAATATGTAATCTTTATGTGAACAAATACTCAAATATAAAAATATTTTTGCTACTTTACGATGTGAGACATTTCTGCTACTTCCATGTGTTGTATTTAAAGTACCCGAGATGTTTTTGGATCGCCCAGGAATGACTAGAAATGTGTGGTATGTGTGAAGTGAATATGAAATAATATCAATGGCGGTCCCGGCACTTTATTCTCTGAATCAATGGGTCTTCAATGGCCCTAAACTGTCAGCTCGAGAAATTCTTGGGCCGCGCGCCCTAAGGAAGTTCTCACAGAGAGGATGTTTAGCCAACTTCTCACTGCGAGCACCGAAGAAATATTTTGACATACATTTATTACAATCTTCTTGTCTATGATATTATTTTTTCTCAATAATCTTACTGAATATTTTTCCGGATTTTTCTGATATTTCCTTCATTTACAAGTTTTTATTGGGTATGGATTGCTATATGGTTTATTGTATTTGGATTCTTTTAGCAAACTTATCCATAAAAACAAATAAACGACACAGGGTGGCATATTGACAGATCTCGCCCGCAAGGGACCACACCTAATTAATCATGTTACGGCTCTTTTTTCCGTCGATATTTGACAAAAGCGCCCAACAAAAACGGTCATTTTCACCCTTTTGAAAGACGGAAGCCAAGATGGTGCTCTATGTCCAGCACGAGCAAATTCTTTTCAGTTCTTTATTGACTACAGTGAAGCAAGAGGGGAGATAAAAATCTCCATTTAGATATTTATTTAGTCAAAAACAGCGAAAAACTGTATGTGACGTTTGGGGGGAGAAAATCCTCTGCGCACGCTTTCTTGAGTTTCAGAATCCCTTCCCGACAATTTAACCATTAATAGTTGAAAGATGGAAAAAGTAATAATAATAATAATAATAATAATAATAATAATAATAATAATAATAATAATAAATTTTATAAAAGCGAGATATTAACATTTCCAAAACTAAATCTTTTCGTTTCCGAGTTATAGAAAACTTATTTGTAGCGGTAAACGAACTGCTGATTTGATTTTTCTGTATTGGCAACAAGATATAAACTCACCCCAAGCTCTACTACCACTACAAGCAAAAGAAGAGTTTAACAAAACGTGCGCATAGTGAAGCTACATAGAAAGACAAAATAGCCTTACAAAGACAAAATGGGACGTGTTTGCAAAGAGAAACGGTGGTCTGACAGAAAGAGCGCAGATCTTACAGCCAGATCACAGACGCAAGTAGAGGAACTACTTTATTGTTCAAAGATTCTATTTAAAGAATTTATTTACTCTCTGAAAAGTAGTTAAAATACTTAGCGTGGAATGCATCTAATAAAATCAAGGAAACTCGATATTGAAGTCAGATTCTGTTTTATAAATGTGTTGGTGCTACAAAAAAATGTGTTAAGATTATGTGCAGATAGCTTTTCGTCTAGTAAAATTCTAAATAATGTTGTACTAAATTTATTTAATGTGCAGGTATTTTACAATTTTCGGATAAAAGTAGAATGTTCAATATTGAAGATTTTTTTCCTCCTAAATAAGAATGTTTTAAGTGCAGTACCTGAGATGTGCACAGTAAAATAAAACGCTTTAATTCGTGTAATTCGTATAAAGTAGTAGTGCTATCATTATACAGCGACAAATAAATATCACGAAGATTATCCTCTCCTATCAGTAATTCTGATAATGAAACAAAATAATAGATTCATTATCAGTCGGTCAAAATATAGATGTTGCGTTTCAATTCATATGAGAGTTGAATTTATAATTAACGTGTTACGGCATTACGGTGATCTTTATGTAATATGAACGCCCTTTCAATTTGTAATTTGTAGTGTTTTCCCAATCAAAATGTGCCTTATCTTCTGACTTACACGTTTCCTAAATTACCTTTACTTTTTATTACGTTAGTTTCAGCCTGCACGCAACCGCATTGTATGCAAACGAATTACATTGACACACAAGAAAACTCTACACTTCATTTCTCACTGTGCGATGTAAAATCTTATATCCGCCGTAACTAACCGGTATTTTACGAAAAATCTTTAGTTACATGCGTCACGCAAAATGATAAATTTTACAAGACTACAATATTTGAAAATTTTGTAACATATTTCAGAAAAGCTTCCGTAGATTGCAGAATTCAATCCATCCAAAACAATTGTGACTTTTTGTCTCTAGTTTTGCTCTCCAGACGAATTCAATAAGAATCGCTATGAAATAGGCCGTCGTGTTTTTAATTGTCTTGGAATGTCCGAAGTGCATATCTCGCGCAAATACGAACGAGTGTGTACAGTAAAGGAAAAAGAAGGCACGGCGTGCCCACCAGTGAGTAAACATCCGCCCACACTGGGTTGACTCAAAACAGCCACTGACTACTGAACCGTATGTGCAGCCGTTTCAAACAAACACTTTCTATAATGGCAATACCATTTGCTATAATAATAATCTTCAACTTTTGAAGTCTTCCTCTTCTTCCCCCTCCCTCTATTAGTGATTTTATAGAACGTTCTGGGAGCGGCCTGGCTCTCTCGAGGCGAGGATGATAATCTGCTCGCACTAATACACGGGCTTGCTTAGATCCGTCCGGGGGGTCACGCGAGCCAGGGCCTGGTGCTTGCTGCTGGCCTGCAGTCGTAAAGCGTGCCACTCAGCCCGATGAAAGTGCGATTGCTGCAAGAAATCTATGATAAGCCGCAGTGTTCGTGTCTCCAGAAAAATGTTACGTTAAAACACTAAAATTTGTTATTTTTATTCACGGTTATGTCCCGAGAGCGCTGTCAAAACCGTCATGAGGTCGTCGTGACGCCAATAAAATTTTCATTTTCACTACGGTCAGGTAGAGGAAGAAGTTAATTGTTTTAGTGTGTGGTTTTTGCACACATTAATTGTGTAAACAAAATTCTCGGAAAGAAAAATAAACGAAAATTATTTAAATGTATTCATGTACTATTGTATGAATCCATAAATATACATAATGTGTACAAAATTGAATGTAATGTTTGTTAGAACAATATAATATCACTGGTGCACAAGAAAAGTCACCCATCTCAAAAGTACTTTTTAGTTAGTTGGAAAGTTACAAAATAATATATTTTACCAATAAAAATTTCATAAAGTTAATTCACAAAACAGCCAAGTAAAACACTTTCGCGAAGTAAACGTCTCTTCTAAGATTAAAACAGTTCTGCAAAATGAAAATGTTTGAAGTGTCACTTTTCGTGTTCACAAACGATCTGTGAAGATGATGTAGAAAAATTAGACCGTCTATCTCACAAATATTTGCACTTAATGACGGAAATTGCCTTAAAGGTCTTCTTTAATACATTAGTCGGTGTGTTCGTGTTTTTATAAACACATTTGTCCGTCACAAAAGAAACATTACGTAGACGTACAAAACTTGTCTGCATCAAGGCGCAATATGGGCGTTATATTGCATACATTATGCATGCGGGTCTTGCAGTTTGAGGTTATACAGGAAAATTTGGAACTACGATCCCTCGTGACGATACTTTAATAGCACTAAACCGTTCAATTTTCGCGAGAAACGATCCGGTTTCTTATAACCTTGATGAAACTGGAGTCACAAAAACTTCTCAAGCGCAAGCTGATAATCATCAAGTTATAGGACGTGTTGATCTTGTACGAGATTCACAAACGAGTTTTTGGACTATTGAGACGATAAATTCGAGGTGTACTCTTGGGAGGGCGCTGGTTTTTGCGACTTTTGTGTAAAAAAATAAGGATATGAAGCTATTCAGCAACGATTATGTGAAGATGTCCATATTCCGTGATGAGTGTTGTCGGAGAATCTTTTGTAAGCATTCTTAAATGCATGATCCAATTGCTAAAAGAACACTTTTTTCGATTGAGAAGATATGAGATGCTCGTGCATTTTCTGTAACTATTCGTTTGTCAATGATCTATATTATTATCTGGATGTGTATATAATGAACTAATAGAAAAGTCGCTCAATGGACCATATGTCAGATGTTCATAAATGAATGACTTAGGACTTGTGTGCTCCAAACGAAGGAGCAAAGCCGGTAGAAAATCGCTATGATTCATTTTGCCGGCACGAGAATATGGATCGGAGATTAAAGGAAATCTTATCACTTTCTGTTCTATTACGCCGATGGAACATCTTTAAACTCTGCACAGTCGACGTAATCGTATTAAAAGTGGGTGACATGAAGGGTTTAATTTTGAACTCGTGGTTTGGGCGTGAAAGGGTGTTGCTGAATATTTATCATCCAATTAATCCTTTCTCTTTACATAATTGTTTAAATATATCGAGATACCAAATGCCACAATAGAACAAAGTCTTAAAAGGGATACAATACTAAAGCAATAAAATATCGTTGCTACATTATCGACTATGTAATCACGTGCGAACAAAGTCACTGTCACTAGACAAAGGAGGATGGCGAGTAAAAACATAATCAGTGATCTATGCCGTAATATTCTTCCTCATAATAGATGGTGAATGAACATTTACGAAAATCCATAGAAAGGGAAATGAAAATTCGCAATCGGAAGACTGAGAAAACTACTACTGGCTTCTAGCAACTCCATCAAATTGGTTTTCGACTTCTGCTACAACTTTGTTTCTCTATTGGTGCTGTCTGCTGAATGTGCTATAAATAAATGTGCATTGATAGAAATTTTACATGATGTTTCTAAATCCTCTCGTTGAAGAATGTAGAACCAATGCCCATGAATCTTAATTTAGATCTGTTAATACTGTTAGTAACATCAAGTGTGTGGTATCATGTGGGATTGTGTGCATCTCGTACATGTGGATGTTCATTTTTTCTGTTGTAGTACATACGTGGTGAAAGTTCTATTATTGGAAATTATTCTTTTGAAATTGTTTCCTCTCGGTATGAGCAATAGATGAATGAGAGAACTAGAATTTTATGACATTCCTTTTTCTCAATTTGTTAAAAATAAGTAGTGGAAATTGTGGATTAGTATGATTCCAATTCATGACTTCCCAGACCTAACAATTGTGATTTCTTACTTCACAATGCCCAAAAAACTCGTGGAAGTCCAAAGAAATATTAAATTAAATGTATGTTAAGTTGTTCAAGATGTCTCCGCGTAAGTAACATTGTGAGTAAACTCTCGTTTCGCGAAGAGATCTTGAGAGAGGACCACCGCCTGCACCGCTTCCTCGTGGCCCAGTGGGAGTTGGTCCGCCTCCCACCTCCGCCGCCCGCCACCCGCGGGGCCGCCGGCCGGTCTGGCGGCGGTGGGCCGCCCCGCCCCTCTCCTCCCGCCACCCGCCTCCGCGGCCGCCTCAAGGCCGAGGGCGTTCTCCTGGCCGGGGGTCGCGCGCCGCCCCATTGTTCTCACGGACGCCACCGCCTCAGCCGCCTAACCACCCGCCTTCCACCACCCGGGACGCCCCCGCCCCCGCCCCCGCCCCAACGGCCCCCGCCCTCGCACCCACGGCCCCCGCCCCGGCTCCTGCCGAGCGCGTTGCCTCTCGGTGGCGGCGCTGGAGCATCCCGGTTGCGGGGCCACGCCTTCGCCTCGACTTGGACGCGCATCAAGGAAAGGAAGTGATTGACAGCCCTCCCTCCAGGGACCCATTGCCGCACACCGCACTTCATCATTTGCGCCTCGTTAGACACGTCGGCGGCAGGGGACCCAACCCAAGACCCAGCAGGATACACATCCATATCGCCCTCCGCGGAGAGGTGAGCAGCTGGAGCGACGTCGTTGAGCGCGAGTTGCGGTCTGGTGTTGCGACCTCTGCGGAGTGAATGAACAGACAGCCAAACAGACGTTTCCTGCTGACCGCAATTCCGCAACGCGATCCAATTGTGTCAGAAAAACCTAATAATTTTTATCATATCTGCTACCTTATCTAGAATTTCTAACGTCAGTAACATTTTATTTACTTCATTTTCCACTAAATTTGCTATTTATATTCTTTGTATCGTGAAGATGAGGAAAAAATCTTCCTCGAAACGTTGCATCACACTGTGTAAAGAGGAATAACAATTTCAATTGGCCGTTTTCTAAAGCAGTGTTTATCTCTAAATAATTTTGTGAATTAGGCTGTGAAGGAAACTCCTATCGCCAACTGTATTTCGACGTAAATATAATTCATTTTGTTAATTTTCATCCCGCATACTATAGTAATTAGGTAAATGCGTGTGTCTCTCCCTTACTCACGGACCGACCTCTGCCGGCCCGTCACGTGAAGTGTCATTCGCCGCGACTTGGTGTTCGAACAAAGTTACCACTTTTTCGGGTCCTTCCAAAACATTCTAAAAGAAAACTCAAAAACATGTTTTAGTTGGTTTTAAAGTACCTTCAAAGGTAATAAATATTCTAATGAGTAGGGGGCGGATTTTGATGACCTAAAACATCGCCAAAAATTATCAATAAAATGTTCTTAAAATCTTTTTAAAATGTCCTAAAAGCAAAGAAAAATGACGTAAAAAATGTTATCAAAACCAGTTTAAATGAACAATTTAAGCTGTTGGATATGTTACTGATGTAATCGAGGCTGCTTCTATTCGTTCAAGTGAACGAATCAGCTTTCAAACTTTTGGTTTGGACTGTTCTTTGCCAGAAAATCTATGTGTGTAGTTATCACGAAATCGGCTGCACCGCCAATGACGCGGACAGGTGTCACAGGAACCTTAGATTGCATACTCACAACGACTGACATTGCAAATTCTGAGCGAAGAAATTGAATAGGCTATCAGGTATGGGTACTCAGGAATTCTATGGAGAACATTTTTTGCATATTGTAAATATTATTTGAAACAAGTGCCATTAAAATGACATTAAAATCGATCAAATCAGCGAAAATGCATTAAGAATGACGGAAAAGTTATAAAATGACTTATTAGCCGAAATCGATAAAAATGCAAAAAGTGACTTTAAAACGGGTCATTTCCTTTTGTCATAACATAAAATGAATTTCTATACTAAACGGCATTGTTCAAAAGTGACAAGAAAAAAATTACATTTGATTAAAATCCGCTCCATCGTAATGAGGTAACCGTGTAGCTATGTGAAGGTAGGGCTAGATGATCTCCAGGACACACTTAAACACTTTCCCGAAAGCATACACAGTTTGTTTCAATAAATATGTATTGTAACTGAAAATAAAGCATACATCAACTAAGCGTTTCCATCCTTCCAATGTAGAAATATTTTTATTACTAGAAATCGTAACTTATCTAATAGAATATTTAGTAACGAATATAGAGTTCAAATAATTTTCCAATCTTTACTAATAATAATTTTGCTTCTAAATACACTTCTTGTAACCGGTATCTCTCTGTCACAAAGAAATATAAAGCCATTAATTACTGTCGAACCTTATAATTTTTGCCAAGGCAATATCACATCAGCAAATTCAATGGTCGCATAAAAAGTCATTATATTACTAATTCATTTCTTTTAAGTTGTTACACAGCCTTGATGGTTGATTCTTCTGAAAACAATTTTATAAGCATTCCTATCCTTTGCTTTACAGCTCAAAAATACATAAAATATTTCACATAAAATACGTACAAATACTTGATATCGTTATTAAATAAATGAAATGATCTTATTCATTACTTTTTGCACTTTTATAGCTTTCTTAACGTTTACACTAATTCTGTCTAAATTACAGTGTTACCTTCTGTTTGCAAGTACGTACTATGTCATTTGCGGATTGCCATTATATGTTTCGCCATGCAGTTCCTGTCACACGGCCATGGTCGCGAGCAGAGTAGCCTGCATTGGCGGTCGGCGCGCGACGTAGACCCGTCACCAGGGGCTTCTGTTGTCATTTGTATAGGCCAACCGTGTCTGCCTGTCCGCCCGTCTGCCTATGGTCAACGCTGACGCCTAAACCGTTCAGTCGATTTTCTCAAAAACTGGTATTCCCCGATCGATATGAATCAACTCGAGGCCCTGAAAGTTTGAAACGAATATATTTCAGTTTGAGGGGAACGTCACGTCAAGCCTTAAAATTTTCAAAATTTTCTCAAAGGCTCCAATTTTTTACTACGCTGTGTCCCCGGATAGCGTACAGAACTCCTTAAAATGGCACGGGTCTTACTTTCGTTGAAATCTTTAATTTTTTGAAAATTGAATGAGTTCAAAACTTTTTCGGCATCTTCCTACAACTACAATATTCAAGATAGAGATTTTGTTTCTCAATAAATCTCAAGTTCAAAGATCTTGGGATAAGATAACGTGCATTTTTTTTTCAAAAATATGAGTAGCTTTCACATGATTTAATGTGAAATGTAGGTTAATTTTTAAATAATTGTTTTCTCAAAAACAACTCTACATTTTGTCTCTAAATTTTCTACTGATATGAATCTAAGGACGGTAAAAAAATGCTGCTGGTCCCATTTTCGACGAAAACTCTCTAGTACGTAGTATTCGTAATTCTATAGTATTCGAAACTTGCAAAAAGTAACATTACAGAAGTACAATATTGAAGATAGAGATTTTTGTCTTAAATAAAATGTGATCTAAAGAAACAGATCTTTAAAAACGATTATGTAGATTAAAAAAAAAAAAAACAAATAGTTTTCTCGTAATTTCTGCTTGAAAATAATGCAATTAAAAACATTTTCGCAAAAACGGCTCTCTACTTGCCAAATGAATAGAGCAAAGAACGCTTATGAAATGGCGCAAGTCTTATTTTCGTTGAACACTCTATATTTTGAAAATTGCAAAAGTTAGAAATAATGTGAGAAAATATATGCTGTTGTAGCACCTAGTTTCTTCTCTTCTCTCTTGCCGCGTGTTGTATCCAGACCTGGTGTACGATTTCATGGGTAATGCACTGTAACATGGTTTAATTCAACATTCCACTATTCTTCAATACATTTTCTATCCGTTGTTGTGTTAGCTGCTAATAAAGGAAGCCAACATTACTCATTATTACTGTTCAAAAATCGATTTATCTAACTGCTTACAGGCCCTGTTCTCGAAACAACGAACGTTAACTTTAAACGAATTCGAACTTTTACTATTTCCGCTGTTCGCAATTAATATTGTCCCCTTAATTATTTTTACATTTGTTTGGTAGTTGCACACACCTGTTCCACTCCATACATGAATAGTCCGCCCGTCTTCAGTACTGTACATGTGGTAACCAGAAATCAAATGTTAAAAATTTCGAATTATACTTCTCGAAATTTCTCAAGGTAATAAATAATTAAAAGAAAAGATGATTTGTTCGTTCCATTGAAGACTCAATTTCATTATTTTTTGCGCCTGCGTCTAGTACGAGGTGGGCGTAGATTCGCCGCCCACCTCTCCTCTGCGGAGTCGCATCAAACGCCGAACACTTCCACTTCGTGCAATGACGTAAGCACAAGCTGCGCCCCCAATGAACACAAGAGCGCTGGCAGTATGCACGTCGAGTTATGCATGTTACAATACTACATCGTTTGATTCCACTCGACAGAACGAATCGATTGGCATTGGTGAAACGCTGTGAATTATTATACTGCCTTCCCAGCCAAAACATGTCATTACGGCTTTGTTCGTGAGATTAAACCTGAAAATTTTATTACAAATTGAGAACATTTGTAATAAAACATAAAAATCGTGAAAATGGTTCTTTACGTAACTAGTACAGAAAATGAGTCTGGCGAACGAATGGAATGTTGGCCAACGAGGCGACGGTAGGAGTCGGGTTCGGCGTTCAGAAGTGCGTACACCAAGGACACTTTCGTACGAGCTACGTACATTATTTTTTTTATTATCTAAGGATCATTCTGAATGTGAAAAAAATTGCATGTTATCTTCACTAAAATCAGGCCAATCTTAATGTTGAGTTACTACCCCCATTCAATTTATAATATATTGATGTCCTCAATAGAAACTTGCGCACAGAGCTAGCGTCTACAGTTCTTCAAAAGGTTTGATTGCTGAAATACCTTCTGTTCTCGAGTGTTAGGAATCAATTTGCCTATGTTTCATTCAGTGGTGGTGGCTTAAGAAATTGGTGATTCACAAAGTTACGCCAGAGGAGCGGGGGTCACAGAAAGTGCGGCAAGGGCATCCAATTGTGTCATTCAACAAAGCCAGTCATCCACGAGGCTCTGCGGATCTATAAGCTTAGCCTCTATTGCATGTACTTGAATGCAATAAAGAGCTCTTCAAGATATAACGGGACTGGTAGCGTTTACGTCGTCACGAAGGATATAAAGCGTTGGTTTTACTTAATTTTTTGTAAAACGTACACTGCTTGTATAACTATTAAAAGAAATACGATTTCGATTTAAACGTAAATCGAAGTTAAAAATTTTGTATAATTCAATAAAAATGTCTCTTTATGAAATACCAGCGCGTTTTCGGCACCCTGATCGCAGCTGTCACTTGTGTTGACACACTCCTGTCATCTCTGGGATGTGATCATCGGTCCACAGAGCACGACGCTTGCGTGAAAGCGATCAGAAGATCATTCGCATGCTTGTCTCCCGGCAACAATCCCCTCATTAGGTCTTTGAAATGTTAACAAACATAATGGAGCTATACGCCTCTCAACACCCCGCCACCCTCCTCTGGCAGCCCACGACAGTTTCATCCTAGTGGCAAGGGCACGGATCGCACCGCTGTGGCATGCCTCGAGCTTCTCTATGCAACTAGGATCATGAAAGGAAACTTTCAGTACCACGCATGCTGAAAATATGAAAGTGTGGCTTATCTTGTTAATATGTATGTCTTGTTCATATTTATGACTGATTTGGGATTGTAAGATGATGAGTCATACTTTGATCAAAATCAAGATATTAACATTTACAGATAGCAAGAAGCTTGCTGTGACTGGTGTGGCTTACCTCGAACTTAATACCTCGAGTCCTTCACATAATTCCGAATCGTTGCACCTACAATTCTGTGAAACGTCTCAATCTATTTGTTATTAAATCAGAATCTCCAGAAAAATACAAGATTCAATGTAAGTTTTACTTTTGTGGCTAAAAATTCTACTATCATGCTCTTCAATGTGTCGTGTTATTAACTGACGCTTAATTATGTTGTTTCGCTTTTGTCCTATTTCATTGTGTAAATACTTATTGATCCAGTATAGTGTAATACGGTTGAAACATTATTTCACATCTCAATGAGTAATCGCATTTTATCTGAAGTTCTAGCAAAAAAATCTTATTTCTAAATAGCAGTTAATGAATATCTTACATAAAAGTGAAACTGTAGCATCATGTGCGATACTTATTGTATTGCAATTGTTAAATATATCAGAGTTACATGGACGTTACATGAAAATATACCAATATATTATTTTATCAATTATCAGTTGCACTGTGAAAATCGTGTCCCTTGATATGATAGAATGCTTATAAATTATGATTATAAAAATCGCATTACTATGTAGCGTTGTTTGTGATACTAATTGTCATGTAATTCAGTGCTGTCTCAGTCTTGCGTAATTTCCATATGATAAACGTAATCTGAGTTGCGCAAAAGGTTCCGTAATTGCGAGTATGCCTGTACCAGACCAAGATCCGAGATGACCTGCAGAACCATTGCAGAAAAATGTGTTTCAAGCTATTTTTAATGTGACACATGCTTACCGAAACAATACAAAGCAGCGAAACTTTTTTACTGTAGAGTGCATTTCGTAAGATTTACGCTACCACACATCATAAAACCATGGCCTTTTTAAATATCCAAATGTTTTTTTTAAATTTGCCTGAGGAACAGTGCTACTAACGGAAGCTTAATGGCGAATTTCTTGCCACTTTTGACTCTATTCGACGAAAAGTAAACTCTGTAGCTTTAAAAATTAGAACATACGGAGGCTTCGCCGGGAAGTTTCTTGAATTTGATTGATT
>BLKR01008984.1:128836-337322 GCA_011170035.1 Teleogryllus occipitalis | reverse complement strand
CAGACAGACAGAGACAGACAGACAGAGACAGATAGACAGAGACACAGACAGAGACAGACAGACAGAGACAGACAGACAGACAGAGACAGACAGACAGAGACAGACAGACAGACAGAGAGAGACAGACAGAGAGAGACAGACAGAGACAGACAGACAGAGACAGACAGACAGAGACAGACAGACAGAGAGAGACAGACAGAGAGAGACAGACAGAGGGAGACACACAGAGACAGACAGACAGAGACAGACAGAGAGAGAGACAGATAGAGAGATAGATAGATAGAGAGATAGATAGATAGATAGAGAGATAGATAGATAGATAGAGAGAGCGCGAGAGCGAGCGAGACCGACAGACAAATAGACAGACAGAGAGAGAGAGAGAGAGAAAGCGAGAGAAAGAAAACAGATTGGACAAGGTGAGCAGCGGTGACGTTTCGCCAACATGCATCATCCGTCGTCGTGACGCAGAGGCACACGACAGAGGAGCGAAGGAGTCCCAAGGAGGTTGTGTATCAGGAATGTGGCCGGGAGGGGGGAGGGGGGGCGGCTGGCGGCGTGCCACGGCGGCCGCGAAATAACGGACAATAAAGCGCCTGATCCAGCGGCGCCCGGCCTCCGCGCGACAGCCCAGGCGCCTAAGCCCACCCTGACTCATCCCAGCTATTTCATTCTATTTGTTTCAATCCCCGCTCCCGCTCCCCAGCCCAGCCCGCGCCCGCGGGGCGCCGGAATGCATATAATGAAGCGGAGCTGGCACCGACCGCCGCGGCGTGCCTACAGACAGCGCGCGTGTCGCAGCCCGGGTTCTTCGTCCAATTCCCCAGCCTCGCCCGGGATTAAACGGACATTTCTTAGCTGAGTTGTATTCATGAGAAATACTTGTATATGCTTCACGGGCCCAAAATGAAATATCAAACATCCCCGTTTTCGCAAGAAAATCTGCAGAAATGGAATGCATTATGTGAAAGAAATATATACAACTTTCTTTGGTTTTGTCGTCCCGGTGTTTCGTGATGCGGTGATGAATCCAGCTGAACATTACCCTTGCAGTGTTCGGAGAAGAATGTCATTACCCAACCAATAGTTGATACGTGAGGTAGAAAGAGTAATGAAAACGAGTGAGTATCGGACTTAATGCGAGATTTAAACGGTGTTTCCAACGGAATTATTACCGGGAGCTCAGTGCATCAACTGATGTCACTGCAGCGCCTCTGATCGGGAGATCCTAGGTTCCCACTCCCCATGGCGGCAGAATTTTCGACACTAGCTTTTCAGCTAGGTCGAATTCAGTCGCTGTCTGGAGGAGAATTCTAGCGGCCGGCGGCTCTGATCGGTAGATTTCCGTGGTTTCTCCGATCAACTCCTGGCGAATGCCAGTGCAGTATCCTACCAAACAGGCCACGGACGCGATCTCTCCTTCCTCTTCCTTGTCCTATCCTCTCCCCTTACACACACACACACTAACATGCACTACACTACTACATATTCCGCGAGACCGGTCGGGAGCTTAGAGCTTGTCCCGGCTGGGGCGGTGCCCCGCTGATGGGAGAGTCCTGGTTTGTGGGAAACCCACTAGCTGGCGGTAGGTCGGCGCCGGATCTCGCTATCCAGCGGGGGAAGATCACCGCCATCACCGGAGAAAACACTACACTAACGAGACTAATGACCAAAGCAGTTGACGTGCCTGGAAACCCAAAAAAAATTAACCAATCCAACGGAATTGACGAACTCAATCGAAATAAAGGAGAGACGAAAGGAAATATTGAAGCCCTAAGAACTGGAGCGGACGCTCAGCGTGGGAGACGGCCCGTCGCGGCCGAGTGGCAGGATCGCCGCCGACCCTATCGGCGCGAGCGGGACAAAAGGCGATCGCCGCGGGCGGAGCTCCCCCCTCCCCTTCCCCTCCGGACGCCCACGCGAGGGCGAGGGCGAGCCCTTTGACGCCGTAATGCGCCTGCTAATTCGCTTACCGGTGCAGGTGCAAATGCACTCGCCCCTCCCACCCGCCGGCAGCGCTCGCTGCCCAACGCTCTTCGCCTTGGATGCCCTTGGAACCTGATCCTGCGCTCTACAGCGGGTGGCCGAATTATTATCATCACTTGAATTTTCTTTTCTTCTTTAAAATTCTTTTTATATATGTTAGTTAGTTAGTTAATGCCTTATTTTACGTGGCGAGACTCGGGCCATCAGGCCCGCCCTTCCGTCTAACCACTACGCTCCTTTCACCACCTAGCGGAGAACGGAGGTATTATCTTGCGCGACGAAACAGGCGGAACTCAATTTTGCTCAGAGGCTTCATTTAGGCTTGAGGATCGTTTACATGCAGTACATCTACTACATGGGACAGCCGGCTTTACTTCCCATCCGAAGGAAAGCGTACGAAGGATTTTTTTCGAGCTTAAAAATCCACGGCTTCGATCGGGTTTGAACCTGCAAACTCGGGTACAACAGTCCGATACGCTAACCGTACCATCGAATTATTATACCATTATACCACCGAATACCATCGCCATTATACCACCGAATCGGCTCTTGCTCCGAATATGCTCTTTATTATGCTACAGAAGGATCATTGTGTCGATTTGCTATGACTGTTTTGTCATCTGATGAGATATTGGTACATCTGTAAAGCAATTTTCACACCTCTTTTATCATTACTTACACAATAAATTATTTAGCAGCTGTTTCATGTTTGCGTTTTATAGAAGATTTCATGTAATGATTGAGTTTTGGTAGTAGTGCTATTAAGTATATTGAGAGTATGCCAAAAATGGCCATGGAAGTGATGAAGGTGGCATCACAAAATCACAAAAACGAATGCTCTCTGTGACCTATGATTTTTATCACAACTTTGATTATTTCTGAATTGCATATTGATATACCACATGTTGAAGTTCATAAAATGTGACCGTCAGTAAATACAGTTGAAAGAAAATTGTTCACATCAATTTTGTTTTCACAATACGTATACGTAGGCGAATATCACAAAAATTTCTACAAATAAAACAGAAATTCACCTGACAATGGTTGTAACTGTTATTTAACCCTATCAGATCCTGCAGATCCACATTTGGAGTTCTCTCGACGAGACATCTTTAGACGCAATTCTTATCAGATTCCCTCCAAAATACTATAGAAGAATTCCAGGCAAACACTTTTTTTGATAGTTTTGAACAACCTACATGAAACTCTGGGACACGTATTCTTTCCGGGTTGTTCATAAATCATTGCGTCTTTATCTGTCAGACAGATGATAATTAAACCTAATTTTGAAATGAAATATCGAAAAAACGTGTTGGAGGGGGAGTTTAAGTACCTAAAACGTATTTTGAGGAACTTTAAAGCCTTCTACGGAGGGGCCCACATTCGATTGCTCTCAAGGAGACGACTGACTTCATTTTTAGAATTTTTCCAAAATATGCTAAATGAACGGTAGAAAACATTATTTTGAGTGTTTTAAGACCCTTAATATGCCCCTAAAATTTCGTTATATTGGCGATAGTTACTTTCCAGCGTAATGAAACATGAATTTCTGAAAGGTACTTCTAACGATATTTTTCATATAACTCTGTTTCTAAGTGTAGAGGAGCCAAGCAATTGTGTTAAAAATTCTTCTACCATGAACTTGCACACAAAAATTTTGTCGACGTGAAAGAACCCGCCGCCCCAAGATACGTTAGTGAGCAAATAATAGAAGATCAATAATGAACGTAAAATCTACAGATCAGCCACCACAAGCTCGCGTACAGTCGTGCCAGCGCGTCATCTTTCACGAGAAACTCGCTCGTGCTCTGATGAGGTCTCTCATTAACGGACGGCGCACACGAACGCCCCAGGATCCACGAAGTCCATCCTGGGCAACGCTTGCATTCACGCGAGCCGCGGCTTTGGCAACATTACGCGAGATTCGAACCTGGCACTCAGCGCCGCATCGCGCAGGCGGCACTGATCCCTCGGCGTCACCGTGCGATCGTTCGGTGAGGCGAAGCGAGCCGAACTTTCATGGCAGTGCATTACAGCGTCACAGGTTGCCGTTTCCCGGACGTTCTTGTACTGTAAAGTATCTGTGCAGTTCAGGAAGCAGCATTGTCTTTTATTTAGTAGAATCACTACGTCTGTAAAGAACTTCCTAAAATTGAGAAAGTATTTGACACATCTGGGTCTTTCATTTAATTTAAACGGAATGGCAAACGGTGATAAATCCTGTTTGAATTTCTCCTAACCCCAGTTTAACCACCTCTGACAGCGGCGAGCGACGTGTCAACGCCTTACGGCCCCGTCGAGCCAGCGATGATGTGGTCGCGAGGGGAAGGGGCGGGGTAGGGAGAAAGGGCGGGGGTGAGGGGGCGGGGGTGTTGCAGTGGGCGGCGGTGACGGCGGTGAGTGGCGGGGGGGGGAGCGGCGGCGTGCTGGGGGAGCGAGGAGCATGGAGCGGCGGGGGAGATGGGCAGTCGCGGGGACTTGGCGGTGGGTGAGGAGCAGGGGGCGGGGGAGGGGGCGGGGGAGGGGGCGGGGGAGGGGGCGGGGGAGGGGGCGGGGTGGTGGACGAGGAGGAGTCGGCGGGGGAGATAGGCGGCGGGGGGGTGGGGACAGGGTGGTGGAAGCGGTGGCGGGGGCGGGGGCGGCGGGGGCGGCGGGGGCGGCGGGGGCGGCGGGGGCGGCGGGGGCGGCGGGGGCGGCGGGGGCGGCGGGGGCGGCGGGGGAGGCCGGTGGGGGGGGCAGCGGTGGACGGCGACGATGGGCGGGGAGCCGTGGGTATAGGCGGGGCTGGGGGTGGGGGGCGTGTTCTTGACGAGTTTAACACGGATGAGCTTGTGGCACCTGCGCGAATCGGTTGCTCTGATCTGCTCTGATCAGTGGTTTCCAGGCGAATGTCGGAGCATGACCCTACAATAGGGATGCGCGCGATCCTACCTACTCTATCGCGTTCTCATTCCTCACCTGGGGGGTGAGCGATGACAGGATAGCTCATCCTCACACACTGATTCACAAAATCCCCGACAAGCATCCCCCTCTTTATGCACTAAATGCGCCTCGTGTTGGGGAAAACGGAAAATAAATACAACAAGCGTGGTGGAAATAAAGTTACAAAACGGTTGTTAAAAACTGATCTCGACTTTTCGTGGGAACTAATTGTACTGGTGGTCTCTAATAACAGCACCTGTTTTCAAATTTCAAAACAAATGCGTTATTTCAAATTTGAAAACAATGCGTTAACCGTCGGAAGTGCTTTATATTAGCGACAAACGGCAAATTAAAATTTTTCACAAGATGTAGTTACTTTACATTAATCAATAAAAAATCCAGAGACTATGTTTTGAAAAATGGTTTAACATTTTATCTTCAAATTTATCATACTCAGAGATGTTTTGCTTTTCCGAAAGTCGGATTTAGAATAAAATGTTTAGACATATAATATTTAGGAAATGTTAAAAAAATATTAGGTCTTTCTTCGACCAAATACAATACTCGACGCGGAAAATAACAGATGCGAAATCATGTTATTACTTACTAAAATGTTATTGTTTTACACTTACTGGAAAATTTGTAGTTATTGGAAGAAATATCTTTACACAAGATTGCGGGAATTTGCGTATTTGCTGGTAAATAAGACTTAATACTGTTGAACGTGATTGAGATGCTGGCAACAATCTTTTAATTAAACTTGTAGTAGTTGATGAAAATATTAGATGTAGACCATAACTTGTACGTTTGGTATTTGTAACGGGTTATATATAATCACAGGTTTGTGGTATCTTTCACCAACTCTGAAATTTGACGAAAAAATAAAAGAGAATCATAAAATCCTATTTTTAGACAACCTATGTCTTTGAACTAACAATAAGTATGCGTTGCTTGGATTATCTAGACAAATGATTTGCTCAGAAATTAAAATGATAACAATGGTTGCAATCGAAAAAACTGGAAAGTAAACATTTTATACAAGATGCATGCTAGTTGACAAGTAGATGTTGGGACCATCTGGTCTGTGTTCTTGTACTTTATTTATTACTGGGAGTACTTCTAATTCTTCTTGGTATGTCACTTTTATTTGATCGAAGTTTCCTCAATACTCCCTTTTCTCTGTAAGCAAATTCTACGTAACAAATTTCTAATCGGAGAAAAGATTCAAAAGAAAAGTGAAATTTGAAAACACGTGTGTCAAAGTTTCATGAATGTTTAAACTAACAAATTTACGTCTTTTTTAGTATTCATTTGAGTTCAAGAGTTCATTTGAGAGGCGACAATATAAACGAGGACAAACCGGTTACTAGTATGTACAAAATACGTAAACATGAGAAGTAATGGCAGAGACGGAGGGAGAAAGAATGGAAAAGATGAAAGAACGGGGGGGGGGGCGTGGTGGAGAAATTATGTGGCGCTCCTTGCTGAAAGGCCCGAAACAGCCTCACATTCAAAGTAGGTGGCGACAAGAGCGTTGCCAGCGATTGAAGGGGGCGGAGGGGGGGGGGGGGGCTGCTGAGCCCTTTGAGGGCACCTTCGTCGAAGGCGGCTTCCCTCCGCCCTCCATCACAAACGCAAGTTGTCGGACACAATGCGCCTTTAAGCTCGTTATTGAAAACGTTAGTCATTCACAATACATCAATAAATACGTTCCAAATTTCATTGTTCAAACATTTCGCTTCAGCTACTTGCGTGACACTGTGACGCTAGCAAAACGACCTTCGTTTTCTCGTTTAGAATGGGGGGGGGGGAGAATTTCGCATCTACCTTTACATGCAGAAGGATTTCATAAGAATGAGCCAATGTGACAGCTGGTGCTGGCAACATAACTGAAGGTTCTGTGGTCGTTTTGTCCTTGGGCCAATTAGACTCCCTTCCTGCATTCGTTCGTTTGCAGTTGGCTAACTTGTGAATGGCTTCGACACTTCCTTTTGTGATGTCCTCGTCCGACAAAAATATAGTGCGCCACGAGAAGTAATTGAAATTAGGAAGTGCAGTGTTATGTGCTCTTCTGTAAAAATTATTTTTTTCTATACACATTAAATATATATTACTTTTTGTGTGATAAGTATTATGTTTATTTTAAAACAGTCCTTAACGTGAGATGCGTACTGGTGAACGTGTTTCCGGCTATTGTGCTGTTATGTGGCTAGCTATGATTTCTATTTACATACGTAGCAGTATTCTTTTACTGATTGTGAAAGCATGTTAAGAGATTTTCCACATACGTAATAAATTTAAATATTTCCCGGATTCGTGTAGGTGCATATACCTCAGCGAAACACTTATATTTCTCCATAGGGATGTTTTCGCAGGAGCCATACACACTATACAAAGAGGCGGGGCTGAACAGCTGCCGCGGCGGAGGGATACTTCTCTGAATTACATGTGATTTTCACTACTTCAGCGAACTGTCACATTGGCGCATTCTTAGGAAAATCCTTCTATACCATGTTAGTACCTAAAACACGCCAAGTGCACCTATAATTCCAACACGCAATCTCCCGCCAGAGAGAGCGCACAGTCCGACCGTGCTTGGCGGCAGGCGGGGCTGCGTTCCTCGCGAAGCTGCTCCGTAGATCGCGGCTGCCCAGCGCCAGGGCCGTCACTAACCCCAAACAAGGCGACGCGGCGCGCCAGCACGGCGCAACGGCGACCTTGACGCTCGGCGGCGGCCGTGTAAGGAAGCGGTGCACGACCGTCGACCGCCCCCCCCTCCCCCCCGCGCAGGTAGAAATAGCAGCGCTTCCAGAACATAAACCCGACTGCATTCCGCGCTTTGCAAGCCAACGTCCAACGACCAGGGACTGGACTGTTCGCAACAGAAGAATCCGCCTAACAATGAGCCAAAATGATAGCTTGCTAAACTAGTGAACATCACATGTAATTCAGATAAGTATCCCTCCGCCGCGTCAGCTGTTTACCCACGCCTCTTCGTAAAGTGTTTGGTTATGGCTCCTGAAGACATCACTACGCAGAAGTCTAAGACTGTCGCTTAGGTATATGCACGTACGGGCGAGTCTGAGAAATATTGAAATATAATTAGGTATGTGGAAAAATCTTTTAACATGCTCTCATGTTCAGAAAAAGAAAACTTCCAAGAATGTAAATATAGATCGCCACCTTACAGCACAGGCACCGGAAACAGGTGCACCAGTACTCATCTTACATTAAAGACGCGGGTTTAGAATAAACATAATATTTATCACACAACAAGTAAATTGAATGTAATGTTTACAAAGAAAGGAATTTTTACAGGAGAGCACACAGCACTGCACTTTCTAATCTTATTTCTCGGGGCGCACTATATTTTTGTTGGACGAGGACATCACAAAAGGAAGCGTCGAAGCCATTTACAAGTTAGCCAACTGCAAACAAACGAATGGAGGACGGAGAGTCTTATGTGCTGAAGAACACAACGACCACAGAACTTTCAGTTATGTTGTCGGAACTAATTGTCGAAACGGTACTTATAAAAATCGCTCTATATCTGAATTATTAATTTCCATTGCGCACACAAATTGAAAGAAAACTATGCATCCTGTGGCAATGTGAAGTGTGTCTACGCTTTCGCCAGATACCCAGGATCTCTGGAAAAATATAAATACAATGAAACAGTTTCAATTTTGACTGAAATTGCGAATAATCAATTATGTATTTATAAGATGACGGAAAACTATCGATTAGAACTGCAAATCTCCTTCAGATCGGTTGAATCGATCGTGTGGGTGTCGAAAATTTGACCGTATCCGCATTCGAACTCTAAAACCCAACGATTCTCCAAACTTAAACATGAACTATGTTGGATTTGAGGGGGGGGGGTCATGGTTGCCTTATTGTCCCCTCTATCCAACTCTCACTATACAAATAACTTTGTTCCTTGCTTTTTGTACACAACACTCTGTATTGTAAGTACGTATTTTATACTTTTAAAACTATTCTTTGGAGAAGACTAATCTCAAATTAATTTTTGAAGACGAAGTACGTTATTCAACCGTTCCGAATCCATTTGAATTACTGATCGGTGAAATTTTGTGTTTTAAAATGTGAAAATGTTCGTATGGGGTAAGTTTAAATAGTATCATGAATTTTATTTTATATACTTTATATTTATTGTTTCATATTTTTGAAAAAATAATAACATATATGCATGCACTTATTTAGCGATTTTTATCACAATAAATTCCGTTCCCTAGTTATAAGATTTTTCGTAATTGTTATTTCGTAAATAACCATTTCCTAACATTTCACAATCCCTGCATTTCAATGTGTCTGCGGCGCAACCACTCTGCGTGGAGCGGAAGGCCGTGGGTTTGAATGCCACGAAAGGCAGGTGCGTCATGACTCAGACTGTGACGTGGAAGACATTGGTACTATCTGATATAGTCGTTTCTTGGCACGGATGTACTAGTAAGGTCTAGTAGGTAGGTAGGTAGGTAGGTAGGTAGGTAGGTAGGTAGGTAGGTAGGTAGGTAGGTAGGTAGGTAGGTAGGTAGGTAGGTAGGTAGGTAGGTAGGTAGGTAGGTAGGTAGGTAGTTAGGTAGGTAGGTAGGTAGGTAGGTAGGTAGGTAGGTAGGTAGGTAGGTATGTAGGTAGGTAGGTAGGTAGGTAGGTAGGTAGGTAGGTAGGTAGGTAGGTAGGTGGGTAGGTAGGTAGGTAGGTAGGTAGGTAGTAAGATCTAGTCGGTAGTAGCGCAGTAGGTATCTAGTAGGTATTAGCATAGTAGGTATCTAGTAGGTAGTAGCATAGTAGGTATCTAGTAGGGAGTAGCATAATAGGTTTCTAGTAGGTAGTAGCGTAGTAGGTATCTAGTAGGTAGTAGCAGGAGGTACTAACGTAGTGTAAGGTCTGAAACCAGCAGAAAGGCTGAAAAATAAAGCACAAAGAAAAAATATCAAGAGAGATCAATCATTTGCTCATACTCTCAGAAATAAACAATTTAAGAAAATGACCAATGAAACATTCTGACGTGAAAATCTGTCTCATTCAAGCCCCTCGTTGCAGGCTGATAGCGCCGACAGGACAGTTTGGTATGTGCGCGTATGCAACAGTAAAGGCCCATTCACAATGCAAACATAAGCATAAGCATGGCGTTAACATAAAAGTTAGGACTACGTCTACAAGTGGACTCATTCACAATGCGTTCGCATAAGCATAACACGTAAGACGTTAACTTAAGAGCTTGCAAGCTTCAAGCTTCTGTGCTATGCTTATGTCAGACATAAGGAATGAGCCAATCGCAGTTCGTTAACTCAAAATCGAGTATCGAAGTCGATGGGCGAACTATTCGTGTCGATTCGTGTGCTGCGTCTCATAGCCAATAGAAACTCTTATTTTGCCTGTGTTTATGTTCGACATTATGAATACGCCAACTCTTCGCTTGTGTTAATGTCTATGTCTACGTGTTATGCTTATGTTTGTGATTGCATTGTGAATGGGCCTTAACTCCTCCGCTCTCAACCCTCACACATCGCAGAGAATAGCGTTCGGCAGGAGCACCTCACACCGTCCCCATTCAGCAAATGAGCGTGAACATTTGCTTTTGAAAGTAGACATTTCATAGCATTTGTGTTAAAGGTGTCCAAGATTCTGCAATCCTACTCTGCAGCTCGTTAGTCATTGCGCATTTGAACCTCATTTAATATTGAATTGAAATTGAATTTTGCCTTATTTTACGTGGCGAGACTCAGGCCATGAGGCCTGCTCTTCCGTCTGACCACGCAAATTCCGCTACGCTCCTTTCACCAACCATGGGAGAAAGAAGGTATTACTTGGGCGACGAAACAGGCGACTTGAATTTAGCTCAGAGGCGTCATTTAGGCTTGAGGATCTTTTACCTGCAGTAAATCTACTAACATGGGACAGCCGGATTTACTTCCCCTCCGAAGGAAGGCGTACGAAGGATTTTTTCGCCCTTAAAAATCCACGGCTTCGATCCGGTCCGAATACGCAAACTTGGGTATAACAGTTCGATACGCTAACCGTTACACCATCGCAGCCGCCAATATATGACGTTCTCTTGAATGGGCCTGCGCGATCTGAAGCAAAAATAGATATACGTATGCCGCAAAACATATTTCAAAACAAGCCGCCGCGGCGACATATTCCAAATTTTGCAAATGCAGCGCATCCACTCTCATTCGCTGCAACTTCCCTCGGGCACGATTTCGTCCCGCGCCTCGCATGCGACGGACAGGAGATGTCCCGCAGCAGCAGCGGCGGCGAATTCTATATTCTAAGTCCTTAAAATTGGATTTTTGTGGAAATTAATTTGCACACATATTACATTTATTCCGGCACCGCGGGCGCACTCATCGGAGCAGGATAACAGGAATTATTCCCGAAAATTCTCATCTCTCGCAAAACACTGTAAATCTCACTAGAGACGGCTTGCCATGCCGTCGAATATTTAAATAAGCTTTACAAAAAATACGTAATTTATTACATTGACATTGAATGTGAAGAACTATTTCTACTGGAAATCAAAGAATTCATATTTTCAGTTAATTTATTTATCATAGTTATCCTCATTTCATTTTTTAAGTGTCCAAAATAGAGCAGCAATTGATTTCTCCAGCCTTAACGTCTTTTCATGTTGACGAACAATAATTCTCTAATTTTCTTCTTTTATTGATAGGGGATGCCGCAGAAAAGGTATTCATATTTTATGGCCAGTGAAAAATGAAAATGTAATCCGGGCTCATGGATACTGTCACCACGCAAACATTTTTACTTAAATTCCCTCTATGGAATTGTTTTGGCGGTTTCCAATCCGTTGCAAAAAAGGAGGAATTGTACAGCACGATCACCGAACGCTATGTATTTGTCGTGAACACTACCACAAAGAGCGAGTGAATGATTCGCTGATCTTAATTATTGCACTTTGTTAATCATCCTCTAGGAAATAGAGTTCAAAAAATGATTGGGAATAAATTCTAAATGCTTGTTCTAATGAAAGAGCGCAAGTCCGGATTATTTTCTTTTGTGCAATCCCAGTTGAAGCGCTTTTTCTGAGACTAGAAATACTATTTTGCTGAGTAAAATTGAATGAACTTGTCAATTAAGATATCATTTGAAGGACAAATCAACTTTTTCAATCGTGTTTGATCGGGTTTCATTACTGCAAAACTGACTAAAGGAAAACTTTTAGTCATTGTTTCATTAATACAGCAAACAACGGAAGTATGTGTTTCAATATTCGAGCACGCGAGATCATATTTTCCCGTTCAAGCAGATAACGCGGGGTGTGAAAGTGGAAACGGTTTTATAGACAATGTAGTATGATAGGAGAAAAACAAATAACATAATCCTTGTATGCGCCTGCTGCCGATTGTGCAACGTTAGTGAAGAACCCGATGTGGCAAACGCAATGCATTAGGTACATCCATACACATCTATCGGGACTGTTGGTTTCAGGGTACACGTCTGGGCGACGTTCATCACTCATTAGTATTAAACATCGATGATAAGATTTTGTTCACAAAAAGTATGTAGGGTACTAATGATTTTACGAAATTAATTACAACCGTAATTGAAAACAATACAATACATACGTAATTGATAACAATACAATACAGATGTAATTGATAACAATACAATACAATCTTGTCAATACAAACTATTCCTATTTAACTTTATTACGAAACAGAAAGGAACACCCGTGCAGATTAATCGCCTAGAATATAAATTAATTAGTTTAATTTCACACACAACTGCGGGTTCTGCACCGCTCTGAACAGGTGTGGTAGAATCGAAAAGCGTCGAACCAGCCCAAAATGAAATAGAATTTTCAGGAAAATCTCATCCTGTACACCACGGTATGACGATTTTTTTTTTTTGATAATACTTTTCTCCGCTTGGTGGTGAAAGGCGTGTAGCGAAATTTGCGTGGTTAGACGGAAGAGCAGGCCTGATGGCCCGAGTCTCGCCACGTAAAATAAGGCATTAACTAACATTAACTAACTAACTCTTACCCGAGGGCTCCGTCAAGAAGACGTCTGCTTTGCTGGCGAGCGGTGAGGCGGAATGTGTGTGTGTGTTGGGGGAGGGAGGGGTATTCAAGACCCAATTTAAAAGTGTCCTCGGCGCCTGGGGAGGTAAGGGGGCGTGGCGGTGGAGAGTTACGTTCGAGGCCTCTCGCGCGCTTCTCGAGCTGAAACGTGAAGCGGCGCTGTTACTCGTGTTTTAGCTCGACGGAGGACGAGGGGGGAGGGAGAGGACGAGCAACGGCGCTGCAGAGGCAGCAGCTATCTTCATGGCACAGTTTTCCTGTTGAGAGCGGGGAATTAAATGAGGCAGCAAAACTCAAGCGTTATCGCCCGGCACCTGCCTGAAGCGTCTGGATTAATGTCCCTGCTTGAGAACGATAATACGTGCTTTAGTAAGCCATAACTCGAGGAGTTCCCGGACTGATACAGGCGCCGGACGGGCCGTCGCTTCGCAGGTGCCGCGTGGCGGAGCGTCGCCGACGGGCATTTGCATAGGCCGCCCGCAAATAGGGGTTAGTGTGCGCTCTATCGGACGGGCTGATAAACAGGTCCGAGAGCGCGAGGACGCGCGGCGATCTCTTTCTGCAAGTGATGGTGGTGGTGGTGGTGGTGATGTTGATGGTGATGGTGGTGTTGGCGGTGTTGGTGATGGTGTTGGTGGTGTTGGTGATGGTGCTGGTGGTGATGGTGGTGGTGTTGGTGGTGATGGTGATGGTGGTGGTGATGGTGGTGGTGTTGGTGGTGGTGTTGGTGGTGATGGTGATGGTGGTGGTGATGGTGTTGGTGGTGATGGTGTTGATGATGGTGGTGTTGGTGGTGGTGGTGTTAATGGTGGTGGTGGTGGTGGTGATGTTGATGGTGGTGGTGTTGGTGGTGTTGGTGTTGGTGGTGTTGGTGGTGGTGGTGTTGGTGTTGGTGGTGTTGGTGGTGTTGGTGGTGTTGGTGGTGTTGGTGTTGGTGTTGGTGTTGTTGTTGTTGATGGTGGTGGTGGTGGTGGTGATAGTGTGGTGGTGTAGATGGTGGTGGTGGTAGTGGTGGTGATGGTGTGGTGGTGTTGGTGGTGTTGACTGTGGTGTTGACGGCGGTGTTGATGGTGGTGTTGATGGTGGTGGTGTTGATGGTGGTGGTGTTGATGGTGGTGGTGGTGGTGGTGGTGCTGGTGGTGGCGGCGGCGGCGGCGATCGTGGGCTCTGGAGCGCTCTCTAACGTCGCCATGCCAGAGTCTACGCGCGCTCAAGGCTGATGGGACCACGATCACAAGGGAATCACGAGGATAAAGGAAATCAAGAGGATAACGTTTCGATAAATAAACTTTCGTCAAGAATCTATGGTCCGTGCATTTTCCCGTCGCGATTTATAAATCGACGTATTCTGCAGTAAAGATAATTTTTCGTAAATTGTTTCATAAAAGAAATTTGTTGTGACTGATTATTTCATGTTTCCGGGCTTCTGCTATGGACGTAACCTGCCAACAGATATGGTCATTAGTCATTAGTAGTGTAGTGTTTGTTTTAACACGGGAGGTGCCGATGGTCTTCCTCAGTTGGTTGAGATCCGGCGCCGTAGACGTGCCGAGTTTTCCCCATCCGAGTGTCTGCCACCAGCGGTGCATCGCGCGGTCCGTGGCCCGTTTGTCAGGGTACTGCTCCGCCATTCACCTGGTGTTGAAAGGAGAAACCACAGAAAACTACCGATCAGAGCAGCCGTCCGCTAAAATTCTCCTCCGGACAGCAACTGAATTCAACCTAGCTGGGAAGCTAGTGTCCAAAATTTTGCCACTGTCGCGACTCGAACGTAGGTCCTCCAGGTCAAAGGCACAGCAGTGATATCAGTTGATGCACTGAACCACCTCACCGTGTACCTTTATCGTAAAAAAGGTCTTCATAAGCTACCGCCTTTTATGTATTAGCAACGTTTCTATGATAAATTTCCGCAGGCGATTGGTACTGTCGATTTCTTCTTTTTTTTATAGAAATGACATCTTGAATCGCAGAAGCCCCACAGCGCGGGGCGGTGGGCGGTTGCCACAGAGAAGGGCTGCGTGTGCAGAAGGGCGACTGGTGTTGCTCTCCCCTCGGGTCAGCCGCTCTCTTCTCTGCACCAACAGCCCGACACGTCTTCACCCGGCGCGGCGGCGGGGCGGGGCGCCCGCGGCTGGCGCAGACAGCACCCGAGGGCCGAGGGCGGGGGAGGGGGGACACGCCACGCCCCGAAACGCGACGCGCATTGAGGAGCCTCGAGCCTATAACACGCCACCTCAACACACACGGCTCGCTCACATATGTATGAGCCACTGCTCTACTTGACCGGTTCACTAGTCATATTTATTCTATTTCTCCCAATTTCTTCTCCTTGTTCGCCATTCGTACCGAGGGGCTGGAGGTGAAGCGGCGGCGGTAGACGGTGATGGGGATTTGGGGAAGACGCGAAGGGTTGAGTGGGGGGAGGCGCGGGGCGACGGTAATAACGAGAAAGAAAGGGATCAGCGCAAGCGGAAGCTGTGAGGGTTGTGGCGGCGGCGGCGTTGGCGGGTGCAGCCAAGATGGCGCGAAGGGCGGAAGCGCCGAAAGCGACGATGAAAACAGGAGGCGGCGGTGGCGGCGGCGGCGGCGGCGCGCGCTCCTGCGGCCCGCTCGGCTCTTGTTTTATTTATGCAAATGGCGGCGCCCGGGGAAGGGGCGGCCAGGGGTGCGCAGCGCGCGGCGCGGCGCGCGGCGGAATTAAAGGAGCGCACACCTCAGCCGCCACATTCGCACCTCATTTGGCGCGCGGTGTTCAACGGAAACAGCAAATTTTCAAGAATTCACCTTCTACTATCTACCTTTTACTACTCAACATCATTTCTTAAAAAAGTAAAATATGCTTCGATTAAAACATTTCGTCCGTTGACACTTGTCAGCTGTGACGGTGCCATTCAATCGGAAGCATGAACGTCTCTATAGTGAAGCCACTATAGTGACATCACAATAGTGACGCCACTACAGTAACGCAACTATAGTGACGTCACAATAGTGACGCCACTATAGTGACGCCACTATAGTGACGCCACTATAGTGACGCCACTATAGTGACGTCACAATAGTGACGTCATTATAGTGACGTCATTATAATGACGTCATTATAGTGACATCATTATAGTGACGTTTAAGCTCCTGATTGAATATAAGCGTCACAACTGGCGAAGTGTCTTAGCGTCACAGCTGACGAACGGACTTAATGTTAATAATCGAAGTATAGTAAGGAGTTCGGAAGGGTGCAGATAAAATTTAATTTTTTTAGAATTTCAATAAGTATCTTTTTATTATGAACTAATCCGCAAAAGTTCTAGGAACAGATGTAATAATATGGAGAATGCCTTCGCACCAAGAATCCGGCCCGTGAAAGGAAAAATGAACACCGTACCCGAAGCGATTATCAGCCGCCAAAAAGAAAACGTAACGAGTGGTTGGCTTCGTTGGACGCAGGCGTGGGTTGGAGCGAGATTCCGCCCGCTGAGTTTCGAAGCGAATTCCGCTGCGTCCGTCGACGGCAGTATGCAAATCAACGGAGGATGTACAACAGTTTCCCTTCAAAATGTTATCCCTTCCAGGAAATCTCTTAAAATAGCCATACTCGGCTTCGATGCTTCATAAATATCCCGTGTTTGTCGACATAAATAACACCTGCGATTCAACGTCGCGTTACAAACAGATTTCATTATTCGAAAAGGATATAATGTATAATTTATAATCTAATTGTATCATAAATAAAGTTAAATGTCTATTATGATGATTCCACAAAGGCTGGTCGTAACTGCAGCTCAACACCTCAGTCATACATTGAGTGCAAGGAAATATAGACTATAATATGAATTTGAGCATTTAAGTAGGGTACATTCATAACATCTCAATAAAGTGTATTTTTTTAAGTAAACCGAATTAGAAAATATAAGTGTGATGTCTTTCTGAGATGGCATGTATTCCCTGATATTTGAAAATAAATATGAAAACATAAAAATTATCTTCTTATATTGTTCCTATACATCGGTACTAGGATCTCATAGATTTCAGCAAGTAAAGAGTCAACGACGTGACTCTATCGATGGTTCGACACTTCGTTGCTATACAGCGAGAACTTTCAACTTTTTCTAACCTTCTCACTCACCATCAAGGGTTCAGCGCCGCATGTGTCAACAAGGCCCTGAGAGGCGACACGCCCGCACCTGCCGTGTGAGGATGTGAGGCAGGTGGGGAGCACGCAATGAAGGCAGGGGGATGCGAGGGAGATGGGGAAAACGCGAAGCAGGCGGAGCAGAGAGGTAGGCGGGGAAAAAGAGGGGCAGGTGGAAAGGATGTGAGGAAGTAGGTGGGGATGATGTGAAGGTAGGCGGGATGACGCAAGGCAGGCAGGGAGGGCACGAGGCAGGCGGGGCAGAGAGGTAGAAAGGGAGGAAGAGAGACAGTGGGGAGACTGTGAGGAGGGCAGGTGGGAAGATTTTGATGAGGCAGGAGGGGAGATTTGAGGAGGCAGGTGGGGATGATGTGATGCATGTTGGGATGATGTGAGGCAGGCGGGATGAGGCAAGGCAGGCGAGGAGGACACGAGACAGGCGAGAAGGAAGAGAGGCAGGTGGGAAGGATATGAGAAGGCAGGTGGGGGATGATGTGGGGCAAGTGAGGAGAACACAATGAGGAAGTGAGGCAGGCGGGGAGGACGCTAGGCAAGCAGTGAGGAAGAGAGACAGAGGGATAATGTAAAGCAGGTGGGGATGACACGATGCAGGTGGGGATTCTGCAGTTAAGCATGTAGGGAGAACGCGAGGCTGACGTAAAGGTAAGACAGGTGCTTGGACACTAATTTTCTAGAGAAGACACATTAGATAAATACTCAGCATGTCCTTAATGTACGCCAAGTTTAGATTTCCGAAACAAACAGAGTTCACTATGCTCGTTCAGTTCTTTTCTTAAACATAGAGATTGTCAGAAATATGTCGACCAGAGCAGAAAACCTTTAAGCCCTATTGCCACTCGAGGCAGTTTAATTATGGGAAGCAGTTGCCGAAACACACTGGTGGCATACAAATCGCAACTTGCACTGGCGTGACACTTTAGTTGGGTTATGTGAACTGCTCAAGTGACACGCTTGTGCATTTAGATCCCCTGAATAGTGTAGCAAGTGATGTAAAATGTTTCACAGTCCTTTCACAAAGATCGTCTGCATTGGCACTAGCAAAATGTTTTGTAGATTTTCTCTTATTAATATACATTATTGTTACTATTATTATTATTATTATTATTATTATTATTGTTAATATTATTATTATTATTATTACTATTGTACATGAACATTTATTCTTTTCAAAGAATTGTTCTTCTTGCTAACACTCTCTCATAAGTAATGAATACTGCATTTTGCATTGTGCAATTTATATAATAATTTCCACTTACTTCTCTTTCTATCTTTGCAATAAACTTCAGTGAGACCTCAATACACCACACTTACTGTAAAAAAGAGTTAACCACAAAACAAAAGACTACACTGCACGTGGAAATGTCCCAGTGACCCAACATTTTTTTCGTATGTTCACCCATTAAAATCAGGGAAACAACAGATGTTCTCCATGAAACCCTTTTGCCCCGGGAGCTCCAGCGCTTGCCACGTCGGAAGATTTCGCCAATGCTACACTGCACCACGTTAAACAAACTTGCTACCACTTGCCACCAATTCTATCTCGAGCGATCCCTGGGGCAACTTTCGGACACAAACGTTCACTCTACTTGCGGGTCGCAGAGCAAACAGAGTTGTCAAAGCTTGCTGCGGTGGAGCACAGCAACTGGCCAAAGCATTTTCACTCACAGTTTCGCTTGTGTAAGTGAAGTGCCGAGATATTTCCGGCTAGTACAAAGTCAGAATTAGTTAAGACATTTAACCATTAGAAATGTTTGTTAACTGTTTTCAGATATTAAAATATTCGCTACCGCAGTTTTCCATAATTAAACTATTTTGATGGGAGAAACATTTCATTACGAAGACCGAGACCAATAAACCTGATTTCACTATACCCTTAAGGTCGTAAAGGATTCTCCTCTATATCCAATCCAGTACTTTGTAATTGTTCTATAACTAGTTTATTGCACAGTAAAAACAAGAAAATCACTCATATTCAGTTCTTGACCTCAGCAACGCATGTAGAAGAGATTAAGAATAGGAATTTGCCTCTCTCATCACAGCCAAACACTTCTCCAATCTAGAGTTTTTTAGACTAACATCATTTCATTCGAAAGTCTTCTGCAGTCAACGCTTAGCTACCTATTGCTACCTTCTGTAGCTATCGCAGCCAAACGAGCAAGCTTAGGAACCGGGATAATGAAAGACAGTGAAGTGCATAAAGCTCTTCACTTGTTCAAATTCTGCGTGTTCACAAATAAAAACAATATGCCTGTAACAAAT
The DNA here is from genome assembly GCA_011170035.1 of Teleogryllus occipitalis. NCBI lineage: Eukaryota > Metazoa > Arthropoda > Insecta > Orthoptera > Gryllidae > Teleogryllus > Teleogryllus occipitalis. The sequence continues at coordinate 317,940 of BLKR01008984.1, read as the reverse complement.
AATGTACTTCCGGGTCAATGACCCCCATCTCGATCGGGTTTTTGTCCAGTTTCCCTGATCCATTGAGCAAATGCTGAGATGGCCCCTTGATTTGCTTCTGGACGTAAATGTAACGTCACTATGCGCACGTTTTGTTGAACTTTCCTTTTGCTTGTAGTGGTAGTAGAGCTTAGGATGAGTTTCTATTTTGTTAACAATACAGAAAAATCAATTCTGTTCGTTCCTTTACCGATAAAAATAAGATTTCTATTTTGGCAACGAAAATATCTAGATTTTGAAATGTTAATCTCTGGCTTTTTTAAATTTGTTATTATTATTATTATTATTATTATTATTATTATTATTATTATTATTATTATTATTATTATTATTATTATTATTACTATTTTTCATCTTTCAACTATTAATAGTTAAATTGTTGGGAAGGGATTCTGAAACTCAAGAAAGCCTGCGCAGATGATTTTCTCCCCTATACTTCACATACAGTTTTTGACTAAAAGACTAAATAAAAACGAAATAAATAAACAACATGTAACGTGTGCGCTGTTGCCTCACATACATGCGGGCTCAATCACCGTGGCTATGATAGCTGGCTTTAAAATGTAAAAAAAGGTACTATATGTGTAAAGCATTTCGAACGATTGAGCAATACTGAAGTGCGCAACCCAGCACTTATCTTCAATAAACAAATAAACCAAAAACACACACGGTTTCTTGTCATGCCCAATTGAATTTAAATAGAAATAATCGAATCTCCATGAACTGCTACATTATTCTTATCCTGCTGCACATTTTATAATGTATTTAGTTTGGCACTTCAGATACCCTTTGCTTACTATTTGAAATGCCGGAATTCGGATTCGATTCTGTGTAATGAGTTAAAAGAATTTAACGGTCTTAATCACGGTATAGTTGCAGAAATGAAGGGAATTATATCATTCACGTTAATTGACGAGAAAACTAAAGCCATTCGCAATGGTGGGATGAGGCATTCACATTCCCTTCTAACTCTTAAAAATATCTGAATAAGAAAGAGTATCACATTCCCTTCTAACTCCTAAAAATATCTGAATAAGAAAGAGTATCTCGTGGCGTCAGCGTTTTGCAAAGGGCTTCTTCGCTTCTTGCACAGTTTACAATGTATTTAGTTTGGTACTTCAGATACCTTTTGCTTACTATTTCAAACACCGGAATTCGGATTCGATACCGTGTAATGAGTTAAAAGAATTTCACGGTCTTAATCACGGTATAGTTGCAGAAATAAAGGGAATTACATCATTGACTGTAATTGACGAGAAAACTAAAGCCATTCGCAATGGTGAGATGAGGCATTCACATTCCCTTCTAACTCTTAAAAATATCTGAATAAGAAAGAGTATCTCGTGGCGTCAGCGTTTTGCAAAGGGCTTCTTCGCTGGGCGCTAGGGACGTCGCGATTCCTGGTTGATGCGGAGGGCGAAGGGCGCGGTGGGGGTGACTGCGGGGGCGGCGAGGGCGGCGGGGACGGCGGGGGCGGCGGCAAGCCGCACAGTACCGACGTGCGGCGGAGGCAGCGGCGGCGGCGGCGGCGGCGGCGGCGGCGCCGGTGGCGGCGGCGGCGGCGGCGGCGGCGGCGGCGGCGGCGGCGGCGGCGGCGGCGGCGACGGTTGCCTAGCGACGCAACCTCTGGCGGCCTTCCAGTTTCCCTCCCGCCCCCTCGCCCTCCAGCGCCATCGCCCGGCACAGTCGCTTTAATTGTAGGCCCCGCGCTCTCTTTTGCTCTGTGCCCTCTTTGCCTCTCGCGCCCTCCGCTCGCGCTCGCAGCCGCGTCCCTCGTCATCGCCGTCAACAGCCGGGGAATCATCCGACGCGATGCAACAACACTCCGGCCTTGCCTTGGCCTCGCGCAGTCTGCGCCGCAGAGCAAGAGGTTTGACAGACAAAGAGAGTGGATAAATATGGGGAATACAAAAAATAATATTCCGATTGACAAATAAATGGAGAAGAAAATGGAGGCCAAGCAATATCCTTCGACTGTGCAAAAAGGAGAGGCAACAGACGAAATTGTTGATTGATGCATTGGTGATTCCGGGCGCGTCAACTACTATGATCGTCAGCTCCGTAAGTGTAGTGCTTGTTTTTGCACCGGAGTTGGCGGGGATCTTCCCCCACTGGATGGCGAGATCCGGCGCCGACCTACCGTCAGCTAGCGGGATTTGTCCCAACCAGGTATCTCTCACCAGCGGAGCCCCGCCCCAGCCGGGACAAGCTGCAGGATTCCGGCATGTGTGGTAGTGTGTGTGTGTGTGTGTGTGTGTGTGTGTGTGTGTGTGTGTAAAGGGTTCAGGATAGAACCAGGAAGAGGAAGAAAAGATCGCTCACTGTCCGTGGCCCGTTTGGTAGAGTACTGCTCCGGCATTCGCTTGGTGTTGATCAGAAACCACGGAAAACTACCGATCAGTACAGCCAGCCGCTAGAATTCTCCAACACAGAGGAAAGACGAAAAAATACAAATAATAAAAGACGGGCGATCCTCATAATTTAACAAGAAAATCTGCCAATTAAGTTAAACGAAGAGTTGTGAAAAGACAACTCATTTGAATATTTTCGAGCAGAATCAAAGAATAACTTTAGAGACAGAATATATGAATTTGGGAATGAATATAGAAATGTGATGTGCGAGACGCGAGGCAAAGCGACGGTTGCTCCATTTTGAGGAAAGGTGTGAAGGCGTCTTGTTGCTCCTAGCGAGAGACATCTCGCGTCGTTTTAATTATGAATCCAAGGCGGCTTGTACCCCCAAGAGCCACGCGAGCAGAACAATGCATCTAAATGAAACCCGCGGACTCGCTCAGGCTCCACGTGTGTGCGCTAGACACACTTGCTCCCTCCCTCGCCGCCACCTCAGCGATTTACGTATTTGCGAATACGTTTGCGCACTAAACACACAAACCGGGAGCGGTGGCTCAGTGCATCAACTGATGTCACTGCAGCGCCTCTGACCGGGAGGTCTTAGTTCCATTCCTGACGGCGGCAGGATTTTCGAGACTAGCTTCTCAGCTAGGTGGAATTCAGTCGCTGTGTGGAGGAGAATTCTAGCGGCCGGCTGATCTGATCGGTAGTTTTCCGTGGTTTCTCCGATCAACACCAGGCGAATGCCGGAGTAGTACCCTAAAAAACGGGCCACGGACCGCGCGCGATCTGTCCTTCCTCTTGCTTGTCCTATCCTCTCCCCTCCCCTTATACACACACTTACACTAACATGCATTACACTACCACATCCCGGGAGATCGGTCGGGAGCTTAGAGCTTGTCGCGGCTGGGGCGGTGCCCCGCTGGTGGGAGATACCTGGTTGGGGATAGCCCAGCACGCGTTGCGTAGTTTGTAGGGAATGATTGTATTTTTTTAAAGCAACAAGGTGCAGAAGGAAATAGTAGGTGCAGGGTGATAGAGAAGACGACAATAGAAGTAGTGAGAGAATCGGAGAGCCTGAAAAAAATCTCTGAATCAATAACAAAAATTAAGAGGAAGGAAGATGATAAGTCCAATTGCAACCTCAACTTCAGATACCCCCTGCCTCGCCAGGCCACTCATCCTCTCTGCGGCCTTGAGACTCGTGCGATCTGCAATTAAAATGTTTTGTTACATCGCAATATTAAAACTTTTCGATGTTGACGTAAATATACGGTCTCCTCGTCTGGGAATGAACTAAATGCTTTTTTTTCTTGCATTTGATTATTTTTATTTAATCTCTGATTGTTTGTATTGTGACCTCTCCCAAATTAACGATAATTGTTTATTTTGTGGAATCATTACGCTTTGTTTGTATGCAAAGTTAAAGTTTTTATTGGAGGTAGCATCTGTTCAAGCAATAACATTCCACTCTCGCTAACAGATTCTCCGAAATAAGTTTATCTCATCGAATAATCATTTGGTGGGAAACAACGTCCAGAAAATTTCTAATTCGTAATTAGAGCACGGCAAGGCTTGAATGAATGAAAGCCTTATTTTACGTGGCGAGACTCTGGCCATGAGGCCTGCTCTTCCGCCTGACCACGCAAATTTCGTTACGCTCCTTTCACATACTAGGGGAGAAAGAAGGTATTACTTGGGCGACGAAACAGGCAATTTAAATTTAGCTCAGAGGCTTAATTTAGGCTTGAGGATCTTTTACATGCAGTTAATCTACTAACATAGGACAGCCGGCTTTACTTCCCTTACTAACATAGGCTCACGAAGGAAATTTTTCGCCCTTACAAATCCGTGCCTTCGATCGGGTTTGAACCCGCAAACTTGGGTATAACAGTCCGATACGCTAACCGTTACACCATCGCCGCCGCCGAAGGCTTGAGGAGTCCTCAACGAGCAATGCTGTCTGAAACAGCACCGCGCCGTCAGCTGTGACAGAACACACTCGAAATTTAATAACGGAAATGTTGACTCGGAAGTTCCCAAACAAATCGCGCAGGTACAACATACTGCACGCGGGCGCATAAATTCGGACAAACAAGGAAGGTAAGAGGATCAACGTCTAGGCAAAGGGGTTCAGTGTGGGCGCAGGCACAATCCCGTAATTGCCGACTTCATAAGCGCAATCTGCGAACAGTTCAGCGTGCAGATCAAACACGCCGCCCGGTACACTCCCCCGTGCTACACGCTGAGTTACGGTAACGGCCGTGTGCTGAATCTCTCTTCCTCCCCAACATCCAGCGCTTCCCACGACCAGCGCCATAAAACTTGGAGCCGATTCTTGAAACAGCTTCTTGCAGTTGCAAACAGCGCGGATGATTGTGGTTTCCTCTGTCTAATGCAATGTAAACAGGACCCCGTGGAAGTGTTGAACAGCGATGAGAACAATCTTCTGCGAATGAGAGGCGAGGAGAGTCAAAAGCGAGGGGGGGGGAGGTTGAAGGTGTAAGTTCTAGAACGCTGACGTCGGGTTTCCTCAGAGAGCGAAGTGACTTTGCGCTGTAACTGAGTTCAACTATGTCAATTTTAATTGAATAATTTTATTAGACCACTTCTCGAGAAGATAATCTTAAAGCACACAAGCTCCATATAACATTACCAACGTAATTGGTCCCTTTATCTCTTTACGTCAAAGGAAAATATTGTTTCACATAATTACATTTCTTCACTTGGAGGAATAATATTTGAATGTAAAACGAATAAGTGATTGTGTGTGAGATATTAATGTAGGACTGTGGTATCCTCTCGGTATTTGAAGAAAATCAAACACTTTCTTTACTACGGAAACAAACATTATTATTCATCAAATTGATCTGAAACACGTTTTGCAACTCAATATACTTGTGTCATCTGGTGGTGTGAAATGAATACAGAGATATAACAAATACAGCTGTTTCATTAATTATTGAATTTAAAGTAAAAAGACAAAAGCAATTTTAATCCTCCTTCCTACCTATTTTAATTCGACTCCCAGCTAGTCAAAGTCACATTTTAATTATTCGAACCGGATTAGTCAAAGTCAGAGCCAGAGGTAGAGTCAGTCCGTGAGAGTGTCAGAGCCACAAAATCAGAGTCAGAAGCGAGTCAGAGCCAGAGTCAGAAGCGAGTCAGTCAGAAGCGAGTCAGAGCCAGAGCCAGAAGCGAGTCAGAGCCAGAGTCAGAAGCGAGTCAGAGCCAGAGTCAGAAGCGAGTCAGAGCCAGAGTCAGCGCCAGTGTCAGCACCAGAACCAGTGTCAAAGTCAGAAGAGCACTCGCCAGAGCGAGGGGTGACGTTCGAGGAAGCAGGAGACGGCGCCCCTCTCGTCTGGAGGCTGGGGAAGGAAGAGACCAAACATTTGGCCGCAGTTCCGCACAACCTCACGCAATATACGACGCGCACCAACATAAATCACACTGATTTAACAATTTCATAACATTTTATTCCACCTTTTGGGAACAGTATGACAATGTAAAACCGCTCGCAGCCATATACGTAGACATGGGTGTTTCCAACTAGCGATTGAGGCATGGAAAACCCCAGCAAACTAAATCGTTTAAATTGTCATTCATCATTTCATTAATGTACTGTCAAGCCAAGTATTAATAGTCTATGAACTACTCGTCGGCATCCTGTCCGAGATACAAACAAATAAAGGAAGTACAAAAGGAGAATAAAGAGAAAATGCTGGGATTAGGTAGCGCGGCCTTCCTGCAATCCCTGCTTTAAGACCCGGGTGAAGTGCGAGCATCCGATGATTTGTGTGGCCCGTTGCGAAGTGACCGCAGGTGCCAGGAAGTCGCCGGAGGTAAAAACGCTCCTCCAGCGGCCGTTCTTCACGCGATTGCGTGAGGCGCCGCTGGGCGGAGGCGCAGGCGGAGCGCTGCACGCCGGGGGAAGCGGAAGTGGAAGCGGGCGAAGGAGGATAGAACGCAACCACGGCAGCTCCCGCTAGAACTTCCATCCGGACGCTAGGCTTCCATTACACGACAAACACTGCAACTCGCAACAAACGGAATACAAGAATAATTCTGCTTACTAAAGAAAAATTGAAACCGTACAAAATACGTCACCAATTACCTATCTTCAGTCCAGATATTTTAGGCCATGTTTGTATATAGTTGGCCCAGATGACGCATACCTATTAACATCGATATTTTACTCACTTTGGTCCTGCACATCATCAGTGGCAGCTGCGACAGGGAGGTTCAAGGGACATTGCTCTTCCATATAATACACATCCATCTTTCCTTTCCTTTTGTATTTTATTTGATGTTAAAGTGGTTGTTCGCCCCTTTTTCTCCGATTTCAGTATTCAAAGAGCCCGACATTTCATATCCCGTGTTTTCCTTCATTGATTAGGGATGTTCGAGATCTGTGTCCTATATACAGTGAAGCCAAATTTGGTGTAGCCATCAGGCCAATGTTTTGGAGTTATAAAAATTGCAATATGGGACTTGAAAATGGCGACTGTTTGCGGGCACAGCCCAGGCTCGGTTACTTGGGTACTTGCAGGATGTCTGGAGCTACCTACTGACGAGTTTTTGAACTCCGTCTCCAAATACGTTCCCTCCGATTCGCGTACAGGGTGCGGTAGTGTACTAAACCTATTCCTTGATGGAAGAATGTTTCTTCCACACGACCTATTAAAACAGTGTATTTATACACTGTATTCACTGTTTGCATACATTTGGCTTGTATATTCCCATTCAAGGATTCTGGGCCCGCCCTCAAAATTGTCTCTGCAGCACATCATGCATTAGGAATCAACCAAAACAGCCGACCAGGTCCCGCCCTCAAACGCATTCCTTTGCCAGCCCTCCACTCCCCCAGAGAGGTACTGCTTTGTGAGGCAGAGGTGGAGGCCCCGCTTGCCTCACGTCGCTTGTCCAGCTTCGCATTTTTTCCACACCACATCAAAACCATGAAATAAAAGAATCCCGCGTCGCCCTCGCGTTTCTCCAGCCGACCCTTTAGTAGGGATGTGCCCTTAACAGCTAAACTGTTATTTCTTAACCGTTAACGTTTCGTAACTGTTACGCGAAATAACAGTTATTTCGTTTATCCTGTTATTGGCTGTTATCGGTTGAAATGCATAGAACTGCAACCTACTCGGCCTAATCCGAACTACTAAAAGCTTTTGTGGCAACCATTTTGTACGATAACTTCACTGCAGCTAATCAATCATGATTTGCCAGTGTTCAAATTATAGATTCATTAATACATAATTCATCATTATTACGCACCATGTGCTACAATATTTTTATATTTAATTGTATACACTACAACAAGATGTTTGTACTTTAAATTAAGTCCGTCCAACATGTTAACTTATTTCTGTCCCATTGCTGCTTATGTGAGATCAACTAATATTTCCCTAGGTCCAATAAAATAAAGTGAGTTACAGTCAAATATCTCACATTATAATACTTGATATTAGACAGTCATTAACACTTTAACTATAGGTAAGCAAAAACACTGTTTCTCATTATTTTGGCACTCGTCACTTCACTATGCACAAGCTGCATATTTGTAAGAATATTAGCAATCTAAACTCGAATCACTTTCATTTTAGTAATATTCTATGCACATTCGCTACACATTATATGAATTACTATTCATCCTTGGCAGTTCATCTAGTCTCGTTCACATCAGCTGCTTCTCTGTCCAAACATGTTAGGGAAAGCAGTGCAAGGAAGCGCCGTGAGGGAGCTGCACAGGCTTTACGGTGCTACCAACGTTATTCGTTTTGCACGGTTTAACTCTTAGCAGTCGCTACAACTGCTTTAACTCTTAGCAGTCGGCCATGTTAGCTTGCTGGTCATGGACCTGTTATTTTTCAACTGTTATTAATAACAGCTACTACGAGTCAGCTGCTTTTGTGATAACAGTTATTGAAGAAAAGCTGTTAAGCCCATCTCTACCCTGTGGTGGAAAGAAGTGTGGCGATCACGGAACACAGGGTGACGGTGAGGCGAAGCAAACGCAAAGAAGCCGTTGGAGGGAGAAAGAGGGAGGAGGAGGGACGTGTACGATGTTTAGGCGAAGGGAAGAGTCGGAGAAAGTGAGAAGCGACAGTCGCGTAGAAGCCAAAAAAGCGAATGAAGTGAACTTGGCGCGGATTGATAAGGGGTGGAACGGGAAGGGCGAGGGGTGGCGGTGCACATTTGAGAAAAATTTAATCTAGATTAGAGGGCGCCTTGGAAACCGCGAATTAAGGGGAAAACGAAATACTACGTCCTGAGGGGCAACTTTTAGGCTTTCTGAGCCCAGGACCTATCTAAATACTCCTCTGCTCTTTAGAGATGGCGTCGTTCTCTTCTCGGAAGAAGTGCTGGTCTACGCGAAAAATCTTAACGAGAACCTTGGCAAATTCAATCTTAAATTAAATGACGTTTAATTCAACAATAACAACGTAGAATTTTAAGCGATTTCACATTTCAATTTTCTTGCAAACATTCTAATTTTTACCATTTCAATTTTACTAAAAAAAGAAAGTCACGCTCTAATTTGAAAGGATTCCTCGCTGCCTGACATAGATTTTTATCCTCTCTTGCGATCTGGAGCTTAGCAGCGATACATACGCGTGAAAGAAAGGAGGAGATAGGAAAGAGTTGATTGAAAAGAATGAAATGAAGCAGCATTTCTATGGAACAGAAGTGTGGTCTTGGGACGGGACGAGGCGGGACGAGAGGCGGGACGAGAGGCGGGACGAGAGGCGGGACGAGAGGCGGGACGAGAGGCGGGACGAGAGGCGGGACGAGAGGCGGGACGAGAGGCGGGACGAGAGGCGGGACGAGAGGCGGGACGAGAGGCGGGACGAGAGGCGGGACGAGAGGCGGGACGAGAGGCAGGACGGACGGGACGAGAGGCGGGACGAGACGAGAGGCGGGACGAGAGGCGGGACGAGAGGCGGGACGAGAGGCGGGACGAGAGGCGGGACGAGAGGCGGGACGAGAGGCGGGACGAGAGGCGGGACGAGAGGCGGGACGAGAGGCGGGACGAGAGGCGGGACGAGAGGCGGGACGAGAGGCGGGACGAGAGGCGAGACGAGAGGCGAGACGAGAGGCGGGACGAGAGGCGGGACGAGAGGCGGGACGAGAGGCGGGACGAGAGGCGGGACGAGAGGTGGGTCGAGAAGCGAGGTGAGAAGCGGGACGGGTCGGGGCTGATTATTTCGCCTAAATTGTTTTATAAAAGAGAATGATTAGGAACTTCAGTGCAAAAGTGCTAATCTTTGCTAAAATTTTAAGTACATAGATTTGTAACTTTCGTTGAACAGAAATGTTCAAAATTTTCACATAAACCATTAAAATCTGTTCAAATTCAAAGCGTAAACAACGTGGCATTTGTATATTCAGCCGACATGAAGTATCAACTGTTTTTGTAATATCTTCAGGATTTCAGTCGAGATCTTGTAGTAATCCATATTCAATGGATGTATGAGAGAGGTAATCAGATCACAATGTATGAGAAAATAGTTACTATCTATCTATCTATCTATCTATCTATCTATCATCCACATCCTCTCATCATACATCCACTGAATTGTTTCTGTGGTTTATCTAATTCGATGGGGTAAAACTGTTACTTAAGATTACAAGTTACAAGCTTTAAACCACAGAAAGTTTCTTTATTTATTTCAATAATTATTCTTATTCTTTCGGCTACTTGGATAGTGCTGTAAATGCCTATTACACTGAAGACTATGTTTTCCGAGTCATACTATTGAACGAGAGAAAAAAATACGCCTATGCGTTCCGTACTTACGTTATGCTCGGCTAAGCGTCAACTCGCCTCGCCAGAAGTACTCACCTGTAAAAACAATATAAAATTAATAACGGGTAAATAAAAACACAACTGTCGTTAGTACTTCATATAATTACAATATTTTCATTTCAATTTCGTGTAAAGTAAATAGATTAACTAAATGTCCAATACAATTTTCATGAAATCATTAAAATTCGTTCTCTATAAAAAAAACAGTTTACAGGATGGAAAAAGTTCATAGAATTTCGCCCCTAGATAATTAGGTTTTTGTTTAACAGAATCTAATTCCTATAATATTGCCTGTAATTCACAGTAAAACACCACAATTCATTCTCATGTATTATAAGTAAAATATAAAGTGCGTTAATATTCAAATAAGCAACCCCTTATCAGTGCACATCTGAAGCACTGTGTGATTCAGGTAGAGCCTCCGTGTCAGGGCACGACCTTCGCCCCGTGCGGTACGAATCTATGCAAAAACATGCACTATATTTATGGGATTAATTACCTTAGCCGTTGACGCGCCCGAAATCACTAGTAATCAAACAATCAATGAATTAATCAATCAATCTCACTTTTTGAGAACTTGAGTTCCTCGCCCTTGACACACACCGTGACACACATCGTGACTCCATCAGGGTCCACCAGCCCGCTGCTCCCCGCATTGCCCCATTCGACTGGCAATAAAGCTTCCCTTACTACACGGGAAATCGTGACGTTCCGTTTAAACTTTGTTTCAACTCAATAGATTTCGCAGTATTTCGTTAGTTTTTCGTCTTCTAACCCACCTGAGAATCTACAGAGATGACCATGTTCACTACGGTTTCATTAAACGTCACCAGGAGTTGCTTATGATCCAACCGACGCAATGGCCCAACTGGATTTCGAAATAGCTCAGAATTTTCATGCTTTATATCAACAATTTCATATATTTAATCACGTGTGTGTATGTTTGTTCAGTTACCCGTAATCTATACTTTCATCACAGCTTCTCGTAAGCACTTCGCAACGGTGATTACTCGCTCGTCCAACCAATCCTCCGCAGGAGTTTTCTGTGCCCTCACTTTTTCATTTGTTAGCAGACTGCATGTGCAATCACCCGTAATTTCACCAGTACGCGTTTGAATGTCCTCGTTAAATTGGTATATAAGTATAGTACAGGGAGAAAAAGAACTGGAGTGACCTCAACAACTCGATCTCGAATTGTTGGGTCGCCAAATCCGTGCTGACGTTTCTTTTCCGCTGTAACTCGGAGGCGACGGCCGAGGAAGCAGACCTCGAACAAACAGCCAGCTGCAGCAGCGCGGGCGGCGGCGCAGGCGGAGGCGGTCTTCGTCAAGGGAGAGGGCAAGGGATAAACACGGTGGCCGGGTGCCCGCCGCTGATCAAGCAGTGCCGGGTACACAGGACGTGGAGCCTATTGATCCCACGCCCCCCCCCCCCCGCCCCCCGTCGTACGGGGGCACGTGCGTCGCCCCTCGGGCCCCTCCCGCCCACACTGCCAATCGCACACGACGAAGCAGAAGAAGGACAGTTGGGCTTTCCACACGGCTTGTTCGATCTCCAGTCAACATTTCCCTGAAGTTGCAGATCAGTTGCCAACATTACTATTAAAATTAAACCGAAGACGATTTTCGTTTTTTGATTGATTGATTGTTTCGTGTTTCCGGGCACATCAACTGCTTTGGTCATTAATCCTCGTTAGTGTAGTGTATGTTTTTTTCTCGGAAGATGGCGGTGATCTTCCCCCGCTGGATGGCGAGATCCGGGGCCGATCTACCGTCGGCTTGTGGGGTTTCCCCCTCACCAGGACTCTCCAACCAGCGGGGCACCACCCCAGACGGGACAAGCACTAAACTCCCGACCGGTCTCCCGGAATATGTGGTAGTGTAGTGCATGTTAGTGTAAGTGTTTGTGTAAGGGGAGAGGATGGACAAGGAAGAGGAAGGACAGATCGCGCGCGGTTCGTGGCCCGTTTGGTAGGGTACTGCTCCGGCATTCGCCTGGTGTTGATCGGAGTAACCACGGAAAACTACCGATCAGAGCAGCCGGCCACTTTAATTCTCCTCCAGACAGCAATTGAATTCGAAAATACTACCGCCGTCAGGACTCGAACCTAGGACCTCCCGGACAGATGCGCTGCAGTGATCAGTAGATACACTGAGCTACCGTTCCGGGTACGACTTTCGTCTTTCGTTTAATTTTTTAATTAGCTCCACAAGGTGATTTTATTTCCCCCTTTTTTGTTAATGGTTAAAACACAACGAAAAACTTACATTTGAGAAGTCTTTGATAACTGGAATTATTTCGACGACCACCATTTTTCTGAACACCACAGTAGCGTTTCAGACACGTTGTTTTCGAATTATTTTACTTGCAAAACCAAATGTATTTATTTTTCGAAATTTCTCAATATACTCAAACATTGCGATTCAAATTCACCGTGACAAAACTCTCCAATATTGTATCTTGAAAACGTCACAATGATAACCAAGTGACGTAAGAGTCCAGAAGAGTCTGTTTGCATACGATTTGCAGATACTTATTATTGTTAACTAGTGGTATTAACACAACCTTATGTGATGTATGACGGGTATTTTAAATATATTAAATGTATTAGATAGATATATCTCTTGCGCATATTTTGTAAATTAATAAACATATTAAATATTTATTTAGAATGTACTAGTAAGTAATATAATCAAAATAATTCAAAATATTTCTTTAATATTTATGTTAAAATTATTGTTAAATCATCGGTATATTTTTGAATTTTGAGAGTATTTGTGTTAACAAAAGAATATTACACTTGTTTTTAATAATGTAAAGATTGCTCGTGATGACTGGACTTACGAACTAGTGGCAGAAACCAAAGACAAAGGAAATGATACACGTGTTCCGCCAACAAGCAGCAGACGCCTTCCTTTGATGTGACTTTAATTGCCTTCCATAATTACTCTTCCGTCGTAGGCGTTCGCTTCAATCCATTTGTGATGCGAGATTTCCAGTCACGCTCCCCTGCACGCTCGCACGCACGCGCTGCCATGCGGCACACCTCCCCTCCGCCCACCCGGCCGAGCGTCGCTCCCGAATAAGCCACACAGAGGTCGACACACGTCCAATACGTTTTTCTTTTGATTTATAGAACGAGTTTCCTAAGGATGACCGGGAGCGGTAGCTCAATGCTTAAACTGATGTCACTGCAGCGCCTCTGACCAGGAGGTCCTAGGTTCCAACTCCGCACGGCGGCAGGATTTTCGACACTAGCTTTTCAGCTAGGTCGAATTCAGTCGCTGTCTGGATGAGAATTCTACAAGCCGGCTGCTCTGATCGGTAGTTTTCCGTGGTTTCTCCGATGAACGTCAGGCGAATGCCGGAGTAGTACCCTACCAAACGGGCCACGGACCGCGCGCGATCTTTCCTTCCTCTTCCTTGTCCTATCCTCACCCCTTACACACGCACTTACACTAACGTGCACTACTCTACCACATATTCCGGGAGATCGGTCGGGAGCTTAGAGCGTGTCCCGGCTGAGGCGGTGCCCCGCTGGTGGGAGAGTTCTGGTTAGGAAGAAACCCCACTAGCCGACGGTAGGTCGGCGCCGGATCTCGCCATTCAGCGGGGGAAGATCATCGCCATCTCCCGAGAAAGGAACATGCACTACACTAACGGGACTAATGACCAAAGCCGTTGACGCGCCCGGAATCACGAAAAAATCAATTAATGAACCTAAGGATAAACCAGAGACAGCTAGTGCTGGCAACATAACTGAAGGTTTTGTGGTCGTTGTGCCCTTGAGCCCATTAGCGCACCTTCCTCCAGTCGTTCGTTTGCAGTTGGCTAACGTGTAAATGGTTTCGACGCTTCCTTTTGTGATGTCCTCGTCCGACAAAAATAAAGTGCGCCGCGAGAAATAATTGAAATTAGGAAGTGCAGTGTTATGTGCTCTTCTGTAAAAAATCTTTTTTTTTATAAACATTACATTCAATTTACTTTTTGTGTGATAAATATTATGTTTATTTTAAAACCGAGACTTGAATGCGAGATGCGAACCGGTGCACGTGTTTCCGGCTTAAAACCATTTTTCTATCTATTTATATTCGTGGCAGTTGTCTTTTACTGATCGTGAGAGCACGTTAAGAGACTTTCCGCATACGTAATTAAATTTAAATATTTCCCTGACTCGCGTACATGCATATACCTCCGCGAAACTCTTAGACTTCTGCATAGGGATGTTTTCACAGGAGCCATTAGCACTTTACGAAGGGGCGTGACTGAACAGCTGTCACGGCGGAGGGATACTTCTCTGGATTACATGTGATGTTCACTTGTTTACGCGAACTGTCACTTTGGCTCATCCTTAGGAAAATCCTTCAATAGCCGCAAGGGGGTACCTACGACCTCAGGAGAGATGCGTCTCGGTCCCTGGTTGTAAAGTTATTCGTTCCATACCGAATTGGTTTCATTTGCTCTTAGTGATTTTTACTTCATCTCTCTCATCCCTTCCCAAAAATTATAAAGATATGAGGAAGTGGTACGGGATTTACTATTTTCAAAAGAAGTACTAGATGTAGCCTCATCATTAGAAATAAAGAAATCACTTTCATCTTATAATGAGACCCCATTACATATTTCTTTCGAAATCATTGTACGTTCTTGGATGCGTGCATTTTACTGAGTTCTTGAATTCTAGTTTTTAAATTTCTTTTAGTGTTCCTATGTAGCATTTGCATCCTCTGGTAGAGTATTGTACTTCTGCTTAAGATTTCATTATAAATTCTATTTCAGGTTATGTGGAACTGCATCTTCAATATTATTAATACATTTAGAAAATCGGTGGCAAGGAGTAAATAAGAACCTAATACATATTGTCATTAGTAAATATGTTTTTAAAATTATTTACCAGCCCTTTAACACATGGAAATGTTATATTGATAACAGAAGATGTATTGTTTGCATTCAAAATTTTGATATGATTTTGTTGATTCAGTCTAATATTAATACAATATTAGATAAATATAGTTAGGGTAGTAGTTGGTGGCCACAATCGTTGTGATAAATTTGAGATTATCTGAGTAGAAATTTTTTAATCTGTATAATTTGTATCTTTTGTAAAAATCTTCAAATTAATATGGTGAAATTTTGAATGTGTCATAAATTTCTACGTAAAAATATAAGATGATGTGTTACTGTGATTTTTCATTTCCAAGGAGAATTTATCTCCACTAACATTACAATACATCGGACTTTAATTCATATTCGCAACAATCCTAATTTTTCTTGACATATTTTTACGCCATTTTTGATGCTGGTTATTTTGTTTTCACTGCGCACCTCCACATGCTTTCATTTTCATATCCCACTTTCCCCACTCTCGTATCATTTTCATAGCCCTTTATTCACTTAATCATTGTTTCCATATTCACTCGTCCTCTCATGTAAACTGCCCCATCACACTCACGTGTTTCGTCCATGTTTGTCAGTCTTTGTCAATCATTCTGTCAGCTGTCTTCTTCCCCTCTGTTAGCATGTTTTTCTTCTTGTGTCGCCATCCCACCTACAATTTTCCCACGTAGCAATTTGTCCCCGTACCGAAAGTCACCTTTAATCAAGATTTGACAGTCCGCAAGTCCGCGACACAGAATGTCCAGCGCAACCTTCCGATTCCACGTCCGAAAGGCCGCCCGATTCCGGGGAAATAGACAATTCGGTAAATATTTAACCGACCGACCAACCCCCCACCACTCTCCCACGGTCAATTTAAAAAAGCACGTTACGTCGTATCGTAATTTCAGCCTTATCGCCCGCTCGACCAAAAAGAGAAGGGCGAAAGGGGGATTAGGTGGCGGTAGCGCGCAGCGGCGAGCCGCAGGACTAGGGGGTGTTTTTACTAGAACGCGCGAGGGGAGGCGGGTCGAGTCCGCAAATGACGGCACCTAAAACGAGAGTTTGCTTTTTGCGAACGCGAGGACAATGCCGGGCGTGCGCGCGCACGCGCTAATTAATTAGGCCTGGCGGCGGCGAGCGGAGGGGGGGCAGGGAGGGGAGGGGAGGGGAGGGGAGGGGAGGGGAGGGCGGCGGGGAAGTCGTTCATCGGCCCAGCGCCGGCGGCCGCTGCAAGAACAGCTGATCCTGCAGCGAGATATCGGTTCGGAAATGAACAAGCAGCGCTCGTAGCGGCCGCGGTTAGAAATGCTCCGCTCGCGCAATGACATGCAAGCACTGCGGGCCGGAAGTGACGGAGGACGACGGCTGCCACACGCGAGTTCGGGGTGATCTACGTTCACACAGTGTTTCCGAATGCACAGCCTGAGTCAGAAATATGGCTCCCCGATAGAAACTATAACAGATTTTCATGCTAGTAAAATGTAGAACCGTAAGTTTGAATAAAACTCGTAAAGTTAGTAAATCCTGGAGGATTCCTGCGACTGCACAGACATTGCAAACGTTTAGGAAACGTATCTCCCCTGCAGGTGCCTTTCAACAATACTAAAGCCTGTCTCTGTGTTTCGACAATTGTTCTTAGATCAGGTTAGGGTGGTAATTATATTAGCTCTGATAAACTATTATAAAAATTATAATGGTCGCTAGAATTCATATTTAAGCGAAGAATATGCGTTTAAAATCAATTAAAGAAGTTGCGAGTTATAATGTTTGACATAAACAGTCGTGTACTAATGACATTCCAATATCAAATAACAATAACAAAACAAAAAAACGATATTTTATATGATATGACTAAATTATTTTTTGTTAATTTTACTTATGTGTACTTTTATGGTTATGTTGCCACATGCTAGGAAAAAAATTATTGTATTTTTGTTGTACTTTTTGTAAATAAAGGACTAACGCGTCCGTATATATTGATAATAATTAATATCCGAAGAAAACTGATGGGGAGGTGGTCAACCCCGGATCCCAGAATCCATTAAAATATAATTGAAGGATTCTTACGTTTAAAAATAATAATAAATGTTTTTAGCAATATATGACAATTATTTTCTGTCTATGTTAAAATATTTTCAGTTTTTGTGGATTTGAAAAACGATACACTTTTTTATCATTTTCCTTACGGTTCTTTCTGTGGAGAAACAGGCGGCCATGTCACTATTTTTGACGTTCTGGTTCAACAGTCGCAATGTTCCATTTGCACAAGTATTTTTCACATGGATAGATATTAAAAGAAATTGCACGGTATTTATGAACAAGTGGGGCTGTAAGTGAACGCTGGAGTTTCCTCAAAGCGCTTACGGATTGAGACGGTTTCGTCTGTTGTTCTATTTTTCCTACACATCCGACAAGCGTTCAAAGAAGAAACTATCACTACAAGATAATAAATGTTTTAACAATGAAAGTTCAAGATTAAAGTGTAACTCCTTACCTAAACTAAAATGTACAAAAAGAAGGAAAAACTACCCTGGGATCTTCATCAGCTTCATAAAGAACTCAACTTAGAACCCATTGCCCATGTCATCACATACCTAGCCACTAACTGTTACTCTTATTTATCCCAAATCCCTTCCCTTGCAACCTTCAGATTCACAAAAACCCCTCACTACACAAGAATAAAAAACAGATATCCCTACAATTTATCCCTTAAAACCATCTTCGAATTCGAACCTGAATTGAGGACCAAATAGGGCATCCTCAAGTTAGATTTAAGTTTTAAATATAAGTTAGCACATAAGCCTTTGAGATATATGTAAATTTGATACTTAAACGGATTTATGTAGTGTAGAACCAACAAAAGTCAATAAATAAAAAAGAAAAATACCCTGGGATTCATCCTTAACCCGTTCATTGGCACGCGACTGGCTAAGATGAGGAAATATTCGGGTAAGTTTATTACTGAAGTAACGTTTATTAAAATCTACACGTACCTAAAAGTACTCTAGTATTCAAAGAACGGAGTTTTTAATACGAAAAGAGACATTCAGTTTTAAGAATGGATGACTGCACACGATCATTTTGGAGAAATCGGACAGTAGAATTAAGAGATATTAAACACCATTTTACTCTCTGCCAAGGTGAGTGAGCCACTCCCTTTACGCAAAACTGAACATCCGAAATAGAACGAGGATCAGCCATTACAATATTTCTTCTTTTTCTTCTTCCCCTGATGCCTCGCAGCGTCGGGTTAGCCATTCGACATACTACTTTTTGTCTTGTGCCTTGCGCTTCACCTCTCCTAGTGTAGCCCCGCTCCTTTGGCATATATCCTGTATATAGGCGTCCCATGTTCCTCTTGGCCTTCCAGGTGGTCTCTTTCCCTCTGGCCTGGCTTTGATAATTTGTTTCGGTTTTCTATCCTCTGCCATTCTAGCAACATGTCCGTACCACTTCAGAGCCTTGTTTTCCATTTCTTTGAGTAGCGGGGTAACTTTTGGTTCCTCTCTGATTGTATTACTCCTGATTTGACATCTTGTTTTCCCTGCTATCCTGCGTAGGAATTTCATTTCCACAGCTGTGACTCTACTTTCTGTTTTCGTATTATGTGGTATACTTTCAGTTCCATATATAAATGTTGGTATATATACGGACTTACAAATTTGGAGTTTTGTTTTAGTAACTACATTCATTATTAACAAGTTCTTATTTATTTGATAATACACAGAGTTTGCTTTCTTCACTCTATTATTCAGTTCTTCTTCATATTTTCCGTTTCCCGAAACTTACAATACACCACCTCGATTTCGCGCCCAGAACGCGTAGGGCAACTCTCGTCGCTTAGCTCTGAAAGCTCATGCAGTGATGACTGCGGCGTCAAAAAGCGGAAAGCGGCGCATCTAACCAGATTGGTGTTTTGGTTCCGAAACACGGCGTCCATCTGTGTTCGGCCGCGATGCGCTGACGCCGGAGCGCGGCGGAGGCTGTCATGCATTGTTTGGGGCGACCGCGGTGTTAGCGAACTCGCACAGAATGGTGATACCCCGCCATAGCACACTGTTCTCCGTATTCTGGTGCAGATGTGGTTGCCGAATCGAAGATCCACCCCCGTCCCCATGGTGACTACACCGCCAATAGATGCGTATGAAGAGGGCTAGCACTCCATAGGCTATGCAAACAATAATAATAGTAATAATAATAATATAATTACAACATATTTCAGAAATGTATTCTTAGGAAACTCGCGAAGTAATGAGGAAATAATATGTTCCAACAGAAGATGTAAATGCATAAATAACTGCTTTCTCTTTCAAGCAACAATAAAAAAACGAACATTCAAACACACTGATACACGAAAAGATCCACCCCGTCCACATGGTGACTGTACGCCGCCAATAGATGCGTATGAAGAGGGCTAGCACTCTATAGGCTGTGAAAACAATAATAATAGTAATAGTAATAATAATAATAATAATAATAATAATAATAATAATAATAATAATAATAATATAATTACAACATATTTAAGAAATGTATTCTTAGGAAACTCGCGAAGTAATGAGGAAATAATCTGCTCCAACAGAAGATGTAAATGCATAAATAACTGCTTTCTCTTTCAAGCAACAATAAAAAAACGAACATTCAAATACACTGATACACAGAAAACACATCACATACATCCCTAGTTTAGTACTATTTTTTCACCTATTTTCGCTACCGCTAAGATGAAAAACTAATTCTCTACAAAGCGTTTTCGGTGTTTTTCGTTGTGGAGAACAAGTCATTTCACCGTTATTCTAGAGAACTACAACAACACGCATTCTGAGCTCCTCTGATGAATGTCATTACTTTGGTTGCAAAGCACTAAGAGCGAGAGATCTGAAGACATCAAACTCGAAGTTGCGCGACGCAGCGGCCAATGAGTTTCGAGGCGCCGCAGAATGTAGTTGTATAATTTAACTGCATATCACGTGCGCAGAAATGAAGCTAAACTGGCGAAAATTTTATGACAATCAGGGGGAAAGAGAAAGAGGAGTGCATTGTAACAAGATGCGGGCGGGTTTGTTGACTTTCCCTTTAAAAAGAAGATTACATGGGGCGGGAGAGGAGAGGAAGGGGGCGGGAAAAAGTTAGTCAACGACTTACGAGAATGAAGTGGAGGGGTCCAGGAAGGACGACGTGCACGGGGACCACGGACGAGGACGAGGACGGGGACGGGGACGGGGATGGAATCTAGTGCCTCGATACGATAAAACGCGAGAATAAAATAAAAAAGAACCCCCCAGGATCGTTGTACACGCCGAAAGGAAAGGAAATAATACGAATGGGGGAAATGAAAATGAGGAGAGAGATATAAAGAGAACTCATCATCATTGGAACCACAACTAAGAAAAAGACAGCGTATACATCAAAAGAATATCAGATTCGTAGACCAGTTTCAAACAAACACCCTCGTGCCAGATTCTTGGAAAACGAAGAAAAATTTTAAATACCATTGAAAACGAAGGCGCATCTTGCCAAAACACGCATTAATCTTGACGGTTCCAGTTTTCAAACTGCTAGTCATATTAAATACATTTAGAGGTACAGCGCGCTATTGAAGGTTGTGCAGAGCTCAGAGGACTTTCACCCCTCCCCCCCCCCAGGCCAACCCATTCATCGCAGTGCACTTCTCTTCTTTCCGTCTGCGCTCGTATCTTTCTGCTCCACCCGCGCCACCGCTTGGGGACTCTACCTGATCGCGTTTCTCTTTTACTTTGCGTCCCCCTCGGTCTTCCCTGCCCCTACTCGTCCAACGCCTCGCCGCACAGGATCCTCCTCCGTCCCCTCCCCCCACTAGTCCTGCTAGACCCGCCTCGCACCGACTCATGCCCCTCCTCCCCCGCCGTCGCCCAACCTAGCTCCGCCTTGCCCCAGCTCCGACCTCCTTCTCCTAGCCCCTCTATTGCCTTCCCCATCCCTCCCTCCCTTCCTGCCGACACCCAGCCCCAGGCTTGCTTCGCCACCGCAACCCTCATCTCGTCCCCGCCCTCCATTGCCCTCCACGCCCCGCACAGCCGTAGCCTAGCCTTCCCCGCCCTTTCCTTCCCCACACTATTCCCCACCCGCGCCGACTAGCCTCGCTAGGTCTCGCCACGTTGTTTTCGCCACGTTGTTTTCGCCACGTTGTTTTCGCCACGTTGTTTCCGCCACGTTGTTTCCGCCACGTTGTTTTCGTCACGTTGTTTTCGTCACGTTGTTTTCGTCACGTTGTTCTCGCCACGTTGTTTTCGCCACGTTGTTTTCGCCACGTTGTTTTCGCCACGTTGTTTCCGCCACGTTGTTTCCGCCACGTTGTTTTCGTCACGTTGTTTTCGTCACGTTGTTTTCGTCACGTTGTTCTCGCCTCGCCCCGCCTCGCCCCGCCCCGCCTTGCCCCGCCTCGCCCCGCCTCGCCCCGCCTCGCCCCGCCTCGCCCCGCCTCGCCCCGCCTCGCCTCGCCCCGCCCCGCCTCGCCTCGCCCCGCCTCGCCCTGCCTCGCCCCGCCTCGCCCCGCCTCGCCCCGCCTCGCCCCGCCTCGCCTCGCCTCGCCCCGCCTCGCCCCGCCTCGCCCCATCCCGCCTCGCCCAGCCGCGCCTCGACCTGCTCCGGCCCGCCCCGCCCCTCCACGCGCCCCTCGAGCCAGCCCCGCCTCGCCCAAGCCCAAGCCTGTCCCCGCCACGCCCCGCCCCGCCCCGGCCGCTGAATGGCGCGTGCATCCGCGGAAACGCTCGAGAGCGGGGGCGGCGGAGGATGAATATCGCCCGAGAGATACGAGAGTAATTACACTTCGCGCGGTAATAAAATATGAAAGCAGGCAGGCGCAGCCACGGCGCAGCGCGGGACGCGAAAGAAAGGCGCGCAGCACGCGCGGAGGAAGGGGAACTGACGAACGCCCACGCGGCGCCAAAGAGAGAGAGAATGCGAGAGGGTTAAAGTGTGTGATGAAAAGTTACAAATTGAAACCTGAATTGGTTCACAAAAAAGTGAGTGCAAAATGTGAAGAAAAACCAATTACACAAAAAGGAAAAACTAAAAGTTCAACTTCGATGGGGAAGATAACAACACATTGAGATTGTTGACTGTTCACAAAGCAAGCCTTCACAATAAATTGACCCAATAAAATGAACACATTGGATCAAAAATGGGAGAGGAAAAAATTATATGTACATAATTATAATAACAAAAGAAAAGAATACATTGGTTCAGTAAAAAACAATTAACGTATAAACAAATTAACAAATAAAAAGCACCCAATATTGGCAATTCCACTACTTTTTTATTTGTGTTAATTTTTATTTGTGAACAAATATATTCATTTGTTTTGTAAATAATAAACAATGTACATGTCTCTGAAGTGCTTCTATATTTCATAGAAACATTAGCATAGAAAGTGTGTTTTCAAACAAACGATTCACTTCTTATTTCGACTGAGTTATTCAGAACATCCAAAAAGTTTAATAGACAAAAATATACTTAAAAAACTGTCTTAAGAGCTTATTTTCAAAGCTTCGACTTTTCCTCCCAAGACACACTGTATATATAAATATTTAAACTGAATACGAAGAACCCTTTGTAAAGATCATAGTCATTTTATTTTTAATCTTGTAACATTTGTAAAGCGACTTTATACGCTGTAAATAGGGCCTTTCAATATATGTTTCCGGTCTGAAAATTAAAACTAGGCATAGCCATATGGAGTTCTGATTACTGGTAAGAAAATACATTGTACTGTAATCAGCACTATTACAATCGCAAATTATAAGAACTGAATCGACATGCACAACACTGAACACTGAATTATATCATCTCCCCATTTCAGTTTTCTTATCCTTATCACAGAGTGTATGAAAATATCCTCTTTCCACGGTGCAGGAAAGAAGAACGTTTCTATTACGTAGATCACGGAGATATAAACATTTCCCGCGCGTCGAAGGAGCGCGGAGGTATCCCAAAGTTTACTTTATTTCAATTCCAGTAAAGATAATCGTCCCTATCCAAACCGTATTATCATAATCAAATTTCTCTCCGTCCGCTTCAATTCGGCTCCCTGCGCAGTTTCCAGGGGCGGTGCATTGAGAGGTAGCGGCATGCAAATAATCGCAGTAACTTGGGTTTGCTCTGAAGATTGTAAACACACGAGGGCGGTGAGCGTTTTGTATGTTGAACTTCGCCCGCTTCTTCCCCCGCAGGTTTGTTTCCTCAAGAAGTTGGGCCGCCCATACGGCAGAGACGACGCGGCGACGGCGGCGAAGGCAGCAGATGCGGCGGGGGCTGAGGCGGTTGCGGATGCGGGGACGGAGGCGGAGATGGAGGCGGAGGCGGGGACGGAGGCGGGGCCGGAGGCGGAGGCGAAGATGGAGGCGGTGGCTGGCGTGGAAGCTGAGACGGTAGCTGAGGTTGTGACGGAGGCGGAGGCGGTGGCGAAGGCGGAGGCGGTGGCGAAGGCGGAGGCGGTGGCGAAGGCGGAGGGGGTCTACAAGCCTGCCCCCGTGGCCACCCACGTCACGGCCGCTCTGCTGGGGTAGCCCAGCTCGAGCACAGGTTTTCCCCGTCCAAATATGCATCCTTTCCTTTGTTCCTTTCAGCAAGTGCTGCCCGCTGTCGCCGCCTACTTCCTTGTGCGTTTCATGTACATGAAATGCACGTAACTAGTAGTAACTAGTAGATTGTATTGGTTTAGTGGAGTTGTAGTTGACATTTACATAATCGAAATGATTGAAGGCTTAGCATCATCAGTTTTCTGATACAAGAAAAATATAAAATTAGAATTAACAGAGTTACATAATTTAAAAACATCTTAAGAAATGAAAGGAGAAGAATTAAAGAAAAGAAAGAATGAAAGAAAGAAGGGGACGGAGAGTTCAATCTTTTTGTATTATAGTAGTTTATTAAATTTAAGCAAGAAAATGAATGAAATATACATGTACAATTTTGAGAGAGAAAATACAAAAAGTAATGATGATGATGGCCAAGCCATCGAAAGCTGCACTTATTGAGATAAATAATATTGTTGACAATGACAACACCTTCAATCATTTCGAGTAACTAGTAGTTTGTACAAGGCGACTGTTCTGACGCCACAAGTTCGCCGTCGCGGCGGTAACCGCTCAAGGAACTCACAGGCAACTCTCGGAGACGCCGTCAACTTCTTCAGTCACGCGAAGGCCATCTTTTCCAGACGGCCCCTGATATATTTCTGTCTGTTATACTTTGCCACACGATGATCGATAAAACATAGAATATTTGATAATCTGCATCTACATTATTCAGAATAATGTTCGAATCGTGCGCCAAAGGACCAATACCCAATTTTAATAGCACAAACGGTACAATGTAAAATATAATGTGAATTACAGATAAATATTAGTGTTTTCGTGAGAAGGAAAGCTGGATTTGGCCAAAATAAAAAAAAAAGTAAATGTGCTGCACATGAAAGAAAACGCATCTTCCACATGCCCCTAACAAAACTACATTCACAGGGGAAGACGTCCGAGGTATTCAAACTTCTCGTGTTCGTTTCTCTGGAGATGCCTATCGCAGAAACAGCGAACACAGACGCCGGGCTGTCAGCGTCCCCGGATGCGCCAAAGGATCAATACCCGATTTTAATAGCACAAATGCTACAATGTAAAATATGAGTGTGAATTAAAGACAAATATTAGTGTTTTCGTGAGGAGGAAAGCTGTATTTGGCCAAAATTTAAAAAAAAAAAGTGAATGTGATGCACGTGAAAGAAAACGCATCTTCCACATGCCCTAACAAAACTACATTCACAGGGGAAGACGTCCGAGGTATTCAAACTTCTCGTGTTCGTTTCTCTGGAGATGCCTATCGCAGAAACAGCGAACACAGACGCCGGGCTGTCAGCGTCCCCGGATGCGCCAAAGGATCAATACCCGATTTTAATAGCACAAATGCTACAATGTAAAATATGAGTGTGAATTAAAGACAAATATTAGTGTTTTCGTGAGGAGGAAAGCTGGATTTCGCCAAAATTTAAAAAAAAGTGAATGTGATGCACGTGAAAGAAAACGCATCTTCCACATGCCACTAACAAAACTACATTCACAGGGGAAGTCGTCCGAGGTATTGAAACTTCTCGTGTTCGTTTCTCTGGAGATGCCTATCGCAGAAACAGCGAACACAGACGGCGGGCTGTCAGCGTCCCCGGATGCGCCAAAGGATCAATACCCGATTTTAATAGCACAAACGGTACAATGTAAAATATAATGTGAATTACGGAAAATATTAGTGTTTTCGTGAGAAGGAAAGCTGCATTTGGCCAAAATTTAAAAAAAAAAGAGAATGTGATGCACATGAAAGAAAACGCATCTTCCACATGCCCCTAACAAAACTACATTCACAGGGGAAGTCGTCCGAGGTATTCAAACTTCTCGTGTTCGTTTCTCTGGAGATGCCTATCGCAGAAACAGCGAACACAGACGGCGGGCTGTCAGCGTCCCCGGATGCGCCAAAGGATCAATACCCGATTTTAATAGCACAAATGCTACAATGTAAAATATGAGTGTGAATTAAAGACAAATATTAGTGTTTTCGTGAGGAGGAAAGCTGTATTTGGCCAAAATTTAAAAAAAAAAAGTGAATGTGATGCACGTGAAAGAAAACGCATCTTCCACATGCCACTAACAAAACTACATTCACAGGGGAAGTCGTCCGAGGTATTGAAACTTCTCGTGTTCGTTTCTCTGGAGATGCCTATCGCAGAAACAGCGAACACAGACGCCTGGCTGTCAGCGTCCCCGGATGCGCCAAAGGATCAATACCCGATTTTAATACCACAAACGGCACACTGTAAAATATAATGTGAATTACAGACAAATATTAGGAAAGCTGGATTTCGCCAAAATTTAAAAAAAAGTGAATGTGCTGCACATGAAAGAAAACGCATCTTCCACATGCCCTAACAAAACTACATTCACAGGGGAAGACGTCCGAGGTATTCAAACTTCTCGTGTTCGTTTCTCTGGAGATGCCTATCGCAGAAACAGCGAACACAGACGCCGGGCTGTCAGCGTCCCCCCTCCCCCACCCCCCGCCCCGCGTCGGCGCCGTCGGAGGCGGGAATCCGTCTGCCGCCCACGCCCCCTACGACCGTATCTCCATCCGCCCCCCAGGGACACTCCCTCCAAAATCCTATTCTTCTTGCCCCGGGCCGTCTTTTATAAGACTTGCACGTCCTGGGATTCGAACAAAGTTCAGTAGATTTTTATCTGGCACCCCTTCATTCCCAGTCTCTTCGTATCTCTTTCCGTCTTTTTTTTTTCTTTTCGTGCAATATACGTCTTGCGCCTGGGGACCTTTTCTCATCTATTTCATTGTGCTTCTCGTGTTGCGATCGCACTAAGATCGGACTCGCCACCGAGACGCGTTCTCTGCCAACAATAACTACATATTTATTTTCCTATTTTGCAGCGGCCGAGCGGGCGGGTGAGGGGCGAACTGGCCTACTGCCCGAAGTCACTCCGCTCGCCCCCACCCCCGCCCCCGCGAGGATATTTACATTTGACCCCGTGGACGAGAGCCAACCTCCCACCCTCGCCCTCTCGCTGCAACCCCACACTTAGGCACGACTGACTTCCTTCGTGGCTTGGTTGGTTGGTTAGTGATTCCGGGCGCGTCAACAGCTTAGGTCATTAATTCCGCTAGTGTAGTGCATGTTTTTCCCTCGGGAGTTGGCGATGAACTTCTCCTGCTGGATGGCGAGATCCGGCGCCGACCTGCCGTCGGCTAACGGGGTTTCCCCCTAACCAGGACTCTCCCACCAGCGGGGACAATCTCTAAGCTCCCGACCGGTCTACCGGAATATGTGGTAGTGTAGTGCATGTTAGTGTAAGTGTGTGTGTAAGGGGAGAGGTTAGGATAAGGAATGGGAAGGACAGATCGCGCGCGGTCCGTGGCCCGTTTGGTAGGGTAGTGCTCCGGCATTCGCCAGGTGTTGATCGGTGAAACCACGGAAAACTACCGATCAGAGCAGCCGGCCGCTAGAATTCTTCTCCAGACAACGACTGAATTCAACCTAGCTGAAAAGCTAGGATGGACTATAATATTTTATGATTGTATTGATACGATTATTTGATCCCAATTAATCGGCTGTACAAATTACTCGCAGTGAAAAAATCCTTAAATTCTATATTCCTAAATTTCAAATGTCAATCTCGAAACCTCATATATAACTACTGGGTTGTGTGTTTACGAAAAGAAGCTTACCTGGTATTACTTTTTCACGATAATTTAAAAGACGTTCGTAGTAATTTTATGAAATATGTTAATTTCCATTAATTTCCGCTCTGCGTAATTTCTGTGTGCGAATGCGACTCCTATAAAACACGCAGACACAACTTCGAGGGAGTAATGCGAGGAAGCAGCAGCATCGGCGGCGGCGGCGGCGGCGGAGGCGGGGGGGGGGGGAGGGCGAGATGGGGGGGGAACGAAAATTGGCCGAACGTCCGTCGCAACTTCGCTTCCGCGATAAATTTTCGCACCAACTTCACGATGTAGAACCGCGCGAGCAGAACAAAAGCGAAAAAACAAGCGCATGGTAGTCGCATTTTCATCTCTCGCGCAGAAGCAATCAAGTGTTGTACGCACGAGGCACAAGGCACTGGGGCGTGCGGGGGGGGGGTCGAGGTGGGCGTGGCACTGCTGGCCTGGGCGGGGCCACGAAGGGCAGGGCCAGGTGGGAGGGGACGGGCTCGTCGCATACTCCTTCCCCCTCCACCGCCACCGGGAGGCAACTTTTGGGAAGGATATAATAGGAGAATGATGAGTTCGCAAAATGGGGGCCACAATGCACATTCCTAATGACAAAGCTGCGCCCAATACTTGCTCCTCCGGCCCGCACCGCGCGCAATTGTGCTCGGGTGGCGCCGACAACGCAAAAAGGGCCTGAGTTACTACCTGCCCTCCTATTGTGCATGCTGTACGCACAAACATATTTCATCCCCATCAATAATTAAAATAAAAAAAAAAGCGGGGAGCCTGGATACGGTGGCGAAAGTTTGCTCGTGGCGGCGCAAATCGGCAGTGCCCGGCCGCGAAGGGCAGCAGGGCACTGGAGTAGGCGCAAACGCGGGCGCGCCGGCTCGGCAACTCCGGGGCCGGATTCCGGGGGCGTGGGCGGGGGCGGGGCGCGCAGTTCGCCGCGGAGTTCGCCGGAGGTGAGATGCTTTTATGCGCAAGTTGCGCCGCCCGGCGAAGGCACGGCGACCGCCCCAAATCTATACAGCGGCGCAGGCAAATGGGTGCGCGGGCGGCCGCGGCCACAGCAGCCCTGGGCCCTCCCAAAAACGCGAATGAAATATGGATGTTGCGGAGTTGTTACCGGCGCGGGGCGGCGCGGCGCGGCAGGGAACGGGGCTGGGTGGGCCGGGGCGGGGCGGGGCGGGGCGGTGCGCGGCGGGGCGGTACGCGGCGGGGTGGAGCGGGGCGGAGCGGGGCGAGGCGGAGCGGAGCGGGGCGGAGCGGAGCGGGGCGGGGCGGGGCGGGGCGGTGCGCGGCGGGGCGGTACGCGGCGGAGCGGAGCGGGGCGGAGCGGAGCGGGGCGGGGCGGGGCGGGGCGGGGCGGAGCGGGGCGAGGCGGGGCGGAGCGGGGCGCCAACAATGGCATTCATTCGCCCACGGCGCGGCCGCGTCGGAAACTTTGCCAACAACGGAATCCGCTGGATTATTAAACATGAAATGCTTTATCGGAGCTTTGTTGGGAGAAAAGCGAGAGGAAAAGGGGCAGTTAAACTTTTAGCCTTGCCTGTGGTAACCCATATATTTTTACCTGCTTCATCGATATTCTGCAAGAAATGGGGTCGTAAAATGAACTTATGTTCCACCGCGGGTACTTTTCACGTTGGACGCTGCCTCTTGATCGCATAAAAATGAGCCGCTGCCGAACTAATAATGCATTACCGCAAGCCGAAGAAAAAGAAAATGAAGCTGCATTAGAAACACAGATTTGGGGCATGTAGCAGAAACTATCTTTCGCTTCAGTCATAAATCTTTAAGATCCCGAGCGTCTACATCGAGAAGAGTCGCAGAAAAACAGCGAATACATGGGCAAAGAAGGTTTCACAAGAACTCTTGTTGAAACTGACCGAGAGAAAATGCACAAACAGCTCAGCAGAGAAAGGAAGGCCGCAACGAAATGGAATTTAAATCGAATCCCTAAGAGAAGTAACCAAGTCAGTTTATTTGAATTACAATAAAACATAGTCATGACACAGTGAAACTAGATGACGACATGTGAACTAACATCAAAGTACAATTGATAATGATAATAATGATGGTGACAATGATCAAGTAAATTCCGGTTTTCTGAGACGCCAAGAGATAAATCTTGTTAGAAAGGTAAGGGTGTTGAGCGTGCGGCTATTGATGTAGTGTCTAGCCGACTTCATAGTTTTCTTATATAGTAATTACCACAGCAATTAGATTAAAATTTGTATTTGTTGAATTATAGTTAAATAAATATATTGCAATAATTTTGATATTTCAGCCTTGGTCCCTACGTGGGCACAGCAGTTAGGGCAAGGGTTAATCTTCCATCGTGAGCTGCCGGTAGCCCACGGTGTAAAAGGGGTGAGCTAACCGAGACATCTTTCTCTCTTGTCACTTCGCAAATCGACGGATACAACCTAATTTGTTGTGTTACATTTGATGTGCTTAATGCCATTTTCTCCTTTGCCTTTCCTTCTCTCATGAAAAGTGCACTAGTCATTGCATTAGATGTCTGTGAAGCCAATAGTCAAATAAATATGGTATAAACATTTTTTTCAAATTTAAAGCACTATGATTGTGTTAGACCCTGCACAAGAGGACGAGATTCCTTTCAGCAGCGATTAAAGAAAGAGCACACAAGCTGGACTTGTGTATTTAAAAAAAATCGTTTTTGCCTTTTAGATATCAGCGGATTTAGTCTTTGTCATTAACATATCAGCTCATGGTGAACATGGGAAGTAACGAACCCAAGCCCGAGTGTAAAGCTATGGTAAAATGCGCCTCAGATAACTTCCGTCACCCGCTGCACCAATCATCAATTAACACAAGACTGACGCGGAGCGTGATGTGAATGCACAAAAGATCCACACGAAATGTGTAATGATTGGAATTCTCGAAGGAGCAATAGCACATGATGTGGCAGCTCTGCCGGATGATGTCACGGCCTCCTCAAATATGCCTTTTAACGCGTCGCGCCGCTTCTGCGCGAGGGTGGCCGCGAGCGCGCCGCAGGGCACACGGAATGTGTAATGGCAGCGCCCGCGGGTGGGGGTGGAGGTGGAAGGGTGGGGGTAGAGTTAGCGACGGGGCGAGGTATCGCCAGCGCATCACCTTTTGGCAACGTCGATACAGGACACGACTCGAAGTCCAACTTAGCGGCATCGTTCGGGGCTTTCACGTGTCGCTCCACTTATCGACGTCATGGTTTCTCCGATCAATACCAGGTGAATGCCGCAGTAGTACCCCAACAAACGGACCACGGACCGCGCAGGATCTATCCTTACTCTTCCTTGTCCTGTTCTCTCCCCCTTACACACACACTTACAATAACATGCACTACACTACCACATATTCCGGGAGACCGGTCGGGAGCTTAGAGCTTGTCCCGACTGGGGCGGTGCCTTGCTGGTGAGAGAGTTCTGGTTAATGGGAAGCCCCGCTAATCTTAATTCACTGTTTTTCATCGCTTTCTTAAATTCCATTGTTCAGTTACACACGTACTCTGACTTCAAAGAACATTGAAACTATACAAGATAGTTCGTTGTATATTATATTCGTAACTGAATGGGGAAATAATTGAAAGCTTCCAGTGTAAAACATGATACCCCACGTGGGAGAACATTTGAGATGAAAACAAGTGATTCGTTTTGCTTTAAATATATTATATAATATGACAAATACAGAGGACCATGTTACAAGGCATGAATTTAACTACCTGAATATCACATTGTCGCTAATGTGTTTTCGATGTTGTTCATCTACTCTGTTAATTGATCGCTCTATAATATTTGCCACTCCTCTGTTCCCCCAATTCTCCTTTTTCTACTCAACTCGCCATTATTGTCTTCAACCCTCATCAAGGCCCTGGCCCCCACCTCTGAGCTGCATCCGACCCCTCCCCCCACCAACGCTCGTTCCCCCCTCTTCTTGCCCTTCAGCCACGCCCATCGCTTCCCTCTTCCCTCTCAATTTTTTTTTTTTGGATTTTTTTTGAAACTACCGATCAGAGCAGCCAGCCGCTAGAATTCTCCTCCAGACAGCGTCTGAATTTGACCTAGCTGGAAAGCTAGTGTCGAAAATCCTGCCGCCGTGGGGAGTGTAACCTAGGACCTCCCGGTCAGAGACGCTGCAGTGACATCAGTTGGTGCACTGAGCCACCGCTCCCGGTTTCCCTCTCAAGGACACCCGCCGCGTCTTCCTCGCTGCCGCTTCCGCCCGCGGTGAGAGGAGGCTCAATGGACTTTACAAGCGAGCTGCGTTTTTTTACAATTTCGCCCCTCCGTCGACAGTCTACTCGGGGCGCAGGCGAAGACAAGGGGCGGTGGCAGGGGCGGTGGCGGTGGCGGGGGTGGGGGTGGGGGCGGGGCGGGGGTGGTGCGCTCGCGGAGGCTATGAGGAGGAAGAGACGGAGGGAGAGGTAGCTGGCGGCGATGTGGAATAAGCGTCCAGGACAACACTCTTCCCACTGCACTCTTCGCGTCAGCATAAAGACTCCCACAGACCGACGCGAAGGATCCGCAGCCTACGCGGATTGGCCGCAGCGAAAATTTCGCACCAGTTGCCTTATGAGCACGTTCAGACCTGCGCAGCGGGCGAGCGTCGCGGCAACGGATTGGCAGCGTTTAAGGCGCCCACAGACCGACGCGGAAGATCCGCAGCCTACGCGGCCTCCGTAGCGGAATTTTCGCATCACGAGTTGCCTTATGAGCACGTTCAGACCTGGGCGGCAGGCAAGCGTCGCGGATTGGCATCGTTCAATCGTCGGAGAAATTTGTAACACAGTGAGACGCGTTTCTTCCACTGCAGTTCGAGTTTCGTCGAAGTCCGCCCGTGTTCGGGAGTCTTCGCTCCCCTCTGGGTCGAGCGACCTTGCCAACCGTCACCAAACGCTGACTCACAATGGTGTGAACGGTCTCGCGAATTCCGCGGCCGCGTCTAGCTCGGAACTTTCCGCGCCGCACCCACTGCGGATCTACCGCACCGGTCTTTGGGAGCCTTAAAAGGAAGAAAGGGCCTATTTATTTAACAAGCACACTATTCACCTTGGCTCGACCGATTTGGCTGACGAGGTGGCTGCAACCACACGGAAAAGGTAGGTCTCGGCATCTAAATTTTATGATAGAAATGCATGTTGTGTACAATCCTGTTCCATGAATCACACGACAAGCACCTTAAGTAATATTCTTCATAGTTTTGCGCCAAATTCAAAGCATATATCATTTAGCAGCACATTTACCAGAGGGACAGCACATCCACGTGTCAAGGACGCTGTC
Organism: Teleogryllus occipitalis; assembly: GCA_011170035.1. Lineage (NCBI taxonomy): Eukaryota > Metazoa > Arthropoda > Insecta > Orthoptera > Gryllidae > Teleogryllus > Teleogryllus occipitalis. The sequence goes on along the minus strand of BLKR01008984.1, from coordinate 285,336 downwards.
AGACAAGGAACCACTCGGCCACTTGCTGCAAAACGAAGTACTCTCTAACATCGGCAAAATTCTAAGGTCTTGAAACATTTTATACAATATCAGCAACGATTACAATGAGACAAATGTTCCTCCTAAGCACCACTTTATCAAAATGAACCATTTGCAGAATATTTCCAGTGCGTAAATAAGACAAAATGGCGCTCCTTGCAGCGCCCTGTGCCAGGGAGCGCAGAAGGCGGCGCGCGGGGTCTCGGCGCCTCGTGGCAGCGAGAAACGGTCTCATTTGCGCCGAGAGCGAGTTACGGGCGCGCCCTTAATAGGACTTTATCCATAATAGATACGGCGGCGACCGCGCATTCCTACGGGCGGAGGGAAGGGGCGCGAGCGCGGAATTAGACGTAATAACTAAAGACTGTAAAGGGAATTCCGCCCTCGGAGTAGATCACGCGGAGCGGCGGTGGCGGGGGCGGCGGCGGCGGCGGGGGCGTCACCTGCAAAGGCGGCGCGCGCAAGAAGCAGCCGTCCTCAGACCCTCCCACTTCTTAATCTTGGCAAAAACGCCCGCGATGGCCGAGAAGGACCGTCTGGACCGCGAGGAAGAAACAAGCGCCAACGAGATGCGCGCGGGAGTGGGGGAGCGGTGGACGCCGGGGCGAGGGGGGCCGGGGGGCGGAGTGGGAGCGGAGGTCGTGGCGGCGCATATCAGCGCGGTCGCGGAGGTGCAGGAGGGTTCATTACCGCGATAATTGTAACGCCGCCCTTGCGAGTTGAAATACGTTGATGAGGACAGGGGCTCGCCCGCCCTCGCCTGCCACTGCGCTCGCGCCACTCGCCGCCCAGGAACGCCACCTGGAAAAGGCCCTGCCCTCACGTTTTTACTCACGGTTCAAAGTGTGCGTGTGTGTATGTGTGTGTGGGTGTGTGTGTGTGCGAGAGAGAGAGAGAGAGAGAGAGAGAGCAGAGGGGGAGATAAAGAGAAAGAAAGAGAGACAGACGGACAGACAGACAGACAGACAGACGGACAGACGGACAGACGGACAGACGACAGACAGACAGACAAACAGACAGACAGACAGACAGACAGACAGACAGACAGACAGACAGACAAACAAACAGACAGACAGACAGACAGACAAACAGACAGACAGACAGACAGACAGACAAACAGACAGACAGACAAACAGACAGACAGACAGACAGACAGACAGACAGACAGACAGACAGACAGACAGACAGACAGACAGACAGACAGACAGACAGACAGACAGACAGACAGACAGACAGACAGACAGACAGACAGACAGACAGACAGACAGACAGACAGACAAACAGACAGACAAACAGACAGACAAACAGACAGACAGACAAACATACAGACAAACAGACAGACAAACAGACAGACAAACAGACAGACAAACAGACAGACAAAGACAGACAAACAGACAGACAAACAGACAGACAAACAGACAGACAGAGGATGTACGCGAATGAGTCGGATTTTTTAGGCGCCGAGATCAGCAAAGATACGACCTCTCAAAGGAGTTAAGAAAATTGCTGCCAGCGAACGAGGCAAATACCTCCGGTTTCATTTTATTCTTTTGTTCCGCTCTCCCACGCACACTTCTCACAGATATCCATGGTCATCAGACGCGTAATTAGACGTTTTAAACGCCAGTTTAGCAATTCATACGCTATAATTTTCTCTCGCGTTTGTAAATTGATACTGCCATTTCTTCGGAAATATTTTACACAATAACTATTTATGATTCCTTCTCTATTTCAACATGTATCTCAACAAGTTGTGACCTAGTGAGTTGGATAATCATGCCAAATGCTTTACAAGTAAACATACAGTTTATTTATAACAACAGAGGAACTTCTAACGGACACATACTATAAATGATATCTGTCCACTGCGGACATTTTCACATTTCACTTGTCACTTATATTAACATTACATTTGTTCCTGCCGTCTCCACTTAGATTACAAGTTTCCACTATTACACAGGCCGGTCCCTGCTTTTTCGCCCGTTTATATACACCGGAGTCTCGCGCTATTGCAGCGAAATGTACGAAATAACAGTTGCATGGTGTCCATAAAAACCCAGACTTGGGGAAGCATGGTCCTCGCCGCTCCAAAGATAAACCACCTCTGAAGCTGCACCTGTTTCAGGCAAAGTGATTCAGCACGGGAAAAGGGTATGTTATTTTATGATATTGATATGACAGAATTAGCGTCATCTAAGCGCATTAAATCTGTTCGGTACACATGTGAATTTTATTATGGATGAACCATATAGAAAGAAACTATCCAGTGAGCATTCGCTACGTGAATGACAGCTGAACCCCGCCCACCAATCGCCTGCGCGTCCCCTACCATCGTTCAACGTGATGGCGCTGTGCATTCACTATGGGTGACAGCTAATGCTCTGGGAGCACTATTGCGTCACTCTCTCTCTCTCTCTCTCTCTCACACACACACACACACAGGGCCAACGCACACCCGGCCCCTCTCACGTGTCAGAGGAACGTAGCCCCCCACGACTTTTCTCATTTTTATGAAACGCTCACAGACATTCCTTTTTTTTTAGAATTTTACGTACTGATTTATATACTTGCAGCGTGACATCGCAAATGACAATCACGTGGTGTCGTATTCTGTCAGAAAGATCTGTCGCTTACTCAACTTCTTTTCCGTTTTCGAGACGACGTATCGTCATCTCGCCATTCACCTGTCAGCAGCTGCGGTGAAAACAATTACTAGATGTGTGCACTGATAATCTCTTCGGTAATCTCTTCATTAGCGGCGCAGCACAGAGTGGATTCTCTCTCGAATGTTGTGTAAGATTTTGAAGCGCGGTTCTTCAATTGTAAACTTGTCCCAGTCAGTGGCACAACACTATTCCTCCGAGGGCCCTTATCGCGTGTCCATTGAAATGTCGTCTGTCTTACACTAAGACCAACCCCGCAGGTGCAGGGTTTGTTACGCGCCGCGCGTGGCCCTGGGCGCTAACGAAGGGCCTGGGGCGGAGGCGGCGCCCTTCATTAGTGTTGGGCGAACGGCAGCACGGCGCATCAGCACTCTTTCGCCCGGACCGCCCCCACCGCCCACGCCCACGCCAACGCACGTGACCCCACGTGACACGCCTGCTGGCGCTGCGATGCGCGCCGCGTGTCGATTGGTTGGTGGGTTGTTGGTTTGTTTCTTAGTGATTCCGGGCGTGTCAACTATTGTCATTACAAAACGTCCATACTGTACATTAATGTCACATACTGTCCCGAAAGTGTAGTGCACGTTTTTTCATCGGGTGGGTGGTGGTGGTGGTGTTGGTGGCGGTGATCTTCCCCCGCTGGATGGCGAGATCCGGCGCCGACCTACCGTCGGATAATGGGGTTTCCCCCTAACCAGGACTCTCCCACCAGCGGGGTACCGCCCCAGCCGGGACAAGCTCAAAGCTCCCGACCGGTCTCCCGAAATATGTGGTAGTGTAGTGCACGTTAGTGTAAGTGAGCGTGTAAGGGGAGAGGATAGGACAAGGAAGAGGAAGGACAGATCGCGAGCGGTCCGTGGCCCGTTTGTTAGGGTACTGCTCCGGCATTCGCCTGGTGTTGGTCGGAGAAACCACGGAAATCTACAGATCAGAGCAGCCGGCCTGTAGAATTCTCCTCCAGACAGCGACTGAATTCGACCTAGCTGACAAGCTAGTGTCGAACATTCTGCCGCCGTCGGGACTCGAATCCAGTCAGAGGCAGTGCAGCGCCATCGGTTGACGCTCTCTCGCGGAGCGTGGTGGCAGTGGCGGGTGCGGTGGTGCGGTGGTGCGAAGGGGACGAAGGGCAGAGGTGGAATGAAGACGGTGCCCTGAGCCGCAATCGAGTGCCCGCGGATGCCGGCGCTGTGGGGGGGGGGGCGGGGGCGGAGGCCGCTCGCGCAGGAAAATCAATAGGGGCAGCCGGACGCCCGCAGCGCTGCCACCACGCGACGCCGCGCGCGCCGCTCAGCCGCTCGCCGCCGGCGGCGGCAGGGGCGGTGGCGGCACGAGCGGCGGCGATGGCGGCACGAGCGGCGGCGGGGGCAGAGGTGGCGGCTGGGGCGGCGGGGGCAGAGGCGGCGGAGGGGTCGGTGGCTGACGGTGGGAGTGGCGAGGGTGGCGCGGTGGGGACGGCGGTGGCAGGGTGGCAGGGACGGCGGGGGCGGCGGGGGCGGCGGGGGCGGCGGGGGCGGCGGGGGCGGCGGGGGCGGCGGGGGCGGCGGGGGCGGCGGGGCGGCGGGGGCGGCGGGGGCGGCGGGGGCGGCGGCGGGGGCGGCGGGGCGGCGGCGGGGGCGGCGGCGGGGGCGGCGGGGGCGGCGGGGGCGGGGGGCGGCGGGGGCCGCGGGGGCGGCGGGGGCCGCGGGGGCGGCGGGGGCCGCGGGGGCAGAGGCGGGGCCGGAGCGGGTGGGGGTGGCGGCGGCGGCGGCTACTGGGCTGACGGCGGCTGGGCGGCGGTGGTGGTGGCGGCGGCTGGGCGGCTGTGGGGGCGGCAGCACGAGGCAACGCAGCGCGCGGCACGCGCCGCCGCAACAATGTACGCAACACTGCAGACGTCACGTCGCAAGCGAACCTGCAGCCGTTCTTCCCCATGTCAAGTGATCGTGCGTCGGAATGGCCCTTCTTGCATCCATTCGTAGCAGAGTATTTGATCACGCTGAACAAATTTTATACAATATTAGCAAAATACCCAGCGTTGCCCGGGCTTTCTTCATAACTAATCCTTGTGAATGACGGCAAATATCAATTTTATATAAACCACGGTGTTTCAGGTTATTATTTTCAACGTAATTGCTTCAAATTTTAATAAAATACTATAATTGTTTTTCATTTTATTTTACAGTACATTCTTATTAGATTATATTTTTTATCTTATGCGGGCAAATCAGCTAGGTACCAGTTTTGCTGCACCATTACTGGTCTCTGGCGTAATATATAAGGAACCACGTGCTCTAAGCGAGAGGCGAAGAAAGGTTGTGGTGCATCTACCAATATATATTTTGTTTTCGCATTTGGGTTGTGTTAATCTTTACGAAACTTTGCAAGAACACTGCGACAATCCTGAAGAAGTGTCTGTAAAAATTTTGAATATATTTTTGTGCTACTTTTTATGGTATCGAAGTCGGTTACATGTCATTGAATTCACTTTTAGTAGTATATATATTTCCACATTGGATTTTAATATCAGTTTCATTTCTTTCTCATATTGATATTACAGGGTTATGAGTAGTGTCACTAGACAAATGGAAATACAATATAACCACTGTTGCATTTTTATTATCCCTAGAGTTAGGGGAGAGACCCAGATGCTATCCGATTATTTGTTTTTTTATTGGTTTCTAATTTTTTAGGAAACTGATAATCATTGACATTGTTTACGATGTATTTTTTTAACAAAATATGATGCAATTTATCACAACTGTTGGTTACAATTTGAGTTATTACAGTGCGTTTCCCTATGGCTAAAATATATCGGGACTATTTATCAGAAAACTGAACATCCAGAATACATTTTGGAAATATTTGTAGTATTTTACGTCTTAGGTGTAATACAGTTTAAAATATTACTACATTATGAAGATACATCGGCCTTTATTTGTCATAAAAAATGTAAAAGGCTTTCTCATTAAATACAAATATTGATCCGAGGAAGTCCATATTTTCTTTATTTCCTGAATTAAATGATGTTTTTATGCAATTGAATACCTATCATTAATTTTATAAATTTAGCTAAATTATCATATAAACATCAAGATAAAACAAACTTCAAGCCGCGGGCCTCGGATACCCCCCCTTCTCTGTTTAAGACTCACAGAATCATTTACACACTGATATTGCTAGAGATAAGAATAAAAGAGTCCTGATAATAACACTTGTGTAAATCAGAGATATGGAAAATAAATACTTTGAATTATCCGGCTTTACATTTTCAAAACACGAAAGTAAAATAAATATTCAAAGATAAAGTCTCTCGTACATTCTCTGAAACTGGAGCGAATTTATGAGAGAGGATGGTAAAAAGAGACTTTTGAATTAAAATTTCCGTTTGAACTAATCTCGAAGAAATAATATTCCCCTCACATGAAGGAAGCCCACTAAGTAGGTTAGGGGGAATCAGGAGAGAAGTAATTGGAGGTGTTTATTTAATGGAAATAAACGAAGAAAATGAAGTACAGGAATTCTGGTAAAATTGAGTGGGCATTCTTTAGTAAGACAAATGGTAAATGAAATCAGAATTTTAAGTTTCTATACAATTAGAGACTATACTGATCGTCAAAACGAAAAAACAATGTTTACTTTAACAAAACCAAGATATAGTATAATGAATTAGTTTACATTTGCATTTTATAATTTAAAAAAAAAGACTCAATATGCCTGTAACAAATAATGTACTTCCGGGTCAATGACCCCCATCTCGATCGGGTTTTTGTCCAGTTTCCCTGATCCATTGAGCAAATGCTGAGATGCCCCTTGATTTGCTTCTGGACGTAAATGTATCTTCACTATGCGCACGTTTTGTTGAACTTTCCTTTTGCTTGTAGTGGTAGTAGAGCTTAGGGTGAGTTTCTTTTTGTTAAAATACAGAAAAATCAAATCTGTTCATTCCTTTACCGATAAAAATGTTTTCTTTAATTTGGCAACGAAAATATCTAGTTTTTGAAATGTTAATCTTCCCCTTTTTTAAATTTGTTTTTATTATTCACATTATTGTTATTATTATTATTATTATTATTATTATTATTATTATTATTATTATTATTATTATTATTATTATTACTGTTATTATTATTATTATTATTATTATTATTATTATTCAACTATTAATAGTTAAATTATTAGGAAGTGATTCTGAAACTCAAGAAAGCATGCGCAGATGATTTCTCCCCCATACGTCACATACAGTTTTTGACTGCTTTTGACTAAATAAATAAATAAATAAATAAATAAGTCAGTAATTTCAAACAGAGGACGGAATGATCGAATACAGAAGTACGTCGTTGAGCAGGCTTTCTTCAGTGCCAAGCCGGCCACACAACGGCGCAGGGGCAAGCAACTTCACAAAAGGGGGGTGGGGGGCCGAAGACGAGCGAGACAAGCCGAGTGTGTGACACGCATCAACCTGCGGGCGGGCGGGTGGGCGGTTCCCCCGCCGCTCGCTGCGAGCGCGCACACGGCATTCAAAGCGGCCGCACGCCCCATCACTCGGCTCCCGCCCACGGAATCAATCCGAGACTGCGCTGATCAAGACACCGGCTGCCTCCGCACAATGGCGCCTGAGCCAATACGGGCGGGTGGTGCGCGCGGGGTGGGCGGGGCGGGGCAGGGCGGGCGGCTTCGCCAAATACCCTGTGTGCCCGCGTCGGCGGCGGCGGCGACGGCGGCGCCCGCGGCCGCATATTGAGCATTTTGCGGGGTCGCGGCGCAGTGCGTGCTGGAGCTAATAACGCATGGACGCGTGACGTAGTGTATAAACACGCACGCAGGCACGCACGCACGCACGCACGCGTGGCGCCGCGTTAAGAAGGCCTCCGGGGAGGCCGCGCCGGAGCGGTATAATTAACGCCCGAGGCAGCAGCGCCGCCAGCCACCGGAAGCCAATTTCTCCGTCAGGTTTCGCAAATACAAGTTGCGTAAAGTTTAACAACTCCACACCACTCAAATGAGAAATGTTATCATTCATGTGTAGGGGTTCTAAACGTCATGGGACGGACTAATATGGTTTTAACAACCAGTCTGATGCAAAACAAAGGTGTGATAATGCGTTTAAAAAAGCAATTCAATGTAGTCTATAAAAAATGCAGTACATTAATATATATGATTTTGTAATAAGACTTTTTTTTGTAAATCTTGCGCTAAAATACCTATCGGGCCAAAACAAACTAATTAAGCACAACTTATTTTGCACCCTTAAAAGGAGTATATCCGTCGAAAAAATTACAGGTACCTCACACGAAAAGACCTTTAGGGACATGTTATGATGGAGATAATGAAAAAATAATTATGATGTATTCATACGATAATGTAAAGACTGCCAAAGTAATAGTTTCACTTCGGGTAGCAGGAGATGATTTAAACCGATATTAAATGCCACGTTTAGCCGAATCAACTGATGTCACTGCAGGCCCTCTGACCTCTCGGTCATAGGGACGTAGATTTGAGTCCCGGCGGTGGCAGGATTTTCTACACTAACTTGTCACCTAGGTCGAAGTCAGTCGCTGTCTGAAGGAGAATTCCAGCGGCCGGTTGCTCTGATCGGAAGTTCTCCGATCATCACCAGGCGAATGCCGGAGGAGTATTCCATGGGCCGCGCGCGATTATTATTGCCTCTTCCTTGTCCTATCCTTTCCCCTTACACACATTTACTAACATGCACTACACTATCACACATGCCAGGAGACCTGTCGGGAGCTTAGAGCTTGTCCTGGCTGGGGCGGTGCCCCGCTGGTGGGAGAGTCCTGGTTAGGGGGAAACCGCACTAGCCGACGGTAGGTCGGCGCCGGATCTCGCCTCCAGCGGGGGAAGATCACCGCCATCTCCCGAGAAAAAAAACATGCACTTCACTGACGGGACTAATGGCCGCAGTAGTTAACGCTCCGGGAATCACTAACAATCAATCAATCATGTTTAGCCGACACATGTTGATACAAGTGAAAAGTGGGACATCCGCTTTTCATGAGCTTTTGCATTCTCAGCACTGTTCGTCAGCTATCACGGTAACGATTTTCCGAGGTCAATATACTGCAGCAACGTATAGAGAGAAGAAGTTGATCAATTTTCATGTCAGTAGCAAATTACTATCTCTAACGTTGTGTATTAAAAATACCAGTTTTCTTGGTCCTTGATACTGAAAAATTGGTTGATGGCAAGTCGTTTGTCTGTCTACCCATCCGTCTGAGTCTACGATCAACAATAGCACCTAATCCAATTCAGACGATTTTCTCCAAAACTGATATTCCTCGATCGATCTGGTCGAACTTACAACCTTGCGAGTTTGAAACGGATAATTTGATTTCGGGGTTCTTCTTTATTCGCGTATATTAAATGTTAAGCCATATACTTTACTAACTTATTCATTTTTTAAATTTTGTCAAGAATGGCACCGAATTTACTTAAATTTTTAACTTTCTACATTTTTCATTAGATTAACTTTACTTACATTTTTCATTTTTAAATGATTTAACTTTTTTCCTCCGTTAAGGTAAAGAAGGCTTAAAAAAAATCAGCGCAGGCCTCACTTTTACTGAAGTCTTCGAATTGTCGAAAATTGCAAAAGTAACTAATAATGCGAGAAAGCATGTGCTGCCGTAGCACCGCGAGGCGCGGTCGCGAGCGCGGGGGTGAAAGCCCTCGTTCGTCTTGGCGAAGCACGCGCCTCATTCGCAGTCATTGCGGAAGATTACGGCCACGTGCCACGTGCCACGTGCAGTGGCGCACCTTCCACCCCCCCCCGGAGGAAGGGGCCGGGTGGATGTCTTTCCACGTGCTCGGATGTGAGGGAGTTGCTTCGTTATCTGGATGGCATTTGCGACTTGCCATATTAATCGTTATCCGGCATTACTACGTCTTTAGCGGCAATTCGGTTCCAACATTTTCCGACACGTGTGTTCTTTATTGCCAATACCAATTTCCCCGCTCACATATGAAAGACATATCTATGCTTGGAAAAAAACATTGTCATTTTATTCTAGTTCGGAATTGTATTTGACATCCTTCTATACAAACATATTACACCGAAAGGATTAACGGGATAATTTCTCACATAACAGAATTATTGCTATTTTCTATTCCCTCGGGGCATTCACTTCAAATTTCAATTATTATTATTATTATTATTATTATTATTATTATTATTATTATTATTATTGTTACTATTATTATATCATTATTAATATTATTATTGTCAGTCATGAGCGATTAACAATCGGGATCAGTGGCCAAAAAAAAACAAAGACAACATCCGCAATGTGACTAAATCATGTTCATGCATAATTGTGCTCTCTCACCCGTTGCCTATTTATCTAACATGCGTGTAACTGGTTTCATAACTTGTTATATTAATGATATATTTTTCTTGGGAAACCCGTTCACAATTTCCTCTTTCCCTGCATATTGACTACTCTTCTTCCTAGTTACGATTGTTGCGTTCTTCAAGGGGAATCTTTGTGTAAGTTTACATAGTGCGCAGAACACCACCCCCTCGCCTGGGGCGTCGCTAGGGCTACGCCAACGCTCCCCCCCGCCCGCCCGCGCCCGCCCGCTCCAGCTCGCCCCCCGCCCCCGACCCTGCTCGCCGGCGCTCGCTCGCCCCCGCTCGCATTCGCTCGCCCCGCCCGCCCGCATTCGCCCCCGCCCGCTTGCACTCGCCCCCGCTTGTCCTCGCTCGTCTCAGGCTCGCTCGCTCGCTCTACGCTCGCTCGTCTCGGCTCGCCCGCCCGCACTGGTCCCCGCCCGCCTGCACTCGCCCCTCGCTCGTCGCCGCTCGCCCACGCTTGTCCTCACTCGTCTCAGGCCTCGCTCGCTCTCCGCTCGCTCGTCTCGGCTCGCCCGCCCGCACTGGTCCCCGATCGCCCCCGCTCGCTCGCCCCTGCTCACTGGCCCCTACTCACTGGCCCCTACTCACTCGCCCCTGCTCACTCGCCCCTGCTCACTCGCCCCTGCTCACTCGCCCCTGCTCACTCGCCCCTGCTCACTCGCCCCTGCTCACTCGCCCCTGCTCACTCGCCTCCGCTCACTCGCCCCTGCTCACTCGCCCCTGCTCACTCGCCCCCGCTCGCCCGCCCCCGCTCGCCCGCCCCCGCTCGCCCGCCCCCGCTCGCCATCGCCCACCCGCGCTCGCCTCCACTCACTCGCACCCTCTCACCCCCACTCGCCCCCGTCCGCCCGCGCTCGCCCGGCGCCGCTTTGATCGCTGGAGCTCGCGCGGCGGGGCGGCCGCCGACCTTTGACGAGCCGAGTGACAAAAGGGGCGGCGGTGTTTACGCGACCTTCGCATACCCCGCGCGCCGCGCGCCCTTTTCATTCAAGGAGAGCCACCGGCGGCCACGCGCGGGCGGCTGGTTTTCTTTCCGCGTGGACGGCCAGCGCATTAGCGCCGCGGAATAATGAAACATATTTTCAATATTTTAGACTCCCAAGAAAAACGTTCGGGGAATGCTTGTTTAAGGCGAAGCACAACACAATTCACTTGTAATCTTCTTGAACGAAACAATACTCTCAAATTGGTTGTTTTAACTTTCACATCGGAAAATAATTCATTGAAAGGGCATTTAAAAGCAGATGGTATTATTTCAAGAATGTGTAAATGCAAATACGTTTTTTTTCTGTTGATTTTAAAATATCTAACATGTGACATTCACGTCTCTACAAGACCAAACGTAACGGAATTTTTCCTCTTTGTTTTGTTTATTATTTGATTCATAATTATTCATAACAGTGAGTACGAATAGCCAATAAAGCTAATAACGATAGCTTGAAACAATATTGTAGTATTGGAAATCGAAACCAAGGGAGTTGCAGAAACAAAATTTATAAACGCTTACTAATTCATGAACTTGTAAAATTAATAGGCTCTGCAGATTGCGACTCGCTTAAGAATAGCTGTAAGTCAACAATACATATGAAAAAGTAAAATGTTACTGAACTATGTACATCCGAATGGTAAATAAATATTAAATAAATAAAAAAATTGCGATTCGCAGTGCATTCCTCTGGTGCGACAGGTACTGAGAGCACGTGACGTTCTGAGCGTCGGATCAAGGCTCCTTTGAAAAAGCAGCAGCGTGCCGCTTGAAAGACGGCCACACAAGTCCTGTTACGTTCAGTATCGATTCCCCCGTTGCTGCTGTTACGTAATCTGATTTCCATAATTCCTGGCGCCGAGCAGCGCGGGGCGGGGGGGCAGGGGATGGGGGTGGGGGTGGAGCACGCGTGCGCGCACGCCCGTCGCTCGATCAGGCTGAGTGGCCGCGCTCCGCTCCGCTCCCAAGACGATTTGATTGACGGCGCCGCCGCTCGCAACGCCCTCTGCCGAGACCATCCATCAACGCGACCGGGTGGTCGCCTTCCGCGCGGATTCGCGACTTCCGCTCTCCTGGCAGGGATGGGCCGGCGCGCCACGGTACTCTTATCTGGTTTGTTTTGTTACTCCGTGGAAAAAAAAAAAAGGAGAACTTTAAATGTGTGGTCACGCTAAGGTTTTGTTTACCTCCGGAATATTTGAGAGGTGGGGTCGTATATTTTTTCAACAATCTTGATATGAATTGGGTTTTTTCGAAGTTTACTGCAGGTTCCTGCTGAGTTTCCTTTCCTAAAAAACGTTCTGAAATTGAGTAAATTGGTAAAAGTATCTAAAAAATACAAAACAAATATCATTACTTCTTTGTTATTGCAATATAATATGTGCAGAGAACACAACTGAAGAAGAGTTTGGGAAAAGACTCGATAGATACAACGAAAAATTAGTATAGTTACAGAATATGATGTGTAATTTACGAGTATATTCTCTTTGCTCCAAAATTTAGTTTGAGAATTTAAGAGACTCAATGAAATAAAATGAATGTGTTATAGGACTCTCCTACATTTGTAAAATCAGCGAAGAAAAATTGGATGCAAAATTTGTAATCTTCCATTTCTATTTTCAGTAAAAATCTATTTTCAGTAATGGTACACATTACGTCCACATACTAGCGGTGACAAACGCTACATCATAACTTTATTTTTCTTTAATACTGTAAGTAAGGAATTGGTGTATAAAGTGTTTCCACTTTTCTTCTGTAAAATGTCAGTTCAAATGCCTACAGGACAAGTTGCGAGTTTTCACACTCATTACCTTTATCTTCTTCAAAAAGAAAGAAAAATATTTTCAACCTCTTTTCCAATAAATGTTCTGCTACATTTGAAATATTCTATGTCTGTCCGACGTTGAATGAAGTCAAAGGATGTAATTACCAAAACAATCCCATCTAAAGTACCAGTCTTCACTTCCACTTACTTTTTCCTCCATCCCCTTCCCTCAAGTTCAACCAATTATCTTTAAAAGGAGCCAACACAGTCGTTTACAAATTATTACGGTGTTACCAGTCTCAGGTTTACAAGTATTTTTTATGTTTCCTGGGTAGTATTTTCTTTATATTATATTTTATGTTCCTATCTAATTTTTAAAATTGTTAGTGTAACAATTTATTTCTTTAAAATTAAATTTATAATTTTCTTTTAAGTTGCTATGAAAATCCATTAATAATGAGATAAATTGTCAGAAGAAATAAAAGAGGTCATCTTCGTCAACATACTAGTATGTTGACGAAGATGACCTCATTTATTTCTTCTGATAAGAACGTCAACAACACCAAATCAGAATTCCCACAATTCGAGGTAAATTGTACCGAAAACTAGTTTTGGTTTTTCTATGTATATTTTACTAAAACATTCACAATTATTCGTGGTTTAGTCTTTTCATACTCATTCCAATATGAAACTACCAAGAGAATTCTGCTGTCATCAACGAATAGTAGTTCGTTTTATTAGTTTTTGCTTATGTTTCTTGTCATGATGCACGCTATTTTTTATATCTGATCCATGTTGCTTAATGAAAATTTTGAAATATGAACGAAACATTTTGAATTCATTTTCCTATTGTTAGTATTGCGCCCGTGACAATTAATACACTCAGGAGGCAGTGATATTAAAAAAAAAAATTCACTGGTGTCTTAAAAAAACAATCGCTATTTTTTTCGAGATAGTAGTACTGTATTTATTTGCGAAATACTCATACCAATTATCACTCGTGCTTCGTAGTTCGTGGATTTAGCGAGAATTAAAATCCCCTCGTGGTTACAAGCTATGACAAAACTTTAGAAACCAACCTCACAGAAGGAATCAAATTGCTCGTAATATTTATTTCATTCGATTTCCCTTTTCAGCACGTTTTTACAGTCTACACCATTGTCTTCATTCGCAACTTCTCCCTGGGAGGCATTCTGCTCCGTTTCCGGCGCTCCTGTTTACTGCCGCAGCTTCCGCTGACGTGGCGTGGCGCCCCCCCCCCCCCTCCGCGGCCGCCAGCGAGCTCACCCGGCGCCGAAAGAGACTCGTTTCCCAGAGCGCGCCCTGCTCAAGACGTCACCGCTCGAATCTCGTTTGCAATGCTCGCTCGCCCGCCCGCGCGCGCGCCACTATCGATCGCCCACGGGCGGAGGCGCGCGGCGGCGGGCGCGCCCCTCGGGCACTTTCACGCAGGGCCCCGCCCCGCCCCCCCGGGCCTTTCAGTTATGCCCGCTTTCGCGGAGAGCATCGATTGAGTCGACAACTCTTTGTCGATGGCCAGAAACTGCGCTTTCGGAAAGTCAATAAGAACGTTATTAGGCCTCGTCTCGGGTAAAGAAAACGGACACTTCTCTGTTGTGTATACTTAATTGTTTGTACAACGTAAATTTAAATCTAAAAATTAGAATTAAATTTATTATTAAATTATTATTAAATTTAAATCTAAAAATTAGCCTCGCCATATTAATAGAGGCATTATTATTATTATTATTATTATTATTATTATTATTATTATTATTATTATTATTATTAGAATAATTACGAAGACGAATATTAACTACAATAAATAGTTTCTCCTCCGTCTGAAATATTTTCTCGCCTTTGTTTTATCGTATTTTTCGAGCAGTTTTCCATTGTTTACACAACGTTTTTTTTTAAATCACTTGTAACAATTATTTTTTCGGTCTTTTTTTCCAGTGACTGAAAAGAATCTTTGCCTTCATGAAGTTGGCTCCTTTCGCCATCGCCCACCGCGTCCGCAGGGTCGCTCGCCTCGGCCTTCCCCCCCCCCCCCTCTCCCTTCCCCGACGCGCATGGGAATAAAGACGCGGCGGAGTGTCGACGTGAAATATTGAGCGTCCAGGAATAGAGGGGTTGCTGAAACATTCAGTCGGCGGCGGCGGCGTTCTCAGCACTGCCCCCTGCCCCCCCCTGTTCCCCCCTCCTCCTCTCGCCACCTCGCACCGGAACATCGCGACTCGCCCACCGCGCACTGTGTCGCCGTCACTTGTTTCCCATCAGTCTTCCGTATCAAATAGGCACATGCGCATGGTATCATGCATAAAGAAACAAGCCGTCAAAATTTGTTCTTTATCTTAAAAGTCACGTTGCATTTCGCACATTTGCTCCGAAAAATACTTCACGCTTGAAATGATACTTTGTAACTGATAAAAAAATATTTGGAAACATTCCTTCGAAAATGTTTAATTCGATTTTTTGTTCTTTTGACTGTTTTTAAATTTTTTAGATTTCACAGAATGGCCTTGTAAGGCAATAAATGCACACCAATCCTTTCATTTATCTTTGTTTAAAATTTCTGCCAAATCCTTTTCAAATTCCCTTCTTCCAAGTGTGTTATTATCCAGTTCAATTCTCCTTAATGTGTAAATATTATCGTCTTTCACTTTATGCTTTTCAACTTTTTATATTTACCTACACAATCTTCATAAACCAATACATAATAATTTGTGGTACACTTGCAACATAGAGAGCAAATGAGACATTTCTCTAAATAATTTATCACCAAACTGTAGCGGTTCGTAAATAATACTTATTTACAAGCCGAGGGCGTTATAAGGGTTGTAATGATCGAGGTCTCTGATCCGAGATCATTGGAGCCAGTAAACAGCTAAGGTATATATATATATATATATGATCCCGGTGAATAAGCTGATAAGTCAGAAAACACTTAATTTTACTGTAGAGAAAAAAAAACATTGAAATGAATTTAATCAGGGATTAATGCTATTCAAACGAAGGTGATATTCAAATACAACTATTTTCGTGGAGGTTTTGTTTAAATATCATTAATCCTTTATTTATAGCATTAGTTTAAAGTTGGTTTTTTGCTCCCCTGTAAAGTGAAGTTTTTTTGACTTATCAGCTTATTCACCGGGGTCAAAGATATATAATTTTATTTCTTACCTACTTTTATTGATTCAAATTTTCTTTTTTACTAATTATCTAGATGTTAACCTGACTCGGTTTATATTTTCATATTTCTCTCCCATAATCCTCTCTACAAGAGAACATGTAGCATCATTCAACTGTTTTCATATTTTCCTCGTAATCACTATCTTTTCGATCCAGGTAAGATATGCAATGTACTTGTACATCGAGCTCCGTATCAAAGGCAATAACAAGCTACAACGTATCAGTTAAATAGAAACATTTTTTTTACTTACCACTGCAGGATCAATATGCGCCGCTTTCCACGTTTGAGATACTCACCTACAACAATGGAAGGCAGTAATTTAGAAAACAAAACAACAGACATTATTATTACAACGTAACAACTCAGAATATGCAACGAAAATAATCGTAGAGCTACAAAAGATACACTTGCGTGTTCTCTCTGATTAGTTATCGCGCATTTACTGTCAGGAATTTACGAACTTTATCTAAATAATTCTTGAGTAGAATTTTTTGACCGCCACACCATTCATCACGTTAGCCATTTTCAAATCATTATCTTACAAGAGTCTGTCTAGAATAGAGAAAGCTCATGTAATTCTTGTAAACAACACTCATTAATACTTATTCTGTATTTTTGACATTTCTGACACAATACAGAGAAAATGGGATTTGAAAAGCAAAGCAATAGAAAATTAGAAATTTAGACAAAAATTTCCGTATTCTATGAAGATGAGAGAATGTAGTGATACTATTAATCTACCTAAGCTTATCCAGGAAATTAAATATTTCATCATCGGTCATTTTATCCCATCGAGGAGCAATTGGTCGCAGCTCCCGATTGGTCTCCCGGAATACGTGGCAGTGTAGTGCATGTTAGTGTAAGTGTGTGTGTAGGGGGAGAGGATAGGACAACGAATGGGAAGGATAGATTGCGCGCGGTCCGTGGCCCGTTTGATAGGGTACTGCTCCGGCATTCGCCTGGTGTTGATCGAAGAAACCACAGAAAACTACTGATCAGAGCTGCCGACCGCTAGAATTCCCCTCCAGACAGCGATTGAATTCGACCTAGCTGAAAAACTAGTGTCGAAAATCCTGCCGCCGTCACGACTTGAACCAGTCTATATTTAAACCATCGATGTTTTAAACATCGATTTTTTGTCGATGTTGTCATCGACATCGAAAACTCTTTAGCGATGTATCGATGTTTTGGTAAAATGCGCCATCACTACTCCGGGGACTCGCCGCTGGATTCCATTACCTCTGAGGTTAACAGAGATGGCGCGGCCAATGTCATTGCCTGGCTCTGTTGCGACGCGTGTTTAAATGATGGAGCCGAATTGAAGGGGATGATTGGAGAGTCTGTTTGATGGTAAAACTCTCTTCTAGTGAGCGGCCGCGTAGCGACAAAAGATCCCTTCGTGTCAATAAACCGAGTGAAAACCTTTTCGAGTTAACTGTTTGATTGATTGATTTTTTCGTGTTTCCGGGCGCGTCAACTGCTTTAGTAACTAGTCCCGTTAGTGTAGTGCATGTTTTTTTCTCGGGAGATGGCGGTGATCTTCCCCCGCTGGATGGCGAGATCCGGCGCTGACCTACCGTCGGCTAGTGGGGTTTCCCCATAACCAGGACTCTCCCACCAGCGGGGTACCGCCCCAGCCGGGACAAGCTCTAAGCTCCCGACCGGTCTCCCGGAATATGTGGTAGTGTAGTGCATGTTAGTGTAAGTGAGTGTGTAAGGGGAGAGGATAGGACAAGGAAGGGGAAGGACAGATCGCGCGCGGTCCGGGGCCCGTTTGGTAGGGTACTGCTTCGGCATTCGCCTGGTGCTGATCGGAGAAACCACGGAAAACTACCGATCAGAGCAGCCGGCCGCTAGAAATCTCCAGACAGCGACTGAATTCAACCTAGCTGAAAAGCTAGTGTCGAAAATCCTGCCGCCGTCAGGTCTCAAACCTGGAACCTCCCGGTCAGAGGCGCTGTAGTGACATCAGTTGATGCACTGAGCCACCGCTCCCGGTGAGTCAACTGTTAATAGTAATCAAATAAAGAACACGATTTATACACTGAATAGCGAACTTTTACACCGTAAATGTGTCGATGTCTATGTCATTGTGCAAAAACTTCGAAGATTCGGTAAGAATTGTAGAATAAGTCGTAAATTTCTTACTGCATGGTGACTTAATATCGTTCTGAATGACTATACTTATTAGATGAGGAGTGTATTCTCTGTTATGCAACAACGTACGGAAAGGATTCGATATATTTGAAAAGCGAGTCGTTGGAATGTCAGTGGATCATCTACCTGACTAAATACTAAACGATTCTCGCGCTATGCTTCCAATCTCGAGCAAACAGGAGACCTGCGAATAATTTATCCACACACCCAACAAACGCAGAAGCATAAATATTACATGACACACTCGATAATCCGTTGTTGCGCCGGTCGCACCAATCCACACGCGCAGTTGTTGCATTTTTATTCCTTCAACACGATTTTTCACTTATAGCTTCGAAACAGCCTGAAATTATAATTATTGGATTTCAAATGATTACTTATCCTGGATAAATAATGGTCAATTTTCGAACGATTTATACACCAATGCTTCTGAAACTGAACACTTACTGCGAAATCAGATTAAACAGTTTATGTAAATTATTACTCCTCTGCGGCGTAGTGTTTTATTTCTGAAATCAATGTTTATTTCATCACGTCGTTTTTCAATATCCGCTTCAACTGACCTGAAACCGGGCGCTAATTTTGACTATTCTGCATGAACGTTGTTTGCTTTTCATTTTCCAGTTCCACCAGCAATGATTGTCGCAAACCGAAACAAGGAAGCAAAATAACGCCGAACTTGCTGCGTTGTATTGCTATATTCATAAACTAATCAATTGTTCACAACGCAATTCGTTGAATCTAATTAATTTACTAAATTGAAGGACGATACCAGAAACAATGTGAGAATTTAGAGATTACCGCCAGGAAATAGTTCTGTATATAATTAAACACGCCGCAAATTGAACAATTACAGTGGCAATGGTTGTGCAAAGAATGCGTCGCTAGTCCCCGCAGTCGATCCCCGCTGTGGCGGTCGGTACAGTTTCATGTGGGCCACTGCATTTGCCTGGTGGCACACAGAGAAATTTCTCTCTGACACTGATAATGAAAAATCTTGCTTTAAAAGTTCAATGTTAATACGTACATAAAAACCTTACCATGGAATTTATATGGATGGAAATAAAAAAAAACCGTATCCCCAAAACTAAAGCAGCTACGAAAATGATTCAAGCTTGACAGGCAACTACCACAACGTTAGAAAAGTCAATTCACACTCGACCGCACATATGACGTTCGGATTTCCATTTGTTGTTTAGCTTCAATATTCGCGGAAATATATATGAACATCCCAAACAAATGCTCTATTTTGCGATGCATTTTGTGGTTTGAAGTAAAGAGTTGAGAAGAGTTGTTAGGATCATCTAAATGAAATCAAAACTGATAATTTTCATTTATCTTTTGTAGCGCTTAATGTATTATTATTATTATTATTATTATTATTATTATTATTATTATTATTATTATTATTATTATTATTATTATTATTATTGCAAATAGCATTTTTAGTGTAATGGAGTTCCCGATCCGGGAGTTAATTAATGCCAGTATTGAAATCGACTCGGCGAACGGAGGCCTTTGCCGTTTACGAGATTGTAACGGGCTATAATAATACCGTAGTATTTACCGTAGTATAATAAAAGAAACATTCTATTGTGAACGGCCGCGTGTATTCTTCAAGAGTAAAGGGACGTATGGCGTCCCCCTTACCGCAAAATCTGGAGAAACTACGCAAGATGCATGGGGTAGGTTTGCACAGGACACGAAAAGATCTGAAACTACTGAAAAGGTAGAAAGGTAAGATCTGAAAATGTATTTCCTGTTTGACAACAACGCCAGTCCCCATTCTGCAGCTATAGTCCAGAACACCATTCAACTGAGATGACCAACATACTACAACACTTTACAGCCCATAGCTCTCATGCAAATACCATATAGTCGATCCTTTTAACAAGGGTCTCTAAAGAAAGCGTTAAAATGAAGTTCAACAAATTGAAGAAAAGGTACATGGTTAGTTAAACATCCAAGATCTGTTCACGATTCCGATTTTACAATATTTTCCATTCTGTATGAGAATGTGATTGTGGAGAGAGAGAGAGAGAGAGAGAGAGAGAGAGAGAGAGAGAGAGAGAGAGAGAGAGAGAGAGAGAGAGAGAGAGGAAGAGATGAAAGAGAAGAAAAATGATATATTTCTCTCAGCAATAAATAATACTAAAATAAAACTTAAGGTCGATTTTTTTAAATGTATTAGATCCTCACTTGCATCTTTACAAAATGGTAATGGCTGAATGACATAACACATCTGTAACTGAATATTTTCTTTGATGAATACTTTCAAAAAATGTATATTCAGAACGAACACATTACTACAGTAAATTTTTTATAGGCTTCTAAATTCATTGGCTACAGTATTAATGCATGCCTTAATTATTGTTGTAAAATTAAAATATTACCAAGATATTCAAGTTTCCACAAGTACACGTTGTAACACAATAATTATTGAAGAGGACATTCCTGTGAGCTACCGTGTTTTCACATAGTTTCACGAACAAGAACATGCTACAATGAAAACGATTCCTAAGGTAGCTTCAAAACTAGTGGGTGATTTCGCAAACTCTCCAAACCAGAGTTAAATCACATATCTGGAGTTGAGTCTCGAAGATTCGACTGATGTAGACAGTTCCTATCACCCGAATTTTAATTCATTACCCACCTTCCCTCGCACCCATTTTCACGTTTCAAATCCACAATAAGAACATCGACCGCAAACCTTCTCTCGCGGTCCACAGAGAAATCAAATGGCTTCGACAGCCGCGCCGGGGTGAACCTTCTTCCACAACAGACTCGGCGCGACGCAACTCTGTCCGCGCCGACACAAAAACACGGCCAGGCGTCGCGCGCCCCTGTAATTGAAGGGGTGATTTAGGGGCGCCGCGACGCCCGCGGCAGGACAAAAGAGGCCCGGGCGCGCGCCGGCGACAGCGCTGGCGGCGCAAAGAGGAAATTACATAGCGCTCACTTTTGCTTATTTGGCCCACAAGGCGCACACAGGACGCAAATCAATGTTTTCTGGTCGTGTGGAAAATTAGTGCACATGCTTATTAACCCCTCGACTCTTTTTAATTTAATTAGTTTATTTATTAGGTTCGCATTAATATGAAGGTCATGCCTGACCACATGCTTATTACAGATGATTTACAACATTTGGAGTAATCAGGTATTACAAAATGGTAAAAATAGAATGTGACAATTATAAGTATTACAAAATCGTACAAAAGGTATGAACGATTCTTATTAAATTGATATGTGATAACAATATAATGGTATTGTATGTAGTAGTCTTCTTGCTATAGATCTTGTATTCCTGGAGTATTTAATAGGTATTGTATCAGTTATATACAAATGCACAGTTAATTTACATTGTGTATTTCTTAACCAATTTTCTATTTGAGTATGCTATGTACAATTGTAAATTTAATGGAAAATGTCATCATTAGTCCCAACTGAAAATGAATAATAAATAAATAAAAAATGGAATTGGGGATCTGAGCCAAAGAAACTTAGCTTTCGATAGGTAACTTGGAACACACAACACTCAGTAAGCAACCATGAATTATTTTGAGAGTAAATAACTTCAGTTGTTTCTTGCTTAATTAAGTTGCCAAGCATAATTTAAATTGCAAGTTAATTCTGCATTGTCCTTTGACTCTTTTTCACCAATACTAACGGTGATTCTGTTTGGAATCTTTTTTGACCCCAAACGTTTTACACAATACTTTACAAGCATGTGATGCATGGATATTATTTGGAATTATTAATTGAGAAAGTGATGATATTTATTTGCTTTATTTACAACATCGCACTAAATAAAGAAGAACGTTGTTTTTCAGAAAAAACAATCTAGCATATCGTTATAACTATACATAGGGGTCAATCTTACATGAATCAGTATGAGCATGTTTGAAACCAAAACGTAGTAGACAAATAGCCCGATTTATCACTCAGAAATCGCAACATAATACTACAAAAGGAAAACGGACACGTTTTAAGAACATTATTCTGTAATTTAGACGTCAAATGTTGCATTTCTGATCCAAACTTAAACTCAAATTATTTCTAACCCCAAAAAACACTTAAAAACAGAAAAGTTTACAACCCGTGTAATATTGAAAATACATAGCATATCTAAAAGGAGAAGTTCATGGGAATAATATTCAGTGTGTTTCGAAACATTATTTGCCCCTGGGATCAAAAAACACCCCAAACAGTCTAAGGGTTAAACGATTCGGACCATTTAGAGACATTTTTATCTTGATCTATCAGAATGTCTATTCTGTGAAAGTGAAGAACCAGATTGAGCGTCATATTTATCGTGCGACTGCCCTCAGTGGGGGCCTGGGAGAGCGTGGACAGAAGGCGACAATTCACCGTT
This sequence comes from Teleogryllus occipitalis, assembly GCA_011170035.1. Taxonomy (NCBI): domain Eukaryota; kingdom Metazoa; phylum Arthropoda; class Insecta; order Orthoptera; family Gryllidae; genus Teleogryllus; species Teleogryllus occipitalis. Next base: position 262,811 of record BLKR01008984.1, on the reverse strand, counting down.
CTACTGTTTAAAATACGTATTGCGCTGAAGATTGTATTTTGTTTCGCAGTATTCATTTCTCGTCCTGTTGCTGCCGGATAGGGAAGCTAAATTTCATTCCCGGCTCGTGGATGAGCTGGTGATCGATCATGCAAGCTCTTTGGCAAACAACTGCACTCATGAAATTTCATTGTTCTGTTTCCTCGCTGTTTGAACGCATTGATCACGTATTTTAGGTTGAAAGCACCAACTATTGGAATGAACTTCGCCGATGTGTTCCAATAGTGCACATTTAATAACATGTATGTGAATCGCCTGTTGTCCACGGCAAATAACTTCGAGCCGCTTGCGGTATTTGGGCGGTTTGTGCCAAGTGGACATCGGTGATGGAGGAAATAATGCATTCAGTTTTCTTATAATATTTTTAATATTGGAGATATTGACCCAACTGAGTGTTTAAATAGAAATATAGTTTTTCTACCAGCAGAATAAAAAACCTGAAACGTTTATAAACGGCAACTACATAACAACCAAATATTACCTACTGACTGTGATCACACACAAAAATGAAACAACCTGAACAATAGCTTAATGCACACACTCTAAAATATGAAGATCAAAATGGTGTTGCTTCGAGATTATTGTTTCCAAACACTTGCAAATGAGACGATTGGAAGCCTAGACATGTAGGCGCGATGCCTGGCGGAAGAAATTTTCCGCATTGCATAGCGCACAGTGAAAATGCACTTTATATAATTAAAAAATAATTAAAAAAGAACTATTTCCAAGAGCGGAATATGATTTTAGTTAATCTTACACCAGAGATCTCTGGTCCATGGGAGTAACAACATCAGATTTTCTAAAATTTTAATTTTTAAACTTTTCTACCCCTCAATTTTGTTACCCCCTTGTACATTAAGTAATGCATGCAAGCATCTACTTAGTGTTAGATGTATGTTAGGAATCTTCTTTTTTTGGCTTTTACGGCAACCATCTACTCGCAGAGCGTTCTGTTCAATTGTGGGTATCTATAGTTCTTACTATGTCTTGGGAAATGGCATGGCGAGCGCCATGCTTCAGCAGGATGTTTTTAATAATATTTGCTGTACACGAAGCCACCAAATGTTGGTTCTCATTTGAAAAGGAACCTGAGTTACGAAATTTTGAGATCAAATTTTGAATAAAAGATTTCATTAAAAATAATATCTTTATATTCAAATTTGTAGTTGTAGGAAGATACCAAAAAATTACTTCTGCAATTTTCAAAAATTCAAGGAATTTAACAAAAAATTTAAATATTTTTTAAAAGGAAATGCCCCCGTGCTACAATCTAATTAGTCTCTGCCCGTCATTGTATGGGCGGGAGTCAACACAAATTATAATTTCAAATTTTCTTTTGTATTACAGATTCCGTATTTTTTTGATTTGTCATAGATGAAAATTGAATATAAGATCTTAGGTTTCTGCAATCGGGAAGTACCACGTTACATTTCGTTACAAATTTTCGATAAACAATTCCATTTTCGGCGTAAACGTTCTTGACTTAAAAGAGAAATGATTGATGCTTCCGTGACGAACGTCTCTTAATACAAGCTTCCTCCTCCCAGGGTCTTTCATACGCCCTTCCCACGCAACGGTGAACGGCGACCACGTTCAGCCAGCCGGACGCTCAGCTCACAAACACAGGCAACTTCAGTCAACGGACCATCTCCTATTCATAAATAATCAACGTGAAAATTAAAGTACGTATGAACATTTAAAACGACTTAATGAAATTAAACCAATCAATAAACTCTTTCAAAATTGATCATTTGAATATGAATAAATGTCAATAATTCAAATCACTGACATTTTATTTAATTTTTTTAGCCCGTGATTACTTCTCGATACGATCCGAGGTGCCAATTCAAGAGGACTATTCAAGCCAAATCAAGAGGAGAATTCTAGCGGCCGGCTGCTCTGATTGGTAGTTTTACGTGGTTTCTCCGATCAACACCAGGCGAATGCCAGAGCAGTACCCTAACAAGCGGGCCACGGACCGCGAGCAATCTTTCCTTCATCTCCTTTGTCCTATCCTCTCCCCTTACACACACACTTACACTAACATGCACTACACTACCACATATTTCGGGAGACCGGTCGGGAGCTTAGAGCTTGTCCCGGCTGGGGCGGTGCCCCGCTGGTGGGAGAGTCGTGGTTAGGGGGAAACCCCGCTAGCCGTCGGTAGGTCGGCGCCGGATCTCACCATCCAACAGAGGAAAAAAACATTTCATGAGGGAAAAACATTCTCTACACTTACGGGACTAATGACCAAAGCTGTTTACGCGCCCGCAATCACTAACCAGCCAACCAAGACATAAGAAGTAGCCGGGGCAGTGAAAAGGCGGAGAGCAGTGAAGTGACGCGTCGTCGAGATCGACAGAAGCTACTACCTCGGCAGCCGAGCAACTCGTAAGGTTTTCCAGGCCGAACAATCTACGGGCACCCGGTCTCCCGCTCAGGCGCTATTGAAAATCCGCCCTCCGCCCTTCGCCCTCCGCCCTTCGCCCGCTCGCCGTGCGAGCACAATGGCCGCCTTCCGCCCTCGCACGGCCGCCCCCCCCCCGCCCCCGCCCGGCTGCTCGGGATTTACTTGCTAACGATAATCGAAAGCGGGCGCAGTCGATTCCCACGACCCCCGTAATGCAGTCGCAACGTAAGGAACACTTTCGGCAGCGCTCGCTTTCTCGCAGATCGCCCCCTCCCCCCCACCCTGTGCCCTCCGCGGGCGCCCTCACGCCTCTTCACTCAGCGGCCGGGGCCCTTCCGCGGCACACTGAGGTTTGTCCTAACTCGTGGAGAAAAAGCATGAGCATTTCAAAAAACATTTTCATTGAAATAATATTTTCAATAATAAAGTATAATTTATTGAATAGATCAAATGTAAATTGACACTATGTTGTTGATTGATTGATTGATTGATTTTTTCGTGTTTCCGGGCACGTCAACTGCTTTGGTCATTAGTCCCGTTAGTGTAGTGCATGTTTTTCTCGGGAGATGGTGGTGATCTTCCCCCACTGGATGGCGAGATCCGGCGCCGACCTACCGTCGGCTAGTGGGGTTTTCTCCTAACCAGGACTCTCCCACCAGCGGGGCGCCGCCCCAGCCGGGACAAGCTCTAAGCTCGCGACCGGTCTCCCGGAATATGTGCTAGTGTAGTGCATGTTAGTGTAAGTGTGTGTGTAAAGGGAAAGGATAGGACAAGGAAGAGGAAGGACAGATCGCGCGCGGTCCGTGGCCCGTTTGATAGGGTACTGCTCCGGCATTCGCCTGGTGTTGATCGGAGAAACCACGGAAAACTACCGATCAGAGTAGCTATGTTGTTGTTGTTATTATTATTAATTTGTACTCATTTTTAAGAACATTTATATGTTTTGTACTAACACAATGAGAATGAACGAACCGATAAATTCTTCCTCACCAATTAATTATAAATTTTCGTATTATTGAATATTGTGCCATTAAATATGGTAAACAAATGTTGCTACGTGTATAAAAATGTGACGAATTTTCATTGCTGTGAAAATCAGTTTTGGTCAGAAAAATATGGAGATATTCTATGTCAAGAAGTCACGACACGCAAATCTTTGTAAAGCCAAACAAGATACTCTCGTATACACAGAAATAAAAATCGCATATTTTTACACATATCAATTATGACTACAAATACTAATTTTATGGTTTGTAGAATTTTAATTATTATTAACAGACAACTTGTGAAGACAGGTTTTTCTAAATAAAAGACGTCAATCAGTAATGTCGGTAAATAACTTCCAGGCATTCTCACATACACAGAGTCCTCAAAACTCCCAGACGAAATAAACGGAGTTCGCTCTCCGATTTCCCCGCTTCGAAGTTGTCACCGAAAGCGATACCGTTATTCAGGGAAACTTCAACATCAGTGGTATTTACATAGGGAAAAAACCCTCTCGCCATCGCATAGGCAGGCGCCGCATTCGCGTACTGGGCCCCGCCTTCAAAAGAATTTTTTCTTTTGCTTCCGTTTGCACAAACACGGCCGCACCGATTGCCCCTGTCTCGGAACGGCGCCCCCCCCCACGCCCCCCCCCCCACGACCGCCAGAGAAAACGGAAGCGCGGGGTAACGAGCGCGACCGGAAGAGGTTTGGGTGGCGCTCCTGGCGGCGCGGCGCGGTACTAAAGGAACTCAAAGGTAGGAAATGGGATGACCCCTCACAAAGGCTGCAGCGGGAGAGTTTCATGCCAAGTCAGGACTTACATGAGCAGGGAGTAAAGTTCAATTACTTTATCGCATTAGGACACGGAAGTTATAGTGCTACATGTCAGGTACAATCTCCAGAAAGAATTCCGCTTGAACATCTAACTTTGGAAATCCCCGTGAGGCATACCAGGCACAATCGATGGAAAATTCGGCAAAAGAAATCGAAGTAGATCGTGAATATTTTTCCCGAAAATTGGTGGTACAGAATAGTACAGTATTAGTTAGTACTCCTTGGTCTGGGTCAAGCTTTTCAGTTTTACCCAACCCCCTTCCCTTTGGCGGCACGGTGTCGCCTCTCCGCTATGTGCTGAATCCGATGCTGCATACAACTGACAATTTCGTCAAATGGTTCACCCATTTCTAGTTTTATTGTAAGAAAAAAACATCAACATTTCTGATGGTTTTAGAAATTTAGAATTTTCTGGTTCAATCTATATTTATTTGGGGTTCTATTAGAGGGAGTATATTTTCATCACTTCAATCAAGTGAAAATTGTACCAAAAACCTCCACTGACAAATGCGGTTTTGCTAATAGATTGTGAGCAATAAGTCGGATTTATTATGTGATTAGTAGATGAAAATACTCGTAAATAGACTTAGTATGTAGTCAATGTAGCAATGCAGTGAGAGTTTTGCAAGTGATAGCTGAAATAATAATACTATAAATGGCAATAGAACTATACACAAAATTACAAACAACTATGTGCCATGTAGTATTATACGTGCACGTTTTCTTGAGCCCCGGCATACCTACTCCCATTTCTTTACTAACATTAGTTGTATTCAGAATAAATGATAGCAACAGACTTTGTTGAGAAATTCTGATAACTAGAAATGTCTTCTCCCGAGTAATAGAAACAATTTTGCATCGAAAAACGAGCTACAGATTTCATATAATAATCCTGTCAACAAAATAATCACCCCCCCCACTCCTCTCGCATCTAGCGAAATGAAGGCTCAAGAAAACGTGCGGAGATAATACCACTAGTTCAATCACGCACCGAACTGTTTATTTTATTCGACGAAAGAATGTGGGAAGACGTTTCCGAAAAAGAAAGCGGGCCCCACGAAGCAGGGTTTTGCGCCAAGGAGCAGCTGCAACAGAAGCCGCAGGGGAGGAAGGGAGACGGCATTCTCTCGCTCACTTTTGGCCATGCGCGCGCTTCGCCCAATGCGGCCCCGCCCCCAGCCACGCCCCGCCACGCCCCGCCACGACACGCCACGACACGACACGCCACGAACCGCCCCGCCACGAACCGCCCCGCCACGTCCCGCCACGTCCCGCCACGTCCCGCCACGTCCCGCCACGCCCCGCCCCGCCACGCCCCGCCACGCCCCGCCACGTCCCGCCACGTCCCGCCACGCCCCGCCCCGCCCCGCCCCGCCCCGCCACGCCCCGCCACGCCACGCCACGCCTCGCCACGCCCCGCCACGCCCCGCCACGCCCGCCACGCGCCGCCACGCCCCGCCACGCCCGCCCCGCCACGCGCCCTACCCCACCACGACGCCCCGCCACGACACGCCCCGCCACGACACGACACGCCCCGCCACGACACGCCCCGCCACGACGCACCCCGCCACGACACGACACGCCCGCCACGACGACACGCCCCGCCACGACACGACACGCCCCGCCACGACCACGACCGACACGCCCCGCCACGACACGACACGACGACACGCCCCGCCACGACACGCCCCGCCACGACACCCCCGCCACGACACCCCGCCACGACACGCCCCACCACGACACGCCCCTCCACGGTACTCCCCGCCACCCTCCACGGTACTCCACGACACGCCCCGCCACGACACGCCCCGCCACGTCCTGTCCCGCCCCTCCCCGCCCTTCCCCTCCCCCTCCCCTCCCAGTCACTTCCCACCACTCCCCGCCTTACCCCGCCCATCCCTGCCCCCCTGAGCCGGCACGCCAAGCCCTGCGAAGCGGTCCGCGCTTCTTGCTCGCCTTTTCGCTTATTCCGCAGAGCGAAAAAGAAAGGTGTGGAATCCCATGAGCCAAGCAGAACACCACCAGCATTGCGGTTGAATGAAGCGTACGTTTCAAATGCTCTTCCCGAAAGAAACTAAGATATAAGCCCTGGAGTTTAATCCCGATTATAGAAACGTACGGGTAACGGAGGATCAAAGACCGCTTTGAACTACTACATGATTTAATTTTCAGTACGGCAATCGTATTAGAGTGCTGGTTAACCCATAGCATTGAGTGCCGAAAGGTACCATACATTTTCTCATTTGAGATTACACTGCACCTGTTTAGTCTTTTGTTTAGTATGTTGTCTTCATCACTCACCATTTTATTTGTATATTCTGTTCCTTTCTCTCTTCTAATGATAATTGTCATCTCCATGTTGCTAAGGCTCTCCCTTTTCGAATATTTCTTCTAACAATTGTAGCAAATTTGGCAATTTCAAAAACTTTATCATTGTTAGTTTTCTACGTCGCACATTACTCTACAACTGATTGTATTAAACTGCCAATCAATGTTATTTAAACACATTCTTCTTTTTCATCTTGGATTATATGATTTTTTTTTCTTTAGTATTTTTTGCTGTTTCCTTTGCCAGTTACTTATTTAACATCAAATATAGTTCGTCTTTTATCCTTTCCTGTGTCATTATGAGCATTTTTTCTTCTTCCCTATGATTATTCTCGCTCCGCCCCACCCCGCCCCCCCCCCCCCCCCCCCCCCCCCCCCCACCCCCGTCCCCCGCCCCCGTCCCGCCCCGTCCGCCCGCCCCCGCCCCCCGCCCCGCCCCGCCCCGCCCCGCCCCGCCCCGCCCCGCCCCACGCAGAAACGCGCCCACTGGCGCTGCAAATGCTAAAAAATGTTTTCAGGGTTTCATTATCGCGCATGCCTCAGCGGACAGAAGTAATTGCACCGCCGCCCGCCCGCTTTGCAACTGTTCAATAGAAGCGCACGGCAGCACTTGTCGTCACATCCGCTGCAGCCCGTCCTCCTCCCGGTTCACATTCGTGACGAGCGGCGCACGTATGGGCTGAGAGAGGAACGGCGGAAGTCTGGAATGAGATTCTCATTGTTGGTACACATTCAAAAGCACGCCTATCTGTTTCAGTTGGAATTTTTACGCACGAGTTGAGTCTACGAAAAAGGCACGATTTCCACCACATTTTAAATAGCTAGAATTGAAAACAATCAATCCTTGTGTAATTCTATCCATAAAAAAATTTCAGTTTACCACGAGAATGTAGAATATTTTCTCATTTCTTAATTTGTAATTAAAAATCTCATAAATTACATTTATAAATAGTGACATTGTACATGAATGTACACCAACACGCACGAGTGAAAAAAAATAATTTTTTTCAACTATTTGATTATCAGTGTGCGATAAGAAACTCTCAAAAATGGAGGTAAGGGAGACTTGTGGCGTTCATGACGTAATAGCATCGCCGTATATAGAATACTTGGGCTGCCTGAACGTTTCGTTCACCTCACAGCTACACAAACTCAGACAATTGTATTAGAAAGCTACAGCTCTATTTTTGGCCCGACCGAGAATGGAACCCGTGATGGCATCACGTAAAGCTAACACGCTGTCATTGTGCCACCCAAGGGGCATATTTTTTATTAAATATATAATTATAAAAATTGCAAATGCAAACTGTATCAGCGTCAACACGGATGATAAAAAATGAATAATTGAAAAATATGCATGAAGGAATCAGAGCAGCAATAAGTTGGGAATTTTATTGAATTTAACTGACAAAGCTATATATCTAAACATCCAAATTTATGGTTGTACTCGATTCATTTCATGTAGGTTGAACGCACGAGCCTAATTTTCAGTCATGTAACAATTTCCTTCAGTGCGAGCTTATTTAAAGATTAAAGCTTACAAGACTTTCAGGTCCCGTTTAAAAGCAGTGAACATAAACGTCTCAGGTTCATTGAAATTTGTGCTGGAAAAAACTGCGTCATCGACCCGTTCGGCTGCGAGCTGGCAGTTCATTGCGCGGCGTTGGCAAGGCGCCGCAGAGAGCGAGCAAGCGAGCGAGCGAGCGAGCGAGCGAACAAGCCAGCGAGGCCGGGAGGCTCCCAGCAGCACGGACGGGCGAGGCGCGGGCCCTGAAAGACGAAGAGAGGAGAGAGAGAGCTGTGCAGTCCTTACACCACGTAATTGCCTCCCATCCGAGAAAATTGTACGTAAATGAAATAATGCACAAGTTTCGCGGTAATTAAACATGTAAATTTATCCTGTGATACACGGGTTTGCATCTTTCACGTTGCGAAGCAAAGAACCTACGCTAGAGCGCGTTGCTTCCCCTCGCACCCCCCCCGCCCCGCCCTCTGGCGTCTCTCAGGCAGATCCAGTGGAGTGACCTACACACAAACCACGTCTCAGATATTACGTAATTATTTTCAAGGACGTCCCCAAAAGGGCAGTGTTTAATTTAAGATAAAGCGCAGTCTCCATTTCACTGTACTTGAACAACCTCCATGAAAATTGCAAACACCTATCAGAAAATCTATCACGCAGTGACTCTTCATGCAGCTCTCGATTGATTGATTGATTGATTCATGTTTCCGGGCGCGTCAACTACGCAGGTCATTAGTCCTGTTAGTGTAGTGCATGTTTTTTCTCGGGAGATGGCGGTGATCTCCCCCGCTGGATGGCGAGATCCGGCATCGACCTACCGTCGGCTAGTGAGGTTCCCCCTAACCAGGACTCTCCCACCAGCGGGGCACCGCCCCAGCCGGGACAAGCTCTCAGCTCCCGACCGGTCTCCCGGGATATGTGGTAGTGTAGTGCATGTTAGTGTAAGTGTGTGTGTGTGTGCAATGGGAGAAGATAGGACAAGGAATGGGAAGGATAGATCGCGCGCGGTCCGTGGCCCGTTTGATAGGGTACTGCTCCGGCATTCGCCTGGTGTTGATCGGAGAAACCACGGAAAACTACCGATCAGAGCAGCCGGCCGCTAGAATTCTCCTCCAGACAGCGACTGATGCAGCTCTCGAGTTTTACGTCATTTGACCCAATTGGTAATCAAAGATCGATGTGCATGTTGTAATAAAATAATATTTGGTGAATAAGGATGATTAAAATCAGATCGAAAAAGCTTTGGCACATCCTTCTTCGTATTTATGTGGAAATTCCTCGATCACGTTAGTTAGTTAATGCCTTATTTTACGTGGCGAGACTCGGGCCATCAGGCCCGCTCTTCCGTCTAACCAGGCACATTTCGCTACGCTCCGTTCACCACCTTGCGGAGAAAGGAGGTATTATCTCGGGCGACGAAACAGGCGGATCTCAATTTTGCTCAGAGGCTTCTTGTAGGCTTGAGGATCTTTTACATGCAGTAAATCTACTACATGGGACAGGCGGATTTACTTCCCCTCCGAAGGAAGGCGTTCGAAGGATTTTTTCGCCCTTAAAAAACCAGGAATTCGATCGGGTTTGAACGCGCAAACTCGGGTACACCAGCCCGGTACGCTGGCCGTTATACCATCCGAATCCGCACGTTGAATCTGAATTTCCCAATCCCTTACGCCACATACGGGGACAATATTTCTTGCATTACTTTACCTCCGCTCTTCCCAGATTCTTATCAGTTTTGTGTTTTACGGCTCGTCTCTCCCATCCATAGCGTCTCGACAGTGTCCTCCATTTGCTGCCCCTCTCGTGCGTAACGCCGCCGCGGCGCCTCGAAGCCATCCGCCAACGCTCGCACGCGCTCCACGCCCAGCGGACGCTGCGCCGGCGCCGGAAAAACCCGGTGATAAAGCGGAAGCCCCAAACGGTTATTATCCCGGCGCGGCGCCGCACAGTGGGGCCACACAGGGGGAAAGTGGGCGAAAGGTTTTAAGCGTTTTCCGGAATTTTTGGTAATAAAACACACATTTTATAGAATAGGAAAAAATGGACAGGGATAGTTGAGCAGACCAAGGCATTCACTTGATGGACGTAGAGGATTAGAAGAAGAAGAAGAAGAAGAAGAAGAAACCTTTTATAATTAAGTAATGACTTATTTAATTGATTAACCTTTAAATATTATTTACATAACCTCAAAGTCAGCACTTTCATCATGCGACTCTTGTTAAAGAAGTGAATTTGTACTTGATGCCATTACCTTTCCTGGAACTCATAGGTCTAATGTCTTTCTGATAATTTTTCTCTATTTCATATGTGAAATCAGTCGGTTAGATGCAATTAAAAGCCTGCGAAACACATCCCCTTTTTTTCTTCCAAATTGCACTTCCAAGTTTTTTTTCTTTTTCGGTGTGTTTAATAACACCATACAGATCTTGATTAATATGAAACTTTCATTAATGTTTTGAAAACTAGATAAATTCCAGAATCAGATTCAGTTAATATCATTGCCCGGAAAGGAACTAAAAGACAATATGAAAACCCGTATTTAAAAATTTCATTCCATTGTGACACGTGAAGTTTCTCCTTGGAATTATTAAATTATTATTTCAATAATATATATTTTTAGAAATACAGATTTAAAGTACATATCTCCAGGTATCGTATTCATAGCACGTACGATTCTGCTAGTCGAGAGAACAAAAATATTTGCATCGAATAAACACACCTCTCTTCTTACTGCGAGTGCGAAGAATTTCGCTGCGCCTCACTTGTGCAAGTTCAAACTTCCACTTCACGGAATGGCGTAATTTCCCATTCCTATTCTGATCCGGGCACGATGAAGGGGACATTTTTCTAACCATTTCATTGATTGATTGATTTTGATTGATTTTTTTCGTGTTTCCGGGCGCGTCAACTGCTTCGGTCATTAGTCCCGTTAGTGTAGTGCATGTTTTTCTCTCGGTAGATGGCAGTGATCTTCCCCCGCTGGATGGCGAGATCCGGCGCCGACCTACCGTCGACTAGTGGGGTTTCCTCCTAACCAGGACTCTCCCACCAACGGGGCACCGCCCCAGCCGGGACAAGCTCTAAGCTCCCGACCGGTCTCCCGGAATATGTGGTAGTGTAGGGCATGTTAGTGTAAGTGTGTGTGTGTGTGTGTGTGTGTGTGTGTGTGTGTGTGTGTGTGTGTGTAAGGGGAAAGGATAGGACAAGGAAGAGGAAGGACAGATCGCGCGCGGTCCGTGGCCCGTTTGGTAGGGTACGGCTCCGGCATTCACCTGGTGTTGATCGGAGAAACCACGGAAAACTACCGATCAGAGCAGCCGGCCGCTAGAATTCTCCTCCAGACAGCAGCTGAATTCGACCTAGCTGAAAAGCTAGTGTCGAAAATCCTGGTCAAACCTAGGACCTCCCGGTTAGAGGCGCTGCAGTAACATCAGTTGATGTACTGAGCTACCGCTACCGGTGTAACCATTTCATGTGAAACGGATCTTCTGAGGCATATTTTGATTTTGGACTTTTTGCCCACTTTCCCGTCCTCTGGCCCCACTGTGCGGCTGCGGCGAGAGGGCGCTGCGAGCAGCGCGGGGCGGGCGGCTCAACCCGGAGCCTCATTTTTCACCATTACCGCCGTTAATTTCTTGTCTGGAGGATGATCAAGTTGGTGAGAAGACAAACACCTTGGGCCCGGGCAAGTTCAACACTGGCGGAGCGGCGGGCGGCGGAGGCGGAGGAGAAGGAGGGGGAGGCGGAGGGGGAATGAGGGAGAGGCGGGGCGCGCGGTGGATTCGCGGGGCTAATTTGAGGGCGGGGATTAGCAGGCGGGGAAAAGTACGCAGCGGCCTCCGCCGTGCGGGCGCCCGGGGCGGGGATGTCAGCCGCGAAGTCCAAACGCGGACCGCGCTGCGGAGCTGCCAGGTTTCAGAAGAGTCCACAGAAGACGTCAGAAGAAAAGGTGGCGACCACGAACATCCAGCTCGTTAAAATATACCAATGGGGAATCTATATATTTAAAAAAGTACGGTATTCAGCCATGGCTTCGTTTAGAGCTTCTACTGAACCGATTGTTGTATTTTTCTTTTAAATAAAAAAATATGATCCCTAGATGTGTTATCAGATATTGTTTGTGTTGATTCACCAGATATTGTTTGTGTTGATTCACCAACATTTACGGTGTAAATTAATTAATTAAATCATTCTTTAATAGTACGTTTATCAATAGTCAATTGTTTTTTTACAATGTGTGGCTGCTTCATGGTGGCGCTGCTTGATGCTTTATTTTGATTGTTGAGATTTGTTTACAATTCGTCAAGGTTTTGTTTCAGTGTAATAATTGGATTGTGGTGTTGACAGTTTGCATGTATTTGCTTTTGTGGTGTATTTTGTAGAAAACATTCGGACAGTGAGTTTTGCTCGGTTGTACTGAAGTAGTGAAGTTGCTCACAGGTTATGTCGAATTCCGAATCGTTGCCCACGCGCCCCAAAAGACGCCAACGTACATTAACTGGACGCAGGGAAAGAGAAAGTCAACGTAGGTGTCGTGATAGTGAGGTCATTTCGTTTTCTGTTGGTTTACTCTGTGTTGCTTAAACGGGAAAATAAGTTTACCTTCGAGCAATATCCCAGAAGAAATCAAACAGTTGCTTATAGGAGATGATGAAACATCAGAAAGCTTTACAAATAATAACGTCAGTATAATAGTGCTCTTTCTTTTGTGTAATTTGGTGCCGATATTACATTGCCACCTGGTCATGGGCCATACGTGTTCAAAAGTTTGGGAACTCCACATCACAAAATATCTTCGTTGTATCCTGAAGATCCCAACAATGCAACGTATTGTAAACATTAGTCTGGGCACAGTATTTTACATTTATCTGAGATCTCACCGTCAAATTTTGACGGGTTTTCACTAGTAGTTATTAAAAAGTGTATTTCATTATTACTTCAAACAAAGCAATATCTCTGGTGCGTAGCCTAATATTTTGAAACTCCATTTTCAGCAACATTAAGTAACACATTACTCAGAAATTTCGCAATTAACACGGGGAGAGGTTTCTCAGAGCATCCATTGATCTGCCTCTGACCGGGAGGTCCTAGGGTTCCACTCCTGAAGGTGGTGGCAGGATTTTCGGCACTAGCTAGATAGCTAGGTCAAAGTCGGCCGCTGTCTGGGGGAGAATTCTACCAGTCAGCTCTCCTGACATGTAGATTACCGTGGTTTCTCTCCGATCAATACCAGGCGAATGCCGGAGTAGTACCCTAACAAATGGGCCACGGACTGTGCGTGTTCTTCCCTTCCTCTTCCTTGTCCTATCCTCACCCCTTACACACACACTTACACGAACATGCACTACACTACCACACATTCCGGGAGACCGCTCGGGAGCTTAGAGCTTCTCTTGGCTGAGGCGGTATCCCGCCGGTGGGAGATACCGTAGTTGGGAAACCCCGCTGCCTGATAGTAGGTCGGCACCGGAACTCACCATCCAGCAGGGGAAGATTACCGCCACCTCCCGAAGAAAATACATGGACTACACTTACGGAAGGAAAGACTTTCGCAATTGACGCACCCGGAATCACTAATCAATCAACCAAAGTTCAATATTATTCCAGTGATACTATTTATTTAAAACCTTTGTGAAGTGTCCATATGTTTTCTTTAATGACTTACAGAACAGTAATAGTACATTATGAAACGATGATGTAATGATGGCTCGTGTGAAGTTTACGATACTCGCTCGTATCGTAATATCACACTCCTGTATAAATAACCATTAGAAGTTTCATACGGTACTTTTTCTAGAACTTCTGTGAGTTAAATTTTTACATTGAATCGTTTCGTGGCATTTGAGATGTAGGATTTAGCCAAGGTCACCTAGCGGAAAGCTCTTTAACCCTACCCTCGCATGCCGCTGGTGGCTGTGGTTACCAATCCGTCTGCGACGGAGTACTGCGCTAGTCAATTAAGTACAAACTGGAATTACGGTGCAATTCATTTTAAATAATATTCTACTAAAAAATCTGCTAACAATAAAGGAAATTAAAACTGTCAGGCATAATATAATATCAAATTCAATTTTAATTTAGGCAATCTAACGAAACATATACTACAACGGTTGTCAATGATTAATTAAGTGTGAATAATTGGTTTGTAAATTTGTCTATGATTGGCCAAGAACCTGTATCACAATGAAATTTTTATCGTAAAGAGTATCATTATTAGACATCAGATGTTTAGGGAAATGCCTATTTTTTTCTAGAGAACTTATTTAAAGGCTGATAATATATGTGCACGAATCATGAGAAATGATGACATGACGAAGTTTTATAATGTTTATTTTTTTCTTATTTTAGCATAAATGCATATTTTTTGCATAAATACCTTTTTAAAGACATTTTTACCTCTTATTTATTTTATTTATACACAATGCTAAGATAGCGAAAAATCGGCGATGGTCCAACGTGACCATTACGAAACCTTAAATTCACGCCTTGAAATTTAAAATTACAAGAGAATTCCTGAAAGCATACCAACTGAGTTTTCTCCATTTCCGTATTTCATAATTACCAGCCATGATCAGAGAACATGGTCGATTGACAATACACTGAGGGAACCTAAATTTTAAGTGGAAATAAATATAAATTCCCAGAAGGTTTCAGTGATGCTAGTCTTGGACTGCTATAATATACGCCAGACACATCGTTCAGATATCCTTCTCCGCATTCAAACAGCTTTTGTCTCCCTGTCCTTGCAAATTTGAAATTGTGATCCTTGAAAAGTTACAGGTAATATGTAAATATTACTGGTTAATGGAAACTATTAAGAATAAAATGTAGAAGAGATGTAAATATGTAAGTCTAGTATTACGATAAAATGTACGAACTGGTTTTGTGCATTTAAGTTTACAAAATAATATGGACAAAAATTGAAATTTTTGCTTTTTATTGTATATGTAACTCATGACAGTACCTTTTTTCTCCTTATTTTGACTTTTCCAGTCCTTTTTTAGGCGCCTAAAAGACGATTTTTTAGTGTCTAAACATCCGATGTCTAATCATTATGCATTTGGTTGCAGCCATCAAATGGCAGCATTACACCATGGGAGTGGAAAAAAAAAAAAAAAAAAAACATGAAAAAGAAACTGCGATGTACGCGATGGCAGCGCCGCGGCGCGAGCGCAGTTCGAAGCCGGCGTCGAGCGCCTCAGGCGCCGCCCCGCAACGCGCACCACTCGCTCGCCTAACTCACGAAATGAGCGGTGGCGAATTGCCACAATTGGCGCGCGCAATCCCGCCCACCCGCCCGCCCGCCCGGCCCCTCGCCCGCTCGCGCGCGCGCGGACGGGAGAAGAAGAAAATTGCGCAGCAAACTGGTTATTTCAATCGACGGGCTACTTATTAATACTACACGGTTTCAATTCCGCTGCGATCGGATGCGGCGTGCGCGCGAGCGAGGCAGGAGCGCGTCTCGCGGCGGCGGCGATGGCGGCGGCGATGGTGTAACGGTTGGCGTATCGGGCTGTTATCCCCAAGTTCGCGGGTTCAAACCCGATCGAAGCCGTGGAATCGAAAAAATTCTTCGTACGCCTTCCTTCGGAGGGGAAGTAAAGCCGGCTGTCCCATGTTAGTAGATTTACTGCAGGTAAAAGATTCTCAAGCCGAAATGAAGCCTCTGATCTACATTCAAATTGCCTGTTTCGTCGCCCAAGCAATACCTTCTTTCTCCCCTAGTAGGTGAAAGGAGCATAACGAAATTTGCGTGGTCAGACGGAAGAGCAGGCCTCATGCCCTGAGTCTCGTCACGTAAAATAAGGCATTCATTCATTCAATTATTCTCGCGGAGATGGTGTGCGCGCGAAGGGGGCGTTGCGTGGTGCAGAGCAAGCAAAGCGAGTGTGAGATTCGATGCGAAGTGAAACAATAAATTTAGAAAACAACAATTCAAAAGAGGAAACAGACGACGTGGAACGTAATAGATAAGGAAACAGTGCGTCGTCTATCAAATGAGCGCCCGAGAAAGAAGTGGAGATCTATGTATTTTTATTTAAAAGGTAATTATTACAGACAAATTAGAAAACTTAATGCTGAGTGGCTAGGCCGAATGCCTTTAAGTCATTACAATACCTACATTCAACCGCGTTCTAACTTTTCGAATTCTGGTATTCACCCCAAATAGTCTCTCCATCGCATCAAAGCCGCGGAAAAGAGACCATAAGGTACGGCTGAGGGAAAAGGGGGAAAAACCTGCCGTCAGAAGCCGAGTACATGCTAATCTACCCGACTTTATTAAACACTATTTATTTATTTGGCGCGGGCGTCACGCATTCTCCTTTCAGTGTTTGGCCTCCTCAGCACCTGAAAACAAACAGCGCCACAGAAGATCGTCCGCACCAACGCCTCTGCCCTATGTAACTGAATGTGAAAACTCGGTTGATTCAAGAGTGTATCGTCGGAAATTAAACAGTCACTTAAAAAGGTGTAAACACGTTCTTGAATTTAAATGTGAAGACGACTTGATTAAATAAATAATATCAAAAAAGGCACGCAATAGCGCATTAGTTAGTTGAATGTAGGTTATTTAGGAATTGTTTGGCCTGGTTTCACACGCTTGTTCCCACTAACTTCCGTCAAAGTTTTGTCTAATTTTCTGCAGGATGTGATATGGTATCTTGGACATGTATTTCCACAGAGTTTGCACACGCATTCACTGTCGACTTCGTTGAAGTATTCCCTCTTGCACAGTTGGTAATGGTAGACATGGACCGCCAGCCTAGTGAAGACATGACGCATTTCTTGGTCTGGATGAAATAAAGATTTGTTAAAAAACGGCAGATACCTATATTAGATGACTGACACCACCAATAAATGAAGCTCGTGAGAACCGAGGAAGCATTTCTCTTCCAAAGAACGCCGTTCTCCTCACGGCGACGCGACATTATGAGCAGCCAAGTGCATACAGAAAGCTCCGAACTTTCTTACAACTTGTGTTATCGGGTAATGTCGGCGGGCATTGATTAGCTGGCACTCGACAATGGAGGGGCACTTAGCGAGGGCTTCCACCTCTGGAGGGCGGCATCCGCTGCGGCCAACGCTCGGCGTAATGGGGCGGCGCGCACTTCCATGGCGGACCGCGAAGGACGGAGCGGCGAGGCGCGCCATAAGATTTCATTGCACACTTAGCCTATGTGGAGCGGCCGACGCGAGAGGAAACCGTTTCTGTCGGCGCCGCCAGACAAAAGAGAAGCGCCATTGGACTTGACGAGGCGGAGGAGGAGAAGGGGGCTGCAGATGTGCCCTCCAGCTGCACCTCCGTTCGCTCCTTAGCCTGCGTTGCCCCCCAACCACCCACTCGCTTCCACCAGCTGACTTGGCAACGACTGCTCAAATAGGAATGCGCAAGAAGGAGGGGCGTGACTCCCTCGAAATTTCGAAAAGGGTTCAACAATTAGGCATCAACTCACTACAGACTCGTAAAAGATCCCGGGTACAAAACCAGAATAAAGAACAGATTCCCGCTCCATTCTTTCCTCCAGATATTTTCAAATATTCACTAATTCTGTTGAGGTGCTATTTGTTTCCTCTCCCTATTAAGGTTTGTTAAGTACAACTTTAAACTCGATTAAGTTGATTAGATTAAGTTGATTAGATTAAGTTGATTAGATTAAGTTGATTAGATTAAGTTGATTAGATTAAGTCACCATACAATTGCAAAGTTTCACTTGTAAACTGAACATTGTAATTTCAACAAAACAATAAATAAATTTTTACAAAAGGGTTCAACAATCCTACGTAATAAAACCGTCTATTTCCCTAAACAGTATCAGTTCGTGATCTCCTTTTTTTAAACAGATACTTTGGGAAATTGATACATGGCATTTAGGAAAGAAGCTTTTTAAACCAGCTGACAATTCTTAAAAAAGGTTCAACATAAAATCAATTGTATTAGTTAATTGTATCATTAACTTTATCATGTTATTCTTCTTGTAGTATTTTTCTTCTACCAACACGGATTAAGCTTCAATTGATTCTCGTGTCTACTTTTTCTTTGGCCTGCCTGCGTCTCTCCTTTCTCATGGAATATATTGAAGAGCTAAATACCGGCAATCTTTTATTAGGCATACATTCCAATTGTTTGTCCACAGTTTCTTCTTAATAGGAAATATTTTTTCTAACACAGGCAATTCATTAAGTTCTTTTCTTATATCCACATTCCTCTTTTTATCAAGGATGGTCTATTCTAGAATACTTCGCAAAAATTTCATTTCTTTCGCCTCAATTCTACTTTTATCCCTTTCCAAAATTACTTTCCATGCACTTCTATACTTAAGAACAACGATGACAATATTATTTTAGAACTGTACAAAGGTATTTTTACATGTTTTGCTTTTTAAACTACTTCTGCATTTTCTACATATACTTCTAAACTTATTTAGTTTATCATCTATGTCTATATGATTTGCATGCGAAACAGCATCTCAAGTTTTAAAATTCCTCACTTGTTCGAAAACTATTACAATTTTCGTTCTAGCTGAGAATTAGCTTTAATTAAAAGTCACAGCGCCAATAAACACCAAACAATAAAATAATGAATAAACTCTCTTCCTGTATTATTCCAACACCGATGTAAACTTTGTTGCTGCCTGTGTCAGTTAGCACGCGCTTTTTGACAAATGTCTTTAGTTCAATAAGACAAACTGAAGCGTTAACTGTTATGATACAAACCGTGGTAACGTCTTTTTAAACATTCACAGTGATTTTACTAGAACAATTTTTATACAAAGAAATATCCAAAGTAAAAAAAAAATTGTTTCGAAGTACTTTCACGAAATCAGATTTTTTACTTGAATCTCAAATTATTAGCGATACTGAATGAACAAAACGCAGCCAAATGAAGTAGCCGGTCACTGATGAGACTGATAGAAGAACAAAGGATGTGATGGAATAAGTGAAACTCACTGGTAATGGAACAACGCAATTTTCACACTGAAAAGGCTTTGATGCGGTACGAACCACAAAACAACTGACCAATCTGCACAATTGGTTCACTCGCGATTGGATTTGGAGGCGGTTGATGTTTGATGGACACTTTGCATTTTCAATAGACGCTACAAGTTCGCCAAACTTCTCGTGCGACTCACTCAGGAAAGTTCGAAAGTCGTAAATAACGCAGCGGACGACAGAGAACGAGACAAGAAGTAAAATTCAGGACACATAGCGTCTCGAATGTTATTTACGCGAATATTTCCAATAAAATCAAGATACTAAAATATGAATAAGATACGTAGTCAATTAAGATACGTTTTTAATTACTATTGAGATACATATCCAATTGAATGATTAATTGAAATGGTATAAACAATTATTGATAAAAAAATTAAAAGTTTAATTCGCAAGTAAAAGTTTTTCGTAATATTTTAATCGGACTTTTCCATCCAATGTTTGTTCCAATATTGTCAAATTAAAAAAAAAAAAAAAAAAAACAGAAAATTATTTATGCCTGGAGTTTATATGTAGGAAAAAAAAGGAAATATGAACTAAAGATTATCAGCATGACTGTCGACAAAGGCACTATTTCAGAGTAATATTCGATTCTTGTCTAGGAATCAAGAATATTTCGCCCTCCAACTTTTGTATGAAATACGAAACAAGCATTTCCAACTAAAAATTGAAGTCGTTTTTAAGGAAATATCGAAAATGTCCTAGCGGTTTTATGTACAATATTGGGAAAAATTAAAAGATTCGTTTCAAATCCTCAGAACCGCGTGTTCAGCCAGATCTATTGATCCACTTTGGTGACATTTCTGTGTACGGTTTAGGCGCTAATTTTGTAGCCAATCACCCTCGCGCACGTGTTGTTTATTCATATTTTTAACACGCCGTGTATGAATGACGCTTTGCGGTTTCACGTACGCATCTTTCACAATATTAGTAAGAAAAAAATTGGGTGTTTCGAAAACGGAAAACAAGCACGACAAACCGTGTTTCGCGTGTTAACAAAGTTTTTCGGTATCACCATGCCCCAGAACGCGTATTTACGTCAGTATCTCGACATTGATTTTTTTTTAGCATTACATATTTTTCGTTATACTCCCATTTTGCTGCGTATATGAGAAAGTAAAAATAGGGCATAAAGAGTAACGTTGTAATAAGGGTTGAATATTTTAAAGGAGGACGTGCGAGCGAAGAACGAAAAAATTCTTCGCCCCAACCTCGAAACCGCATAGCAACCGACACCGAGATATGCAATAATCGATATCTCGCAAACGAGGCGTGCACCGCGCTCCGCCCCGGTACGTGGCTTGGGGGACGCCGCGAGGAAGGGTCGGGGGAGAGGGAGTGCAAGAGGGATACGACTAGGGAACGTGAGGGGGGGGAGGCACGACTCCCCCTACCGTCCCCCCTCGTTTCAGGCCCTCCACACTCCCGTCTTACGCGCGATAGGATTAAACGTTCGTCGCCCGCTGCTTGACACTTGACAGTCGCTAACGAAGCACACGACTTGGCGCCGCGCGAGGCCGCCATTACGCAAATTGACGCGTGGTGTGGAATAAGAAGAAGCGCGGCGCGGGGGCGGCGCGGGGGCGGCGCGGGGGCGGCGCGGGGGCGGCGCGGGGGCGGCGCGGGGGCGGCGCGGGGGCGGCGCGGGGGCGGCGCGGGGGCGGCGCCGCCACGGGCGCTTGTTGCGTGGCGTTTGTTTTACGGCGCTCGCGCGCGTCAACGCGCTCACACACGCCGCACCGCGCGAAGTGAATTTTCAAATGCGCGACGCGCAACGATCACGTGATGCTGCGTGCTCTTCAGCTTGGATTTAGACACACGAGGGGAAAACTCAGACTGCGTAATGAATGGGTAAAAACGAAAATATGAAGTATGGCTGCCACATTTCCAGAAACAATTCTCATGAGAAAACAGTAAAAATGTAATGTTATTACCATTTACTACCTTCATAAATCTTCCATAAATTTCATTTTTGAAATAATTATATTTAAAATACATAATGTTTCGTCAAGAAAATGATTTAAATTTCGATATATGTTACAATGATTCTTTTAATATTATCCCTCCGCCTCGACAGGTGTTCAGCCACGCCTCTTCGTAAATTGTTCGGTTACGGTTAATAGTATACAGAAGTCTAGGAGTTTCGCTGAGGTATGTGCACGTACGCGAGTTCCAGGAATATTGAAATTTAATTACGTGTGTGGAAAAACCTTCTAACATGCTCTCATATTGAGTAAACGAAAACTGTCACGAATGTAAATAAAGTTCGCCACCTTAAAGCACAGACGCCAGAAACACGTGAACCAGTACCCGTCTTATATTCAAAACTTGGTTTTAGAATAAACATAATACTTATCACTCAAAAAGTAAATTCAATGTAATGTTTATAAAAAAGAATTTTTACAGAAGACCACAAAGCACAGCACTTCCTAATTTTAATTATTTCTCGCGGAGCACTATATTTTCGTCGAGTCAGGACATCACAAAAGGAAGCGTCGAAGCCATTTACAAGTTAGCCAACTGCAAACGAACGAATGGAGGAAGGACAGTCTAATGGGCTCAAGAACACGACCACAGCACCTTCAATTACGTTGCCAGCACTAGCTGTCAAAACGGTCCTTTCTTATAAAAAATGCACTATATGTGCGGAGTCTTGGACCTCTCACCTTCCGAATTTACGGTCCCCCCTCCCGCCACGCCCTCTCATCACCCCCCTCCCCCAACGCCCTTCGCCCGAGCAGCGTCAGCGAATTCGCTCATTCAATTTACAGCCGCGCTGCTCAGAAAATTAAAACTATTTTACGCTCGTTTTACGGCCCAGTTTTATGGGCGCGTTGTCACTTGCTTTTCCGTCTCAGCAATTCGTCGTTATTTTCTTCGCGAGTCCCATTAGCAACGAATGAGAAACTAAACGTTAATCGCGGTGATGATTGATTCCGTGATCCAGCAAGCGGAGGTCAATAAAACTTTCTCTCCGCTGTCTAGAGCGATTGAAATGTCC
Source organism: Teleogryllus occipitalis (assembly GCA_011170035.1). Taxonomy (NCBI): domain Eukaryota; kingdom Metazoa; phylum Arthropoda; class Insecta; order Orthoptera; family Gryllidae; genus Teleogryllus; species Teleogryllus occipitalis. The sequence goes on along the minus strand of BLKR01008984.1, from coordinate 240,698 downwards.
TGGGGTCACCGTATTTCTTAAATGCAGTCGTAATTATTCGAGCTGGTTAATAAATTAATCTTCTCATCGACTTATTATGTACGTGGAAGCTGTGCATCGCGTTTGGGATCAAACGTACAGTTTCTTAAGCGGCTTTCTTAAAAGAACGTTTGAGATAAGAGTGTCCAATTGATAAAGACCTTGTAGCATTGCGGTAAAGAGGTTATAAAACAAAAAGGTGCAAATATGTGCAGCTAAATGTGTGATATTCTGATTAAGGAGAATGTATTTGATAAATTAAAAAATAGTTGAGGCAGGAATACGCAGGACAAAAAATATAATCCACAATACACCTGACTAACATTGTTACGTTCTATACGTTAAAATTCAACCGTATTATACATAAAATTATTTAACACTTTTTTAAAAAAAAATATACCTAACTTATAGTCCAAATTATCTTATATTCAGAAATACAAAAATAATCAACAAAACTATTTAAACACTTTCTTTTTTAATTTCACAAATACCGTTGACAAGAATCAATGAATTCGAGGGTTTGAGGCAACGGTAACTTTACGAGACCGTGAGGACGACAAAAATGATTGAAATAACGTTCTGGAGCTAAAGTAGTGTGCTCCAATGTCTTCGAAACGAGATTTGATAAGTGAGAATTCCGAACGCTCCCTTTGAATTTTGACATTATGGCCAGGTTTTTCGCCCGATTCAACCAGTGTGCGCCGTGCGCATGCGCGCCGCGAGGAAGAAGGCGGGGGGAGGGGGAGGGGGAAAGGGGAGGGAGGAGGGGAAGTGCGTGCGCGCCCCGAATTGCTTACACATGAGGCGTTTTATCGGCCACGATGATCCGAGGGCCGCGCCGCTGTCGACATGGAAGTCGCATCGCCCACGGAGTGGCGGCGCTAGCGTCGGGAGGGGGTGGGGAGGGGGAGCGGGTGAAAGGGAGAGAGGGGCCTTGGGTGTAAAATAGAGTGATTCCGGGCACGTCAACAACCGAGGTCGTTAGTCCCGTACGTATAGTGAATGTTTTCCTCGGGAGGTGGCGGTGATCTTCCTCCGCTGGATGGTGAGATCCGGAGCCGACCTATCGTCGACCAGCAGGGTTTTCTCTAACCAGGTATCTCCCACCAGTAGGGCACCGCCCCAGCCGGATAAGCTCTAAGCTTATGACCGGTCTTCCGGAATATGTGGTAGTGTAGTGCGCGTTAGTGTAAGTGTGTGTGTAAGGGATGAGGATAGGGCAAGGAAGAGGAAGGAAAAATTGCGCGCGGTCCGTGGCCCGTTTGATAGGATACTGCTCCGGCATTCACCTGGTGTTGATCGGAGAAATCACGGAAAACTACCGATCAGAGTAGCTGGCCGCTAGAATTCTCCTCCAGACAGCCACTGAATTCGACCTAGCTGACAAGCCAGTGTCGAAAATCTTGCGACTGTCGGGACTCAAAACTATGACCTTCCGATCTGAGTCACTGTAGTGACATCAGTTGATGGACCAAGCCAACTGTCCCGGTCTGGGGTGCAAAAGAAGGAGCCGGTTGAGTAGCGGGGGATGATAACAGCGAGCAAACGAATGAGTTCAGGAACAGAGAGTGGTCTAACAGTGATTGGGATCACAATAAAATGGGAGGTTGAAGGGGTGGCATGAGAGAGAATGAGCAGTTCGATAGGTTGTCAGCCACTGACAATGAAAAACCAACAGAGAGGAAAAGACAATAGTAACACAAGAAGCACTGATAAAATACACGAGAACGCTGCTCCAAAAGTAATAAAGAACGCTGAATCAAAAACATGACTGGTCACCGAGCTCAATATTTTTGAAAAGAGAACAAATAGAAGAAAAAAACGTAATGAAGATGTAAGCAAACGAAACTAGACACGAGACTGAAACCAAGGGAGAAACAGAATGGAGCAAATTGGAAAACTACTATAAAAAGATAGAGTTTTATTGCGGCAAGAACTGCAATCAAGGCGGAACTCAAACAAAGCACTTCTTGGTAAACACATGCGCGCCAGGCACCACAAAATTACCAAACTTCCATTTCCTCCAATCCAATCCCTATGTTACGTGATCTTGTTCCCAAACGAGATGCAGTCAGGTTAAACCAAATAGTATATGTTCCCCTGAAAACGTCCACGAAGGACAAAGCGAACATCGTTCTATTTCTAGCCCATTACAGTTCGTTAATGTCCCTCGGAAACGTTTCATTTGTGTTGGGAGAAAGACATCTGTCGTTAACCATATGCAAACATGATGTATCATTTGATGTCCAATGACAGCGCTCAAAATTTCTTCCCACAGGAATTCATGAATAATAAACGTTCTTCTGCTAGATTTATTATCACGTTTCAAAACGTTCGGAATATCGCCAATATAAGCGGTAAATTGTACTGTAAATACACATGGTTAGGGCCGAAGTATCGGCGGCTACGGAATTTTCACACTGGAAAAACACTTCGGTCGAGTTCACCGCTGCTGACAGAGGAGTTCTCGTGACGGCTGCAACATCGGCATTCACTACCGCCCCCTACGACCACTACACGCACTTCGCAAAAACAAACAGCTTGGAGCCTGATTATTTAAAAGATATTATTTATCAAATTCAGACCTTGGGAAATTTTCCTTTTGTAACAGAACAATTAAACATTGGATCAGTTTACCCGCAGCAATTTTCAAAGCTTTTCCTCTAAGTGTCCGAAGTTTTAGAAATAAGTTAGAACAAGATGAGAGTAATAGATATTAAATAAGTGCTGTGAAGTGCTGGCCAGTGTAATTCAAAGCAAAACAGTGCAGTGCAGTGCAGTGATGTTTAGTGAACGCGATCAATAAATTAAAAAACATCTAATTTAGCCAATATTTATGTAGCTTGTATTAAATTTTAGCATCACCAACATATAATTATTGGATATCATGACAGAGTTGAAATAATTGTTATTATACTTAGTATTAGTGATAGTATGATTATGACATCCTCGTCTTGTACTGTACTCCTTTATTATTATTATTATTATTATTATTATTATTATTATTATTATTATTATTATTATTATTATTATTATTATTATTATTATTATTATTATTGTTATTATTATTATTATTATTCCTATTATTATTCCTGTAATTAATGTTATTTAACTGCCACCGGGTCATACCCAATTGCAAATATATGTGTTTATGTATGTAAATAGTATCTTGTAAATAATCTATATCATTCTATTTGTCTTACGCGGTTGCTGAACGTGTCAACTGCTTTGGACCCCATCTCGAGCACGTTTTGCAATCATTCAACACGTTTTGAATAATTTAATGCACGAATTCAACATTATAATCGCACACAGTACCAATTAAAAAACCTTTCACTCGCCTGTCCTCACGAACAGTATCATTTTTGCGATTATGCAATGCGATAGTCAAACGAACTGATCTGCCAGAGCGATAGAGATCAGTGAGTTTGTTTAGCTCAAATTAAAGTGGTCCCCCAATTTATATACGTTACTGCGATTTAAACACTTCAGCTTAAAGTTTCAAGATTCTTGAGAACACTTCCGCCGATTTTACATTTCCAGGAATCAAAAATCATATCCATTTCGGCTTCGACGTTTGAAGTGGCGTTGGAATCTTGAAACGAACAAAAGAGGTCATGTTGACGTTCATTAAGATCGAATCGTGTTCCGAAGGTGGGCACCGTCCCCCTGAAAACGGTTCGTACCTGGAGCGAAGGCCCGACCGGCGCGCCGGCCCTGAATCACCGCCCGTGAATCATCGCTCATTAGAGGGGCCGCCCCCGCGCCGGCCCCGCTCCTCCCGCGGCGCGGACGTCCGAGCGCGGGCGGTGGGCGTGGCTAACGAGGCGCGGGGCGGTGCGGGGCGGAGGGGAGTGAAGCGGGGAAGGCTGGAAGGGGCCGGGCCCGCGAGGACGGGGAAGGACGAGACGGAGAAGGAGGAGATGAGGCAAGCGCGAGGCGAGGCGCGAGGTGGGGAAGCGAGGCGGGGCGAGGCGGGGCGAGGCGGAGGCGAGGCGCGAGGCGGGGCGGGGCGGGGCGAGGCGGGGCGAGGCGAGGCGGGGCGAGGCGGGGCGAGGCGAGGCGGGGCGAGGCGGGGCGAGGGCGGCGAGGCGCGGGGCGAGGCGGGGCGAGGCGGGGCGAGGCGGGCGAGGCGAGGCGGGGCGAGGCGGGGCGAGGCGGGGCGAGGCGGGGCGAGGCGGGGCGAGGCGGGGCGAGGCGGGGCGAGGCGGGGCGAGCGGGGCGGGGCGAGCGGGGCGGGCGGGGCGAGGCGGGGCGAGGCGGGGCGAGGCGGGGCGAGGCGGGGCGAGGCGGGGCGAGGCGGGGCGAGGCGGGGCGAGGCGGGGCGAGGCGGGGCGAGGCGGGGCGAGGCGGGGCGAGGCGGGGCGGGGCGGGCGAGGCGGGGCGAGGCGGGGCGAGGCGGGGCGAGTGGGCGAGGCGGGGCGAGGGCGGGGCGGGGCGAGGCGGGGCGAGGGCGGGGCGAGGCGGGGCGAGGCGGGCGCGAGGCGGGGCGAGGCGGGGCGAGGCGGGGCGAGGCGCGGGCGAGGCGGGGCGAGGCGGGCGAGGCGGGGCGAGGCGGGGCGAGGCGTGGGGCGAGGCGGGGCGAGGCGGGAGCGAGGCGGGGCGAGGCGGGGCGACTAGGCGAGGCGGGCGAACCGGGCAGAGAGAGGCGAGGCGGGGCGTGGCGGAACGAGGCTGAGCGACGGGGAGTGAGGCGGAGCGAGGCGGGGAGAGGCGGAACGGCAGGGGTGGGGTGGAGGGGTAGGGCGAGGCGGTCGCCTCTTCGGCCGCTGCCCCGAGCGGGGGCTGCTCCCCGCGCCCGCTTCGACGGCGGAAAATCTCGCAGAAAACTCGACCCGCATGAATTACCCCCCCCCCGCCGGGGCCGCTTGCACCAGTACACAAGCTCCGCGCCGGCAAGAGGGGCCAAGACGGCGACCCTTCACCACCCCAATTTGGGGCGGAAACAAAATTTGGAAACAAAGTTTTATTTCCCTTCCAACTGCTTCTTCCTCTGCCTCCCAGGGCCTCCGCGCCCTCCCCTCCCCCGCCTCCAAAACTTGAGCAAGAAGAAAGAACAAGGAGAGAGGCGAGATAGCCGCGCCTTCTCTACGCTAGAACAAGTCAATTTCTTCTCGAAGACTCGGTCCGGGCGCGGCGGACGCACGGGGGCGGAGAGCAGCAGGGATGGGGGCTGGCTGAAGAGTCGTAATTGTCCGGAGGGGGCGCACGTACTCGTGGGAGCTCGGCATGAATGTGCCCCCCCCCTTGGGCACTCGACCTCCTTGCTGCGCCCGCCGCGTCAGAGGTTCAGCAAGAGACGGTGCCTGCCAGCGTCGTCCTTGCCGGCGACCGCGCCCTTGGCGTCACGACACGCACGCTCCAAGCGGACACATGGGTAAATATTTCCAATATATATATATATATATATATATATATATATATATATATATATAATGCCTAATAAATTCAATAAATATCGTAATGATAGAAATCTCATGTTTTTCCGACTCGATTATAATGATTTTGTTTGTGCAGAACATGAACACATGTGAGAATTCCACCTAATATAACTCTTTGTATCTCTTCGAACAAATAATTCTGTGGAAATTCCAGTTGCCCTTCTGAGGAGCTGGCAAATGATTCTCGCCTTATGGTTCTCTTGGACGCGGGCTGGCGAGCGTCCAATCAGAGCACACCTTCACGCCCCGTGTAGTGACGCATCATCAGCAGTGACGCGGTCGCTGACTGCCCCGTGCTACGCGACCGCACCCAGGAGGGTAAAAGGCTGCACCCAGGAGGGACTTCCGCCAAGGCGAAGTAGGTGGCTGCCCACACAAATAAATATTCAAACAAAAAAGGTTAACGTAATTTAGTCTAGTTCTACTGCTTTTTAAATAAGTTAAAATACTAAAACCGAATAACATGACAATAATTTTGCTCACTCCAGACGTGTCCAAGCCTGGCAGAGCAGTGTGTGAAGGGAACTCGTTTCGTGTACCGGCTGATATATTTGGTGAAAGGAATGTTACCCCTATCTCTGTGGAGAATCTGGGTACTTCGCGACACGGATATTCGACACTAACAACATAGGTCAGAGTCAGCCGCTGTCTCGTAGAGAAAACTAGCCACCGTTTTCTCTGATAGCTAATTTTACATCGTTTCTCCGACCAACACGAGGCAATTGCCGGAGCAGTACACTAACAAACGAGCCACGAACAGCGCGCGATCTTTCTTTCCTTCTCCTTCTCCTATCCTCTCCCTATACACGCACTTACAGTACATTACCACAAATGTCAAGTGGCCAATCAGTTAAGAGTTCCTGACTGGTCACTCGACATTATAAATAAATCGTCTCTTCCAGCAACATGTCTGCATATCGACGAAAAACATTTTATGTCCGCTGCTGCGTTTTCTCATAAGACTTGCAAAAGCCATTCCCATGTGTTTTTTCTTCAGTTACTAAAATGAAAGGGCCCCCATATTCTGATTGCCCAGGGGCCCTAGTTGTTGAAGTCAGCCCTGAATAGAAGAAAGGCGGGGGAAGCATTCGGGGCGAGGGCTGTGCGGGCTATGACTTGTGCACTGCAGAGGAAGAGCCACGAGCAGTAGGAAGAGAATGGGAATTCAATGCGAAGGAAGAAAAGATGAAAGAAGCATTGACAATTGCGGGAGGGGAAGGTGAACTGGGCCAGAGTCAAGGACTTGACTCGATTGGCGATTTTAGATGCAGTGGAACCATCTAAAATACTATGGGAGAGTCCTAAAAATCCAAGTTAAGAAACGAAAACTTCTCATGTAGTGAAATGCAAAATACGAGTTTTATAACATAATAAGTAAATGTAACACTGATTTGGAGGGTTTATATTAATTTTAATACTAACAATTTTGAACATTTTAAAATGTCCGCATTATAACAGTGCTTTCATGATCAGCATGGTGTTATCTCACCTCACCCACAATTTCAACTCAGCTGTAATTCAGCTTTTATTTCATCTATTTTACCCAAGTATAACATGTCGGCTTATTTGTAATGGTTATGTAAAACATAATAATTATGCTGTAAATTATCTTCTTACAATAATTCAGACATCGAAAAAAAATGCCTCAACATCAAACTTCTTGGAACACAGCATACCACGTCTTTTTTTATAGTCTTCAATATCCCACTATAAAACGAAAAGAGACTACCTGCTTTATATGTAAAATCCTACCCTCTGTTAATCGTTTCTTGTCACATCACAGTCGTTATCCAGAAATCCTTCAATCCACTTGACTAATGTCTCTAAAAGTGACTGCGTCATCACGTAGCCAGTGTATCCCCCAAGGCCCAGCCTTTCTTAGCCAAAAAAAAAAAAGAAGTAATAGAGCGCCCTTGGCGAAGGGGGGAGCGCAGATGGATACACCGCCCGAAGAAGACGGTCGCCCAAGTTTCGCAGCGGGGCCACTACGCGGCGCTGCGGGGCGGGGCGGGGCTCGGGGAATCCCCGGGGGCCTCCACACAAGTTGCGACCGCCCCCGGCCCTCGGCCGTCGCCCCGCGCCGCGCCGCGCTGCGCCAATCGGAGGCCCCGCGCAACTTTCTTCCCGCGCAAACAAACGGCTCTCTTTTATCAATCAGCCGCCATACATAAACATGACGGGGGAAATTAGCCGGGGACGGGACAGGCCGCGCGCCGGGCCGCGGCAGCCCGGCTCGCGAATATGTAATCATTTCTCCGCACAAAAGGAATACAGAGGGCGCGCGCCTCCGGGGACGCTACGCGGGAGAGAGAGAGAGAGAGAGAGAGAGAGAGAGAGAGAGAGAGAGAGGGGGGGGGGCCGAGGCGACACGCCGTCAGCACACACGTCACGCCCGTGTCTTGGCTAGGGGAGCCCGATGGCGCGTCTTGGAATTTTCACAACGGTAAACCCGCATGTAATAATCGCACATGAGACCGTCATACCCGGAGCGGTAGCTCAGTGCATCAACTGATGTCACTGCAACGCCTCTGACCGGGAGGTCCTAGGTTCGAGTCCTGATGGCGGCAGGATTTTCGACACTAGCTTTTCAGCTAGGTCGAATTCAGTCGCTGTCTGGAGGAGAATTCTAGCGGTCGGCTGATCTGATCGGTAGTTTTCAGTGGCTTCTCCGATCAACACCAGGCGAATGTCGGAGTAGTACTCTAACAAACGGGCCACGGACCGCGAGGTATCTTTCCTCCCTCTTCCTTGTCCTATCCTCTCCCCTTACACGCACACTCACACTAACATGCACTACACTACCACACATTCCGAGAGACCGGTGGGGAGCTTAGAGCCTGTTCCAGCCGGGGCGGTGCCCCGCTGGTGGGAGAGTCCTGGTTAGGGGGAAACCCCACTAGCCGACGGTAGGTCGGCGCCGGATCTCGCCATCCAGCGGGGGAAGATCACCGTCATCTCCCGAGAGAGAAAAACATGCACTACACTAAAGGGACTAATGACCAAAGCCGTTGACGCGCCCGGAAACACGAAAAAAATCAATCAATCAATGAGACCGTCAACATTCAACTAAATCTGTAATCATGCAACCTGGAGAGAAAATTGCCACGGTCGGTGTTTCGTAAAACTTGCAAATTAAGAGATAACAAAAGATGCGAACTATATGCGAATAAAGCATTAAAGGCTTTCACGCCCGGAGTCAATATTATTCACGTCTTCCGGGTTGATGGGCCGTGGTCCAATCGCGTGTCAGTCGCCAGTCAGCCAGCGTCTCGGACACTTCGGCCGAGACCTCGCCACTGAGGATGCTCACCGCAGTCCTGGGCGAAACGTTTGGCAGTTCCAAGCCAATTGGACCTCGGCCCATCAGCCCGTAAGACATGAATAATATATGCGAATATTTGCCCAAACTATATAATACTGATCGAGACAAGTTGTTCTATTTTTCTATTTTTCAAAGCTTGAAAAATATTCTACCATTTTTTTGCAAGAAATTGACGAAGCAACGCACGGGAGAGTCGAAGCTTAATTCACGTGAACCTTTGTAATATTATATTAATCTGATTAAAAGAACCAATCTCTAATACCAGCAGCGAGTAATGTCATTGTGCTCTAAATCCTGTCCGTAAGGTTAGAAGGCTGGAAACCACTCGGATTAGAACCTTCCACTCGCATTTCGGCAAGTGCGTCGGCGATTGGAATGCAGATCCACTAAGCACGCGAGGTCGTTGCAACAGCTGCAGCCACCCGCGTGCTCCCGCCGCCGCTCCCCCCTGAGGGCTTGGGTGGTTCCGTCACGCGTGAGTGCGTCGCAGTTGTCGCACGAGAGGGGTGGGGGGAGAGGCACGACGAGGACGTGAGGGCGAGTGAGGGTGCGGCAGCGGGGCTGCCCTGAAACGGCGCCGCGCCGGCCTTAAAGGCCCTCCACATGTAGACGCGCATTCGCCAGTTCACACACCAGGAGAGGGCCCTGGTCATCTGGTGATGTCACTGTAGTCCCTCTGGCTGGGAGGTCCTAGCTGCGAGTCCCGACGGTGGCAGGATTTTCGACACTAGCCTGTCTGCTATTTTGAATTCAGTCGCTGTCTGGAGGAGAATTCTAGAGGCCGGCTGCTCTGATCGGTAGTTTTGCGCATTCGCCAATTCACACACCAGGAGAGATGGCCTAGGTCATCTGGTGATGTCACTGCAGTCCCTCTGACCGGGAGGTCCAAGCTGCGAGTCCCAACGGTGGCAGGATTTTCGACACTAGTCTGTCAGCTATTTTGAATTCAGTCGCTGTCTGGAGGAGAATTCTAGAGGCCGGCTGCTATCATCGGTAGTTTTCCGTGGTTTCTCCGATCAACCCCACACGAATGTCGGAGCAGTACCCTACCAAACGGGCCACGGACCGCGCGCGATCTGTCCTTCCTCTTCCTTGTCCTATCCTTTCCCCTTACACATACATTTACACTAACATACCCTACACTACCGCATATTCCGGGAGACCGGTCGGGAGCTTAGAGCTTGTCCCGGCTGGGCGGTGCCCCACTGGTGGGAGGTACCTGGTTGGGGAAAACCCCGCTAGCAGACGGTAGGACGGCGCCGGATCTCGTCATCCAGCACTCTTCGCTTTCTGTGCTTATGATTCTCTAAGCGCAGTTGCAAAACATTTTTGCTGTTCATCGTAATAATTCTCTTGGCAATCTTTATCTCCCCAATTGACCACATCGCATCTTTCGCATCGCATCTTTCGAGATGCGCAATTTCCTTCGTTCCTTTTCAGGAAGCCGGTTCCACTCGCACGAATCGCTGCATGTTATCTCCCACCACCCACTCTCGCGACAAGGCGCCCGCCGTCGCGCCCCGCTTTTCATCTCGCAAGACTTCAAAAGGGCCCAATCGGGGCGAGGGGGCCTTGTTTGGGCGCAATTGGCGCGTCGCGTAACAGGGCGCCGGCCGTCACGTGGCCACGTGGGAGCGCCTCACGGGGAAGGTCGCTTGGTGACGGGGCGTTGAGGACGCTGTCAACCCTGAAAGGGATGCACATGATAAGAGTCACAACGGAAATTTTGTCGCCGGCTTTTGATTCATTGGTTGTTTCTTAAAGATTCCGGGCGCGTCAACTATTGAGGTCATTAGTCCCGTAAGTGTAGTGTATATTTTTCATCGTTTGGTTGGTTGTTTAGTGATTCCGGGATTCAACAGCTTTGGTCATTAGCCCCGTAAGTATAGTATATGTTTTCCTCTCGGGAGATGGCGGTGATCTTCCCCCGCTGGATGGCTAGATCTGGCGCAGACCTATCGTCGGCTAACTGATTTCTCTCAACCAGGTATCTCCCACCAGCGGGGCACCGCCCCAGCCGTGACAAGCTCTAAGCTCCCAACCGATCTCCCGGCATGTGCTACAATGTAGTGCATGTTAGTGTAAGTGTGTATGTAAGGGGCGAGGACTAGGACTAGGAAGAGGAAGGAAAGAACCATCACATTGGCCTGGTGTTGATCGAAAAACCATCCAAAACTACCGATCATCGGGACTCGAATGTAGGACCCCTGATCAGAGACACCACAGTGACATCAGTTGATGCATTGATCCATCTCTCCTGGCACAGGGTTTTGAGAAAAATTACAAATGGTAATTTTATTTTGCTGCTGTTATACCTGTACACTCGTTGATACCGATGGTTGTTAAAATGCTGGTGGTGGTGGTGGTGGTGGTGGTGGGAGTGGTAATGGTGTGATGGAGGTTGGTGCAGTTGTACTGGTGCTAACGACTGATGGCCCTGTGGTGGAGGCGGTGTGAGGGAACAATTATCAGTGAAATTACGAAGTCTCTGAGGCAAAAAACCCTCATTTTCGTTAAACTCTTTTTAATTTCATAATTACAAAAATTAATATTGCAAAAGTACAATATTGAAGACAGTGATTTTGAACTTAAATCTGCTGTAAAAAATTCAGATCTTTGAAATAGATCGTGTAATTCTTTTTTGCAGAAAGTAGTTTTTGTGTAATTTATGCTTGAAGTTAATGCAATTTATAAAAAAATTCATAAAGGGTCCAATTTTTCTTTATATTTTTTCGACGGATACACCAAAGTGCGCTTAAAAAGATACAGGTCTCGTTATCGAAAAAACTTTTAATTTTTACAACTTAAGTTTGAGATAATGCGAGAAAGCACGTACTGTTGCAGTACCACTAGTTTAAACAACCGCCGCGTTAGCAATTTCTATATTGGATTGAAAAATATGATTTCATTTCTTCCTCAACAAGCACAAGACAGTAAATAGTTTTTGAAACGTCATTATTGTTTCGTTCTACTAAGGGGGGAATTATTGGTGAATGGCAATTAATATTCTGTTAATTTTTCGAATTGAGACTTAAGGTTTGCTTCGTCGTTAACAGCGTTGTCTGATTATCTCATCGGAAGATCGTGGATTATCGCTATTAAGTGTCTGTTAAATGCCTAAAGGAGTGGACATCTATGTTCTATCAGAATTTAAGGGTTTTGAAAATCATTTTCAAGTCGCTAGTTGCACTTTTGTAGTGGCTTTGATTACTATAAAACAGTTGGGAGATATTATGTTCCATTGTGATATTGGTTGGTAGAGGAAATAGATTTCATGTGTTTTCTTGCAGCAGAAAATAGTTATTCTCGTTGAGTATAAGAATTGAAGGGAGATGTATTGTTTTATTCATTCTTTCATTTACTTCTGAATTCTTCTTCATCTTATCATTGTTATGTGATATGAAATATGTGTTAGATGTATGTATATATGCAACTGTTAAGTATCACTATTTCATTAGTTTTCTTGAGGTTATGTATTGACCTGTTAATTGTTATATTAGCAATAAGGTATTACATTCATTGATTTTTTTTGAGAGTTAAATTTAAATGATAAATTGTATGACATTGGTGTTTTCAGCATCAATTCTTTTTGTTGCATTTATTAGATCGCAATTATCAATAATTTAAAAATATATTAACTGCAAATATGAGGTACGCATTCTATTATTTGAATGAGCATATTCAAAAACATTTTCTCAATTGTGGGAAGAAATGAAAAATTGAGAGAAATCATGATATCGAGAAATTATTTTCATTCTCCCTCATTCATTGTCACCAGAATGTAATAGTATAAAACTACCAGCTGATCTAAAATTGTGAGTATATAAATCCTTTACTTAAGAACGGGCAGAGGCAACATATCACGTGATTCCCAGAGTCCGCGTCGTCTGCCCACTCCGCTCGCCGCGCCACCGTCGCACCACTCGGCCCTTCATTAACGGAGATAACAAGCAATTTCGCAAAAATTACGCAGTGATTGGCCCACAACAGGCTGTAGAATAGAGCCCAAACATGCGCACGGACACAAAGGAGAGACGGAGAGAAACAAAGAGAGAGAGAGAGAGAGAGAGAGAGAGAGACAGAGGCAAAGACAACCGCACTGCACAGCCGCCCGAGGAAAAGTTTCATCTCTACGTGCTTCCATTTTCAATTCTCCTTGTTTCTATTCTGTACTTTACAGAATGAGAGAAAAACCAATCCTCCTTATGTACAAGCGTATGCTTAACTGAGGACCTACCAATGGCATATTTTTGTAGTTGTATATACAATAAAAACAAAGAAGAAAACAAGATTCCAACTCAACTTTATAGACAGTTCAAGTTATTTGGAACTCCGTTCACGTGATTTTTAATTTGTGAGGCGTACGGAGCACGAAGTATTCAAAACGTGTTTATTGTTCACAGTTGAGGCTTATCGGTTAATGGCAACTGACATTTCGAGCGAATTTTGACTTATTGATTCTAAGTGGAATAAGTGGGAGCTCTTTTTTATCTCATTTTCTAAGAATGCTCCTTACATTCTTAAATTCCATGTTTTCCATTTTGCAAAATTTCAAGAATTAACAAAAAAATGACAATAAATTCATTTGGCTTGCACAGATAAATTAATGTAGATGGTAGTCAAAATTGATTTTTTTCCTCTGCGACATGAAATGTCAGTTAATATTAATTGCATCCGAACATCTCAACTGTAATTTTTAAAATTGTAAATTAATTAAAGTAGTTAGGCGGAAGAGCAGGCCTTAAGGCCTGAGGTATAGGCTAGGTATAGTACAAACATTCAGAAATATATCTAATTAGCAAACTTTAATAAAGCACAATGAAATGTAGAAAAACATCTTTCGGCCAATAATTCCAGGAATAATTCCACAATATTCAAAATTTCAACTAGAAATATTAAAAATACTAACATCAATAATAATGTTGCAGTATTGTGTGATACTGGATAGATGAGATGTAATGAGAGAAAAAATTAATAGCATTTTATGGTATCTTTCAGAAACGATCGATAATCACGATTTCATTCATTATAATAAATGCATAAACGTGTGTTTCGCGAAGTTGATGGCATGAGACAAACGTTTCGTTTGCCTAATAGCTCTTTAGAGAGTATTAAATGGGGGTATTAATTTAAAACAACATGAAAGTATTCTAAGTGTGAAACATCTATAACCTTAGGGAGAGTTGTTTCGGGCACGAGTCTGTTGCTACGGCTTCGAGACTTCACACCTAGTTTAGTAGTCATCCACTCCAACATAAAATATGGAGACCTTCTATCATTCAAAAGATCAGTTTCTTTGCTTTATTTTTAGGGTTTATGAAGTCCAATTCTTTTTTCGTTCTTGTAATTATTTAGCACGTAAACCAAATGATTTATTTTCAGTAAATTAAAATATGTCTTAATAATCGAATCATAATAATATTAAAACCAATAGAATGTAATCGCGAAGGCGTATTAAAATTTAGTTGAGTGTTCAAGAAACAAAATCTTGAAAGCGTTTGAGCGCATCTGCATTTTACCTCATCATCAACTCATTCTTGAACACCACGAAAACATTAAGTGGCAGCAAATAAAAGCGCAAACAGCGACGATTTGCTGGCGTTCGCGAAAAAGATGTAAGCGGATAAGGCACGTTTCGATTCCGCGGACAAGCGGCAGGCCAAAGCGGTTCCCACCGAGACCCACGTCGCCTTTGAAGTGCGGGACAAGATCCTACGGGAGCATCCAGCCGCCAAAGCGGGCGGGGGGAGGGGGCGGGAGGGGGGGCGCAGGGCGCGAGGCCACGGGGCGACGCCGTCCCAGGGGCCCGGCGCCCTCGCCCTCGCCCTCGGCCTCGCCCTCGGCCTCGCCCCCGCTGCCGGGCAAACCGCACGAGGCGCCGCGTCAGAACTTTCGGTTGGAGGAAAGAATCGATTCTGCCATTAAATGACGGGTTGCACAAGTATTGTTATCGTTTTAATACACAACTGAAAAGTTTTCAAATGAAGAAATAGTGACTCAAGTACATCATATCATTGTTTATAAATGGTTACCTCAGAAATAGTGACTCAAATACATCATATCATTGTTTCAAAGCGGTTATCTTAGCAATGTCACCTCAAATTTTAGGAATATTATAGAGTTATTGTAAATAATATAATTAATTAGGAGGGTAAGTCAATAAGAATCTGCACTCAAGGTTTATAACTAATTACAACAATACAAAATTCACAATGAGAGCATTTTTCAGCATAGGTACCATGCATTTCGGCATAAACACTTTGCAAAACGGATTTTCAATTGAGGAGTTTGACATGTATGCTTAGAATCCATGTTTTGTGAGAATTTTTTTATACCGAAAACGAAGGCAAAAAGTCTGTCTGTCTGTCTGTCTGTCTGTCTGTGGTCAACGCAAACGAAAAAAACAACCTTACGGACGATTTTCTCCAAAATGTATATCTCCCAAATGGTCTGGCCAAACTCAGTGCCCTGCGAATTTGAAACGAATATTTTGATATTTTGAAAATATTTGCAAGTGCTCGCAACAGACGCTGCGAAGACAGTAAATCAATGTGATATTTTATTTCCCTACATGAAAATACATGTAATATCTTCTTATTATATAAGCATAAAAACTCTAACAGCCCACCTGAATGGCCGAGGTGGCTAAGAGCGAGTACCGACTCAGCGCTTCGGTCCGAAGCGTCGCGGGTTCGAGTCCCGCCTTGGGCATGGCTGTTAGTCCCTTGACTCTGTATGTGTTGGCGCGGAGGGCCTCGCGTTCTGCTGATCCCAGATCAGAGGAGCCAGCAAGTGTGTTGGTCTAGAGTACGGTCAAATATGCGTGCCATCGGAATGTAAAGGGTAATTGGCTGTTGGATGGATAAAAGCCTTGAAAAAAAATAGCATTTATGAAACAGTAGAATTGTAACAAAATAATTTCCGAGATGTAGGCCGGAAAGCCGTGTTCTTAAACGCACACTTCACGAATTCAGGCGTCGGTAGCAGGAACATGCGGCGATGGTGTAACGGTTTGCGTATCGTGCTGTTATACCCAAGTTCAAACCCGATCTAAGCCGTTGATTTTTAAGGGGGAAATCCTTCGTACGCCTTCCTTCGAAGAGGAAGTAAAGCCGGCTGTCCCATGTAGTAGATTTACTACATGTAAAAGATCCTCAAGCCTTAATATGAGCTAAATTCAAACTGCCTGTTTCGTCGCCCAAGTAATACCTTCTTTCATCCCTAGTAGGTGCAATTTGCGTGATCAGACGGAAGAGCAGGCCTCATGCAGGGAACATGCGGCGATGGTGTAACGGTTAGCGTATCGGGCTGTTATACCCAAATTCGCGGGTTCAAACCCGATTGAAGCCGTTAATATTTAAGGGCGAAAAAATCCTTCGTACGCCTGCCTGCGGACGGGAAGTAAAGCCGGTTGTCCCATGTAGTAGATTTACAGCATGTAAAAGATCCTCGAGCCTAAATGAAACCTCTGAGCTAAATTCTAACTGCCTGTTTCGTCGTCCAAGTAATACCTTCTTTCTCCCATGGTTGGTGAAAGGAGCGTAGCGGAATTTGCGTGGTCAGGCGGAAGAGCAGGCCTCATGGCCTGAGTCTCGCCACGTAAAATATTACATTCATTCATTCGGAGGGGAAGTAAAGCCGGCTGTCCCATGTTAGTAGATTTACAGCATGCAAAAGATCCTCAAGCCTAAATGAAACCTCTGAGCTACATTCAAACTGCCTGTTTCGTCGCCCAAGTAATACCTTCCTTCTCCCCTAGTAGATGAAATTTGCGTGGTCAGACGGAAGAGCAGGCCTCATGGCCTGAGTCTCGCCACGTAAAATAAGGCATTCATTCACCAGTGTCTGTGCCTTGCTCCGCTGTCAGCCGACACAACCAACGCATCGTCGGACGGACGGCGACGTCCGCATGTCCGGCCATGCGCGGGGCCCTCGTCACCGCCTCCGCGGCGGCCGGCGACCCCTCTCGCGCGGTCACCCGCACCCCCACCCCCGCCCCCGCCTGTCCGTCGCGGGCGACGTACCCTAAGTCGCCGAGGCAGCGGCCGCTCCCGAATCAATGACACTGATCGGATGAAGCTTGAGCCGCCTAACCCGATTACCGCTACTGCGCACTGCAATTAGACTTAGCGGGGGTGTCGACCGGGCCGACCCATGCGCGGGGAGGCCAAGAAATTCCCAGCGGGCGGCGGGCGCTTCACGAGATGAAAGGTCCAAAGGACAAGGCCATTGTTGGTGACAGCTGCCATCGGAAAGAGCACAATGGACAACTTTTTGTTTGTTCCACGAAGGTCATTTTTGATACACTAAGAAAGCAATTATGCCCAAATCAGTAAGAGAAGTACTCCGACGGACCACAAGATCGAGAAGACATTTTGAAAACATTTTGTTTGTTCCACGTACGGTTATATTGATACACTAGGAAAGCAATTATGCCCAAAGCTGTAAGAGAAGTACTCCGACGGACCACAAGATCGAGAAGACATTTTGAAAACATTTTGTTTGTACCACGTACGGTTATTTTTGATACACTAGGAAAGGAATTATGCCCAAAGCTGTAAGAGAAAAACTTCGAGAGAACACAAGATCGAGAAGACATTTTGAAAACATTTTGTTTGTTCCACGTACGGTTATTTTGATACACTAGGAGAGCAATTATGCCCCAATTATGCCCAAAGCTGTAAGAGAAGAACTTCGACGGAACACATGATCGAGAAGAAAATGTTACTAAAAATATAAATCGTGGTATTGACATGAGAGCAACTACTGAAATTTCACCGCCACGTAGCGGCAACCCGCGAAACTAATACGTACGGCACCTTGCATTTGCCCCTTGGGCAAACCAAAATAATTAAAAATCATTTTCTGATCAAATGCTTATCACCAAATTAGCACTGTACTGCAGTTCAGTCCTGAAATATTATGATTCTGGAAGCTCTTTGATTCTACGCGTTTAAATTAATGTTTGAAGAAACTTGAATTTCGAAAAATGTTTTCAGTACTGTGATGAAGTTTCAGTTACTCATTTGAAACCTTTCTTCTGCAGCATGAATGGTTGAGTACAATTGCAGGCTAGAGCTAGTAATTCCTAAACCTGGATTTCTCAATCGATCATAAGTGCATATATACATATATTCCATAATATGTAGGTTTTGTTGAGGAAATTATTTTTAAGCAGTATTGATTTATTAATTGTTCCGTATTTTACCATCGCGGTTATTTGATTGGCATCTCCAGTTACTATTCTTGGCATTTAAATCCTCAAATAATATTGTATTTATCTGCAATTAGAATACGTTTTGCTAGGTTCACATGAACTATTTTGCTGTCGGGGGCATATATGTAGATATTATATTCCAAACATGGTTGTTAATGTTGTAATTTCTATAGTTTCCAAGCCTGGAGAGTCGGGGGAGTTTATTTGGTGTTTTCTGTTGTTGACTTGTCTGCTATTAGGACACCTTCGTTGTAGTTATCTGTTCAATTTGCTCTGTGTATTGTGTACTCCGGGATGAATTCATTTATTGTTTTCAGATGAATTTCTGAAATGCACATGACGTCTATTTTGCTGCAATGAAGGAAAAACATTAGCTCTGATTTTTTTTATTCCATTTGCATTCCAGTTTCTTGAACTTTATGTATTTAGGGGGGACACTGACATTACCGTTGCTAGGAAAAAATGAGTATGAATTTCAGGCTGATCCCGGATTTATGGTGCACGTTAACCTAGGCTTTCTCGATTACTTTGCTTTGATGCGAACCGATTCTCTTCCAATCAGTGCGCAGGAATGTTATCGATCGTCAGACGGGAATCTTATATATTATATTGAGAAACATTTTTTAACCTGTTAAAAGTGAGCGTTCCCTTTAAACTAAATTTATTCGTGTGTATGTGGAGAACACCTCAAATGATTTTTAAAGATTATTCGCATAAAATGCGTTCGTAATTATGCGTTGGACAGACTCAATGATGTTTTATGTAAACGCGAGGGCCGAAGGCCCGAGCCTCGTCCTCAACTTGGACACGCGTAGCGAAGCGTCACAATTCTGCACGCGTGAACAAAAGGGATCTCAAACTGCCTTTCAACGTACCAAAAGGAATTTTCTAAAACTAGAGTTTAAATGTTCGGCGTAAATGATAAATCATTGTCTATCGTTCACGACACAAGAATCAGAAGTGAACAATACCTAGAGTAGTATTAAGGAGGCCGTGACAGCGAAGGCCGAGGTGCACCGTAAACCGTAAAGACATTTTCTAAAACCAGTGTTTAAATGTTCCGCGTAAATGATGAATCATTGTCTATCGTTCACGTCACAAGAATCAGAAGTGAACGATACCTAGAGTAGTATTAAGGAGGCTGTGACAACGAAGGCCGATATGCACCGTAAACCCGGGATTAACTGAACTTTACATTGCGCTAATGACGTTGCGGAGCAATGCGTTTATGGAGTGGGAAGTTGGTGAAGTAACCAAAGAACCGAGCCAAGTCCCGAACTGGGGTGGAGAGCGAGGCACCATTGGCGGGCACCACGAGAGGCGTCACAAGAATCAGAAGTGAACGATACATACAATAGCATTAAGGAGGCCGTGACAGCGAAGGCCGAGGTGCACCGTAAACCCAGGATTAACTGAACTATAAATTGCGCTAATGACGTTGGGGAGCAATGCGTTTATGGAGTGGGAAGTTGGTGAAGTAACCAAAGAACCGAGCCAAGTCCCGAACTGGGGTGGAGAGCGAGGCACCATTGGCGGGCACCACGAGAGGCGTCACAAGAATCAGAAGTGAACGATACATACAATAGCATTAAGGAGGCCGTGACAGCGAAGGCCAAGGTGCACCGTAAACCCGGGATTAACTGAACTTTAAATTGCGCTAATGACGTTGGGGAGCAATGCGTTTATGGAGTGGGAAGTTGGTGAAGTAACCAAAGAACCGAGCCAAGTCCCGAACTGGGGTGGAGAGCGAGGCCCCATGGGCGAAGAATGCTTCTACGATTATTCGCGCGGAAGGACTACGAGGGCGAGAGACGGAAAGCGTCGCCTGGAAACGGCTCGGGCGCTCCGCGTCTCGGCTGAAGCAGCTCGCCCAAGCGGGAACGAAGTCGAGAAGAGCACTTGCACGGCGCAGCCGGGGACAGACCTGCTCGCAATGAACGTGGGAGTCTTCCGAACATTTCATGGAACTTCGTGATCAACGTTCTACGCGCGGCAGCGTCAAACACTTGGGCACGATAAAGGTGTTTCCAAACGACTACTCGGGAGACAAAAATAGTTTCCGCTCGAGAGGTCGGTTGAACGCCCACGTACACGGGATTTTAGAGGTTATTCGAAAAGTGCAAAATACTAGGGGGAGTAGAAATTGTTTGGTCAGCTTTGGACGAAGGAAACTGTCTGCTCGCCCGTCAGAGCAGGAGAGTGGGAACAGCCGGCTCAGCTCTCACTGCTTCACACTCCACCCTGCATCTCGCAGCAACAGCGATAGCTCTGTAAACTCCATTTTGATTTTTAACGCAACAAGAGCGCGTAGTTTTCATCATGCGTAAAGGATTCGACTCCGTTTCAATTCTAATGTTGTTTGCTTCATGAAATAAAGTCTTATACGCAAGTACTAGGTCAACCTGACGCATCTGGCGGGTATTTTTACACATTTCTTTATTTGCGCTATGAAGGTTGATAATGAAAAGAAATTTTAAACACAATATAGTTGCGTGGAATGTCTGTTCTTGGATGAATGAAAAAAGTACCGATAGATATACTTTGTTTGCGCATCGTTTTTACAAAATCAGGTTTAATTACGGTAAACCATACGATACAAGTCATGACGATAAATGCCAGAAAAGCAGAATAGTAATTCACAGGTTTCGTCTCTGTATGTGCCTCGAAACCACCAATCTTTTTTTAAATTCCTTTATAATATTTTAGAATAACAATAGACTGGTCAAAATAGTGCCAAGGGATTGAGCAACTGATCACCGCTGGAAAGGCGTTAAAGCCATCAAAAGGTGTTTCGTGTGTCCCCCCTCCCCCCGCCAAGGATGGACGGATCAGGTCTGCCGCTTAACCCATCACTACTGTAAGACATTCGCTCAAATCTTTCGAGCTGATTTTGAATTTTGTCCTCACCTTGTAGTCTCCCATAACTACTTAAATAGCATGTTTAGTTTAGTTTAGAAACTCAAGTTACTATTTCTGAAAAATATAAACAGTGGAGAAATGATCTTTCTCCATTTCTTCAGTAAGTGAGGCGAATTTCTATTTATCTTCCTGATAGACTGTACAGAATCGGAAAAAAACTTACTGTACCATGCGATTTTATTCCTAAAATATACATGTACTTTACTAAATACTTACTTCTTCAATTTAACTATTATTTGTTCAAGGTACATTTGTTTGTATACAATATCAAGACACGTGCGGAAATGACAGAAAGATGCATACACAAGTGGACAAATTAAGTCACGCCCTTGTGCCTAATTTCCCTTGTGTAAGTTTCAGAAACTGATTGAACTTTCTTTTAGGAGCATTTCAGAATAAAAGCCGTACATCAAAAGAATAGATACATTTTTAATGAGTAACGTAGCAGAAGGAAAAGAGAAAAAAAAAACAATTTGGATTTCAAATGAATTAGCCTTTGCCAGTCTACGGCAGCCAAATACACCCCTACACACAAATTCGACGTCTGATTTCCCTATCATTTACATGACAGCGGGACCGCCATTTGATTACACACGGGCGATTTATGCATCAGAATGCACACGCTGCACATGGACATCCATCCCAAAACGCGGTTCACATCGCAGAGCAAAAATTATTGCTGGAGCGAATGTTTCGTAAAATGTGCAAGAGTCAATTCATTCAATTATTATTAAGTAATGATAAAAACAATATAAATGGTTTTAAGGAAATGACACTTTCAAATTAATTTCCAGAACATTATGATAAAAATATTTTTTTGTGTAATATTACATTTTAAATCGACTCTGATGGATGATAATAAAATTGGTAAGTATAAGTATACATATATGCATTTTAACGTTAGTGTATTTTCTTAAAATTTCAGAGACGGATGCTTTGAACAGTAACTTCTCGGCTACAAACGAGGCGACTTCTGAATGGAAACTCCAGTGCACAGCTGATTCTAGAAGAAGCAGAGTTCTGGAACACATCCAATACCAGGACGGTATAAGGGAGGCCGGAGCTCCGATGACAAAAAAGAAACAAGATTCTGGCGAAAAGGCAACAACAAACAACCCGATATTGCCAGAGACTCGTGTCTGAACGGGCCGAACGCGAACCACGAAAAAGTGGGAGTGCGGCGGCGGGCGCGGAATAAGGGAGACGGCGGTGAGGCGAGGGCGAGTTTTTCTGTCTAGGACGAAGGGAGGGACGGCGGGGAGAAACTTCAGGGCGGGGGCGGGGGTCCGGTGGAAGAAGCGGGCGAGAGAACGGAGCCCAACGCCAGATGTCCCGAGCACTAAAGTAAAAGAAGCGCCAGATATGAGGTCCTACGAGACAGCCAGCCTCTTCATAAATAAATAGAAGATAATAACGGCAGCGCGCAAGAAAGAGGGCTAAAGGCTACTTTCTAATGTTCTTAAACACTTCCGCCGCGTCATATAAAGTGTGCGATATATGGCTTTTCATTTCCACGGAGAATGTTTTCTTTTCGCGCCAGCTTTGTCCTAGGCCTGTAGCTTCCTTTTCTTCCGCCGGCGACAGTCCGCGCCATTTGTCTTCGCTTCTGCGGCGCGCGACTGACGCTGGTGGGGTTTGGAGACGGCCATCCATGGAAGGCATTGGCAACTTCCTTCTGGTGTCCACTTCAATCAAAATGGGTATCCTGAAACTATGATTGATTCATTGATTGATTTTTTCGTGTTTCCGGGTGCGTCAATGGCTTTGGGCATTAGTCCCGTTAGTGTAGTGCATGTTTTGTTCTCGGGAGATGGCGGTGATCTTCCCCCGCTGGATGGCGAGATCCGGCGCCGACCTACCGTCGGCTGGTGGGGATTCCCCCTAAAACAGGACTCTCCCACCAGCGGCGCACCGCCCCAGTCGGGACAAGCTCTAAGCTCCCGAGCGGTCTCCCGGAATATGTGGTAGTGTAGTGCATGTTAGTGTAAGTGTGTGTGTAAGGGGAGACGATAGGACAAGGAATGGGAAGGACAGATCGAGCGCGATCCGTGGCCCGTTTGATCGGGTACTGCTCCGGCACTCGCCTGGTGTAGATCGGAGAAACCACGGAAAACTACCGATCAGAGCAGCCGGCCGCTAGAAATCTCCTCCAGACAGCGACTGAATTCACTGAAAAGCTAGTGTCGAAAAGCCTGCCGCCGTCAGGCCTCGAACCCAGGACCTCCCGGACAGAGGCACAGCAGTGACATCAGTTGATGCACTGAGCTACCGAACCCGGTCAGAAACTACGACGTCTTGAAGAATTCTTCATACATTCTCTCCGCGGTGATGAAATCAGCGTCAAATTCAGTTCCGAAACATTTTTTTTGGTTCTTAAGTTTTAAGTACGCACTCACAAATATTTGGAAAGCGTATTACATTTTAAACGCGTTAATATAAAAACAGCAAATGATTGTTTTGTAATAATTATTTCTGAAAATATTGGAAAATATTTGAAAGTTGAAATATTAATGACACATACATTACATTACCACCACAATATTGGTGTACATTAGAGGCACAAGAAAACGAAGAAAGAAATAAAACTTGAAGTACAAATAAACTGCAACGAAGATACGCGTAAGTGATTTCAATGCTACGGTTAGCCAATCCCTGTTGTTGTCCGCCACAGCAGGACAGGTGGCCTATCACTCGGTGCGACATACATACATTCATACAGTGAGACAGCTACTATGAAACATGCCACGAACTGAAGACCGTCGCAACATAGTTGAGGAAATGGAATATTTAACAAAGCTCTCAAAACCTACACTGCAACAAACATAAAATGTGATCATTGCACTTCTATCCTGCACGGAATGACACTGAAAATAATATTCGGATAGAATTTCGAAGAAATAAATTAGTAAATCTCATTCAATTTATTTTTATTAACATTGTAACAAATAATGAAATGACAATATTTGCAGTTAAACCATTGTGCTAAAGATGTTAAGTAAAAAAGCATATTAATTAACATTATAAAAAGTAAATTCAATTTAAAAAAATATTATAGCATATAAAATACTGCAAACAACGAGTTCAGTTGTAGAGTCCCGAAGATACCTACTGAAAAATTTGTTAGGACAGCAAAATTACTCATTCGTACTAAATATTTTCCACACATCTGGATATTTTCTTATTTATCTCTTCATTTAAAAGCTAAACTTCCATTTGCAAGAAATATGTGACAAATGACGAAGGTTTATTATTGGATCTTATTCCTTTTTAACATAACAGCCTGTTTTAGAATAACAAAAAAATCTTATTTCATTTTCTTGATGTTTCCACCCTTGTTTGGATAAGACTAGTACACCTGGGGGACCAAGAGTGAAAAGACAATGAAGAATTTAAATTAGATTAAAATGTATTCTTTATTGGAAATGTGTCAAGTTAAAATCACTAACATGAAGAGCCGATGGGTTAAAAATATGTCAATTTCTCCAGGTCGATTTGATACTCGTGCAAATCGTCAATATTCACCGTTAAAGATCTAATTACCGATAACAATCATGATTGGAAAAACCAAAAACTTATACCTATCGCGAAAACGGGAATTATTACTTCCTCTCTTTAATATTTCTAGAAATTCATAATTCTAACATTTTATAACTTAATTTCCAATGATAAACAAACGTTTTCCGAAACCTTGTGCGAAGAAAAAACTGATGATAGGAAAACTAAGCAGACATTGGTAAGACGCCATACAAGGCAAATACAAGACGTGGAAACGCCCTCTGGTATCGGCTGTTGTAATTCTACTATTGGCTGAGACACACCATTTGTTTCGAGCCCCGACCGATTCCAATCTCAGTGGTTCTCTTTTAATAAGACAACTCGTATCGCGCAAGGAGTGCAATCAATGCTGACGAAAGACTGGGCCGCAGACGCCCCCTTCACGTAGCTTGTCAAGCACAGCAGGAGGGGGGTTGGAAACATTTAATCAACGGAAATGCCTTTCCCCTTTCCCACTTCACCGCACCTCCGCCTCCCGTTTGCGGTCCCTGCCCCACATGCACAGCAACTCGTCGGAAGAATAAAAAGTATTTTTGAGGAGGAAGTGAGACGTAAGCAAATCTGTTAAGAAATTCCGCGCGCGGGGGCGGGCGGGGGCGGGCGGGCGAGGCGCCGACGCGAGGGACCTGGCGCGGCCGCGACGCGGAGCCTTGAGGAACTCCCAGAGGCCGAAGGGGAAGTCGTAGTGCGGTTGGGGTTTTGCGGTTGACGCTCTCCCTCCCCCACCCCCACCCCACCCCTCCCTCGGCCCCTTCCGCCAGGGAAGGCGAGCCAAGCCATCTCCTTTAAAGCTGAGCTCTTTGTACAGGTAAAGAAACGAACGCTGTGCCGAGTGCCCCACCCCCGCACCACCTCCCCTTCCCTTCCCTTCCCTTCCCCTCACCCAATAATTATTATCCCCGGTCAGAGCCCTGCTAGTTCCTCATTAAAAATTCGTGTCGTAAGCTCCAGCCATAAATTCCTGCGGGCCGCGCCCGCTGCATGCAAAGTGTGCCTCCCCCTCACACAACACCCCCACCCCATCCCTTCCGCACATCCTGGGGGCGGGATCACGAGAAACCTGCGGACTGCAGCGCGTGTGTGCAAGAAAATCCATACTTCATAAATAAGAAAATGACGATGACAGCGGGCGGAGCGCGGGGGCGCAGGGGGGGGGAGCGGGTAGGGGGGGCGGGTGCACTCGAGAGATTGCGCGGGACAACGTCGACTCTCCAGATCGATAGCAGGTTTCGACTGTGTCCCGGGCCGTCGCGCAGCAGCTTAAGGAAATTAGTTACGGGCGGGTTGGCGCGTAGAAAGACGCCACGGCTTTGAGACCTGCGGCACCCTTCCCCGCCTACGGCCGGGGCCACACGGCATTCAACGACGCGGTGACAAAGGCCGCGACGCCGCGCAGCGCCTCGGCGGGCCACCGCGCCTCTTATTAGAGCCGCGCCTGGCCCTACGAGGCACGGAGGGCATTTGGAGCAGCCCAGGCCCACTGATTTATTGGGAATCCCAACCCAACACTCACCGCCACAATGCGTCCTCGCAGCTACTTTGTAGCTCTCGTCGCAGAATGGAAAGCACGCGATGGTGCATAAGGTGTCGAACAGTGCGTTTGGTTCTGCGGTCTGATCTTTCCACGAGCAGCGGGCCCTCATTCGCAGCCGGCCGAGCCAAAACTGCCGTTCGTTGGCAGATGCACGAATCCAGCTGAAATTTCATCGAATGTATTTCAATAGGAACGTATGCCTCTCTTACAAATTATGGACGTTTTCAAACGAATGATGCATCAACATTTTAAAATTGTAAATATTGCAAATATTTTGCCACCTACATTAGATAAACGCAAGGCTTAAACATAAATACATTGCTATTTAACAACTATTTAAATCTGTTTATAAGAATCATTGCGAATGAACAGCTAGGATAAAAACACTTTTTTTTCGGATACCTTCAAGACGTCAGCTAAAAAAACTCTGTTTTCCCACAGCAACGTATCACTGGCGTTTGTGACTCACTGTACAGATGAAAAATATCCATTTTCATTTGCCCGCTTCTTCGATATTATTTCCATGTAACATATCCACAGAGTCAGTGTCATTATTTAAAACAGCGGCTACCTCGTCACACTAGTCGAATGTGACAGTTGGTATTTGCAGAATTCACAGCGGAGGTGTCGGCCCTGCAGAGCGCACGCCAGACCCCGGAGGCACGTCTCGGGGAAACAACTGCACGTCCGTGCGCCGTGGACTAATCCTTTTGAAAATGAATTTATTATATCAAGTTGCCCGCCGCCTGCCCGCCAGCGCGATTTTTTCCACGTACCGTTCAACTAACGCAGCCTCTACGGCCTAAATACATCTCGCATGAGGGACACGTTCCGTGGAACAATATCAAGCACGAGATCGCTTGCTGCTATACATCGACGCCGGGCTATAATCTGTATTATTGAAATTTCAATCTGCGCGGGGTCACAGCTCCGCGATTCGTTTGAATAACGAAAACTAGTCTGTGAAACTGTAACGAAAATATAATTTAGATATTTTTTGCATTAAATCATTGCATTGAAAAGCGAAATCGATGCCAGTTCGGATCCCAAACACTTTGTTTTTCACCCAGTTTAGCTTCAATGAGCATCCCAAATGTGCTCATTTTATATGCAAATGTTATGCAAAAACACATTAATGTTCAAATCAATATTTATGCATATTACTGCTGGTACAAATACTCTTAAAGATGGAACGTTTAATGTGTATTTATTTCTTTAATGATCTTGCAAGAAAATACTTTTACTAAACTTATATCATCAGATTCATTCAGTACCCAAATGAAACTTTTGAATAATACCGCATCTCTCTTTCCAATATAATCTAGTTTCTTATAACTGACATCGATAAAATGTTAATGTTTACTCATTGAAAGAAAACGAAAAGTGATCAAATTATCTAAGTTTTGTTTAAACTCTGCAATAATAGTAAATAAATTAAAGAATATTTTCGGAATTTGTGGAATATTTCTTTCTATCCTCAGGGCTAGTGATAAAAAAGAACAACAGCAATATGCATACGGCACTTACAATTAAAAGTGGATTGAAATAGCATATCTGCCTTGAATAATATAGAAACCGTAAATAACTAACCTGAAGTACATACAAACATTTTAGTGCATAATATACTTTTGTCTTTCCACACACATTATTTAATTACTTAATCTATAGTTCAGTAGTAACAAGTTGATATAATAAGCATTATAAAAATTCGATTTAATGTGTTAATACTTTTTCATTTTAAGTTAAAATTCTTGTTATTATTTTGCTTAATAAAACCATCATTAATCGGTTGCACAGGTTTTGAGTGGTTGCAGCACGAGGTGCTGATAGCAAAACTGAATCGCGAGCAGTATTTTTAATTCCGTTTGCTATCATACCTTGACCAGCGGTGGGATGACGTACTCTCGTACTGTAACCAAGTGTCCATGAGAGGTTATAACCATTTTGTATCTTTAAGGAAGGTTGGTATACTTTCTGGCATATCATGTTCATTATGCCTTTTCAATTGAATATGATGTGTAAGTGCCATATGTATATTTACATTGCTGGTATTTGTTATTAATCATCCCTGAGAATGGAATAAAAATGCGTCGACAAATTCAATGTTTTAATTTACTCCGACCAAATCCCGTAATCTCAATTCCCAACAAAAAATAATGTTTAGAATTCGCAGATTATGAAGCCGGTATTTGTTTTTCGCCTGGTTACCTATTTTGGGACACTGAATGTCAATATTATTTGAGAATTTAAGAACATAAAGAGGAAAAAGCATTTAGCGTATAGAAATAAGAAAAATATCACAGGTTCAGGAAGGAGTTCTTCATCATTCGGATAATCGTCCTCCTACGCGCGACCATTCATTCCTCGACTGCGCATGGGTGGTTGGGCATTTGACAATGTACGCTCCATAGCAAAGAAAACCACGCAACATACAACGAAAGTTAATGAGCAAGATTTAAATGCAAGTTTAGAACTAAATAAGTTACTTTTCGTCAATGAAAATGAATATGAAAGACCAGGAAATTGAAACTAGCATGTGAAAGAACATGCCAACTGACGGTCGCGATCTTTCTCGAAAAATGGGAAGATTTGGATAGACGAGAAGAAAATTGAAAACCGAAAAGTATCCAATATAGCATAGTTGTTTATTATCAGTCATTTGACACGACGCCCAGCATGAAATGGCAGTTAATATGGGCAATTGTTCTAAAACAAATCAGAATGATGGGGTCCCATACAGATTGGATGATAATTTGTTCTCAGATTCTTGTGATGTGGAATTGTGATTTAAGTATCTGTACAATTGTAATAGAAGAAAATATAACTGATAATAGTTTGTGAAAAGTAACAACTAGAAAAGAAATTAATACGCTGTGAAATAATTACTTCTTCCTGGCAACAGGTCGGTGGGACAGGTTGAACACAAAGAGAGAAGTTGCTTTAGGTGACCAAAAGACGTCAGAGAAAGAAAAGAAAAGAGGGAAACAAGGAACTCACGAGGAAAAAAAATGACAACAGGCGACTTACGTTAAATATTTTTATTTTTTAGTATTATTTTATTTCTGGTGCAGTGAATTAATCACTTTACAGAAAATTTCACATATAGAACATATGCTATGACCAAATTATTACAAGTAAGGAAGGTGTCTCACTGGAATAGTCTTCAACCATCGAGCAGAGCGGAATCCAATTCACTTTTTAGATATTTGGAAACCCTTTTATTATATATAAATTAGAGTAGAAATGTAGAAGCTACGGGATTGGTTTAAGGTGGGCAAAATTTGTCCTTGGGAAGCCTGAACCGGATTTTTGTTTGCAGAGGGTCGGAAGTTTCACCTAGATGAAAAAAAATGTTCTGGGCTGGAAAATTAGATGCTTTTGAGTAGAACGTAACTGAGATTCTGGAAGTATGTTGGGACGTAAAAATAAACGCACATTATCTTAAAGGCAATTCCTCTGCCCTTGAATTTCAGCCTTCATTTTCCCTTCCTCTCAGAGATGCTGGAGAGCGGGAGCGGAGGAGGGAGGGGGCGTGACGCTGGTTGAGAGGGGGGAGGAGGAGTTGGCCAGGTGGAGTTGGCCGGCGGTCAGTCGGTGCGGTCAGTCCAATGGGGGCGAGGGCGAGGGCGAGGGCGAGGGCGAGGGCGAGGGCGAGGGCGAGGGCGAGGGCGAGGGCGAGGGCGAGGGCGAGGGCGAGGGCGAGGGCGAGCGGAGCGGGGAAGGGCGGGACGGAGCGGGGCGGGACGAGGGCGGGACGGGGCGGGGCCAGGGGGAAGAGCGGGGGAGAGCGGAGCGGGGCGGAGCGTGGCGGGGTGGGGCGGAGAGGGGCAGGGCGGGGCGGGGCGGAGCGGGACAGCGGCGCGGGAGGGCGGGCGGGGCGGGGCGGGGCGGGGCAGGGTGGGGCAGGCCGGGGCAGGCCGGGGCGGGGCGGAGCAGAGCGGAGCGGGGCGGGGCGGGACGGTGCAGGGGCGGCAGGTAGCGCGCGGGAAGTGTTTTGCCGCTTGTTTTTGCGGCCCCGGCGGTGCGCGGCTCGCGCGCCGCGATAAATGTGACCCCGCGAAGGGTTAAGGGCTCCGATCGGCGGCCCTTGTCCCATAAAGTGCAGGATTTAGGAGGGTGCGCAGTTAGTGGGGAGGGGAGGGGCGAAAGTTGGGGCGGTGTGCGAGGGCGCCGGCCCTGCGCGAGGGCGCTCGCCCGCCAGGATCAACTCGGCAGAAACATTTCTGGATGGGCACACAGTACACAACGCGCTGGTCAGATAAAGATGCCTTTCAATGAGGAGGACGATATTTTCTTTAAACGAGTCAAGAGAGGTAAATCGGCGTCCACTTGCATTAACCAGAGCTGTTTTAGAAATAACAGAAAGCAAAAGAAAATACTCGCATAATTCATTCGTTTATTCTACTGATAACTAGTTTACAGCATTGATCTATTACGAATTACGTAGGCAAAACATCGAAGATGAAGCGAGTAAAAAGTAGCTGAACAGAACTTAAAACATGGTTAGAAGTTCGGTATTTTCGTGGTCCAGTCGTCCGCCAGGGCACATGATGTGAGACGAGAGAAGCAAGATAAATTCTGGATACTTTTGGTGAGGCAGAAAACATTCGTAGGAAATATTCACCATTGAAACTAGTATAATGTGAGCGAACAGTTTGGAGGATCTTGTGGAGAGGGAAAACCTAAATATATGAGGCGAGACAAATGTTGGCAGCTTGGCTGAGGGATGGCGTGGCCGTTGGGGGGTGGGGAGGGGGGGCGTTATGGCTCGGAACGCGCTTGCTCGCCCTCTCACCTCCTCCCCCCCTCCTCCACACCTCAGACTCGGTCTGCACTTCTGCGTTCACCGAAACCCAACTCTCCCCCACGCCTTCACACGATTTCCACCTCCACTTCCGGTTCCCCGCCGGATTCGCTCTCCCCCCCCCGCACCTGTCGCCCCCGCTCTTTCCATTTTCGTCCTTCCTGCCATCACCCTCTCTCCCGTCCCCCCTCCTCTCGGGCCCTCTGGCTCAGGCCCAACGCCTCGCAGCGCCCCGGAAGACTCCGCACCGCAGCCGAGGCCGCCGCCCCCTTTAACGGCCTCCGCGCGCGATCGACGGCCCGAAGAATTCCTTTAAGTCGCACTTCATTTCGACCATAAACAAACGGCCCCCAACTTCCACAAGCGACTTGCCGCAGAGATATGGCGTATCCCCGCATTAATTTTACCGATACACACCAGCATCCCGCGTGGATTCAAATCCTCGAAGCTTTCCCACCCGGAGCGGCGGAATACCTATACCGAAGGGTGTCCGCGGTCATAAATTAGGGCCTTCGTACGACGAGCGGAATCGGGGAATGTTTTGTACGCAGCGAATTTGCTGCGTTTCAATACTCCGGGCGAAAATTGGAAATTAACGCTTCGAGGCCTCTACACAGAGCGTTTTCCGCCCGATAAAAGCCGAACCGAACGTAGTACCTGCAGCGGCACCGCCCCGCGCCACGAGCGCTCCGCGTCGCTCAGGGAAGCGAGCGGTCAACGCGACGCGCGGAGGCGACGCATGACACGGCGCGCGGGCACGTGAGGTTCGACTCCCGACGGCGGCAGGGTTTTCGACACTGGCTTTCCAGCGAGGTCACATTCAGTCGCTGTCTGGAGGAGAATTCTAGCGGCCGGCTGCTCTGATCGGTAGTTTACCGTGGTTTCTCCGATCAACACCAGGCGAATGCCGGAACAGTACCCTATCAAACGGGTCACGGACCGCGCGTGATCTTTCTTCCTCATCCGTGTCCTATCCTCTCCCCTTACACACTAGCATGCACTACACTACCACATATTCCGGGTGACCGGTCGGGAGCTTAGAGCTTGACCCGGCTGGGGAGGTGCCCTGCAGGTGGGAGAGTCCTGGGGGGAAACTCCACTAGCCGACGGTAGGTCGGCGCCGCATCTCGCCATCCATCTCCCAAGAAAAAACATGCACAACACTTACGGGACTTATGACCAAATCTGTTGACGCGCCCGGAAACACGAAAAAAATCAATCACTGAATCAATCAAAAGTGAGCACACGTGGTCGTGCCTGCGCGCTTGGACCGAACCAACCCCCCCCCCCGGAAGATGCGGTCCGTGTGGTCTCTCAAGTGCTTCTCGAAAATAATAAAATACCGCGTAAGGAGAAGCAAAATATTTCTACATTTGTTTAGATTATATAATTCAATAAACAAAACGACTACTTATAGTAGTTTTGGTTCAAAAGCAAGAACATATGCTATTTTAATTGCGCTCCAGCATAGTCCTGTAACTGCGAGCGATTTTGCTGGCATGTTTTGCTCTCAGCTTCAGCTTTATTACTATACCCCGGAAGATGCGGTGCATATTTTCTCTCAAGTGCTTCCCGAAAAGAATGCAAAAGAAGCAAATTATTTCTACATTCGTTTAGATTGTATAATTCAATAAACAATACGACCACTGATAGTAGTTTTAGTTGAAAAGCAAGAACTTAAAACTATTTTAATTGCGCTGGAGCATATAACTGTGATTGCGAGCGATTTTGCACCCATTTTATTCTCAGGTTTATTGTTATACCTATTCTGCATAAACGATCATTTTAAAGGACCATCATAAGAAATGAACAACGTTGAAGTCTGGCGATCAAGGATGTCGGTATCTCATCTTTAATGCTGAAAGATTATACGATCACCACACGATGTCGTATGCCTCAGTACTCCATCTGGTAATAGTTGGTAACACTTGTCACTGACCGACGTCTTCGGGCTCTAAGATGGCGGTGAGAATTCTCTATCGCCGTATGCTCTCGGACAATTTACGAGTAGTGTAATTATCACGCTCAAAATATCCTTTTATCTTTTCGTACAACATGAAATCATTTTCGAAAATATCGTTCGTAATTGTAAACGATGAATGTTGACTTTAACACTGAACTGAATGCCTGGACATCTCCGAAGTGCTACGATCCCTCAAATTGCGTGCGGGTAGAAACTTTTGAAATAAATCCCTAAAAAGATAAAAATCAGAAAAAAATCTTAAAACGGTTTTAGATTCGTTGTTACGTGTAATTCAGCACAACGCTCTCCACATTTTCGTGATTTTTTACTAATTTGTGCATTGCAAGACACTGACAATTGAACACAGAAGAGAAGGTCCTGAAATAAGAGCGTATTGTGGTAACACAATTTCATCAATGAATAAGTTAATTAGTAAAATGAGCATAATGACGTACTTCATTTTGACGTTGTGACAAAAATCATCTTGGCCTTTAGCATTGTTCTTAAATTACTGTTTTTGGAATTGATACATTTAAAAAGAAGACTGAATCCAAAAATCAATCACAATGAAAAAGAACTTAGGATAAAAACTATTCAATATTAATTTACTTCAAGCTCATTCAAAATAAAGAAAGAAAATCACTTCATAATATTTAACCTATAATATAAGCATACGAGTACATTGTACACAGAACGGATATGTTTTTATTTTTGTAATTCTTGGAAGGTCCTTTGTATTTTTATGCAGACATTTATATTTTATCAATTTTTTATTTTATTTTTTACATTTTTCTATAGATGTATTTATACAGTTATATATGTTTTTATACATGAAGGTCATTAGAACGATGTGCATCTGCAAATCTAAAGCCATATTTTAATTGAAGAAGGCTTTCGCCATTTGTGCAATTTTTTTTAATTTTTAGGCGCACATTTACCAGCACGAATAAGGCGGTTAATGAAGTTTGACTATTAAAAAAAATCAAAATATCTAAAACCATATTTTAATTGAAGAAGGCTTTCGCCATTTCTACAATTCTTATTTTTAGGCGCACATTAACCAGCACGAATAGGCGGTTAATGAAGTTTGGAAATTCCAACAATTCGCCCTAAGCACCGAAGAAACACGTGATCCAGCGCCAGCCAGTCTCGCGCGAGTGGAGAGGGGCGATACAAGACGGAGTGGGGGGGGGAGGCGGGACTCCTCGCGGACAAAGGGCCCCGCCCCCGCGTTTCATTTAAGTTGGGAATTGCTTCTTCCGCTGGGCGATGATGGGTTGCAAATTGGCCGCGAGGTGGCACTGCGTATTGATTGGCATTCTGCGCGGCGCGCCCCCGCCCCGGAGCCTCCACCCCTGCCGCCCGAAGACGCGCTCCAGAGCCGGCGAGGGGGGCCAAGGGGACCAGGGTTGCCAGATTGGGGGATTTTGTCCCCCAAATGGGGATTTTTGCATTGTGGGGAAAGAATGGGGAACATAAATGGACGGGGAAATATTTGAAGAGTTTTGAGGGAAATTATTTTCATCCATAGCTATAACAAATATTATTCTCTCTATTATTATGAATAAAAAAGAAACAATAGGCGTTATTCTCTCCCATTTTTAGGTACCAAAAAGAGAAAAATTAACGACAAGCATAGGGAGAAACGAAGATATAGGGCTTCTAGCACATCAAAGGACGATGATTGGTTAATTTGAATTAAAGGGGACAGACAATGGAATTGTCAGGAATAGCTCATTGGTTGGTCCATAATTTGGAGAACATTTTTCGTTTTAAATTGGGGAATTTTGTTTCATTGGAGTGGTTATTTGGGGAAATACTGGAGTAGTGGTAGGGAAAGACCTGACAACACATTTGGCAACCCTGGAGGAGAGGACGACTGGCGCTTAGGAGAGTGTTGGCTGCAGAGGCTTACTATTTCGTGTCGGTACTGTAGTACTGAATAAGTAAAATAATATTTAAAGAACGGGAATTGTAATGATGCATAGATACAAAGTGTCGACAAGTCCAACAACAAGATGCAGTGGTGAAAGCCACAAAAACGCGAGATGGTAGGGGGAGGGTAATAACGGAGAGTTTGGGAGCGCTGCCATCTGGAGCTTTTGATTTATAGATGGGAGTCCGCGACAGCAGAGGCGATCGCGAGCGGACGATAATGACCGCCGCGAAGGCGATTGTGGGCGGCGTCTTTGGCGACGGGGCCGGGCCACGGCTGCCGAGGGCATTTCCCGGCGGCGAGGAGAGCGACGGAGGCAGCCTTTCAATGGAAGGGCTCAAATCCTCGCGCAGGAGACAAGTCTTGCCCTTGAAGGGGGCGGAGGGCGCTGCCATTAGTGCCAGCACTCGACCACCCTTCAGCCCCCTCCCCGCCCCCCGCTCTTCACACGACCACAGAAGGCGAACTCAACGCCAGATGCGCGTTGCACTATTCAGAAATACCCCAACCCCCAACAAATTCATTAACAGTATCCCGTCACAGTGCATGATTTCGGTCGGACCTGACAAGACAATACACTGACGTTGTGAAATCAGAGACACTATTTCGAAATGGACGCAAAACCTTTAATATTATACAGTATCATATCACTCGTCCACTACATTTATCCTAATTCGTTCGCAACAAACCAATCACACAATAGCACATTGAGGTTTTTTCGTAAATACTTTGATTAACGTGCTTCTGTAGTTAATCAAATATTTCCGAAAAAATGACCTCAGAACTTATATATCTATCGTCTTATCTTATCAACAAGTTTTATCTGTGTTTGCAATCATCCTCCTCCACTTAGGCGGCTGAGGTGATGTATTTTTCCTGCCGTATAATACTGCTCTTCTACACAGTATTTTTTTTATTTCGTTAAATTGTCTTCGTAGTTGGAGCACAAGCTTCTACTTTCCGTTTCAACCAATGGTTTTCATAACCGTGAAACGATAAAAGTATTTCCCTGTTCATTGCTTTCTTCCTAACTGGAAGAAAAAACGTGAATATGCATACCTACATTCAATATTCGCTTGGGCAGAATCAGAGGGCGATGGAAGTGGTTAGTTATGGAATAAGGGCTGAAAGAGAGAATTTCTAACATCTTCTAAACTCTAAGTAAGTACATACCGGTGCAGTACTAAAAGAATAAATGATAGGAAAAACATATTGCTTTTCTTAGAAGTGAAAAATAAAACAATTGTGAAGCACGTATGTATCATCGCACTAAGTAAGTAAACAAGGAAGAAGTCAAGATAAACGCTCTTGGTCAATTATTTTCTGAAAAATCCGACAGCGACAAAACTTTTCTTCAAGGAGTGAACAAGATTAAGAAGAACTTATATTTGCGTACATGAATATAAACAATGAAAAAAGACAGTCATTTATGTTAAAAATAAATTCTATTAGAATTGCAATTTATTGATTTGTTGGGAATAGTATAAAAATACGAAAAACGAATGAATCACCACTAGAAGCGCCCTCTTCGACAAAAGTCCTACAGATTTTTTAAAAACTACTGACAGACTTTTTTCCGCCAGTGTCTCCTTTCAGACTTTGCCCAAAGGCTCCAATACTCATTTTGGCTCTGAAGCATTTGGAGGTTAGAGTACACAATTTACACAAGGAATTGCAAAACTTATATGCACTTATTAGACTGATATAACATTTACCCAACGTTTAAAAAATATTTTTAAATAAAAAATTTTAGTTCAGTAGACTATTTGAATATTAATTTTTTTATAGACACATTTATGACGTTTTATCGAATGAAATATGTTTTCCCGGACGCGGGGCCCCTTAAGAGACAATTTGTTTATCAATTAATTTACTAATACAAAAATGTTTTATGAGCGTGACTGTAATCTTAATACATGCACAGTTATTAAAGTGGAAACAATGTTGCCAAGAAATTGTTCAATATGGTGTATAAATTGTGAAGAGTGATAGCCTTGTAAAAAAACTACTATTATAAATCTTCCCTCAATCTTTACTTAATTTTCCTAATATCAATTTAGTATCGATCGAAATTTATATCCAATCTCACAACATTGTTACTTCTCTTCCCTGCACTAGGAGGAAAAGTATTGGAATCACCTCCACAATACGATCTTTAAGTTTCGGTCGTAAAATCTCATTTGAAGGTTCCTTTGAGCTGTAACTTTTCAAGATGTACATTACATGTGCTGTAACTTCGTGCCATTTCAAAGATGGTTAAAATCGATGAAGATGGCGAAGATATACACGCAATTATGAAGCCCAAAATCGGTATGATGAATTGATGGGTGGAAATAAGCGTCACCCATAATTGTCAGATTAAGGAACTTGGAGCTGAAACTTGGTAAATACGTCGAGATTGAGATTTTGTTGTGCCGTTCCGGAGATAATTACGATGCTTCAATTTTTGTGGTTACTTTGCACAAAACCCTCGCGGCATTTTCAAACTTTTGTGAAAAATGATTGCAATTTATTTCGACTATATTAATCTCATTCTTATACTTAAACAGACCTAAACATTTTTACTGCATAATATTGTCAGTATTTTCTTCAGTATTGATAACTAACGTGGCCATCAATCCCATGAGTTTCAGAAGAATACGAACATTACCTGCAAATCGGTTGATGTTTCCACATTTATAATTGTGTATTTTTTTTACAAAGCACAATGATTTATTTCGCTTTATGCAAATTCTCAACCCGTTGCGATGGCGCTTTATGTAGCTACATCGCTACATAGCTACATTCTGAGATACATCGGACATACGAAATTTCTGCAATCCGCGGTGCAAACAGGAAAGAAACAAAAACACATCTTTTTACGCACCCATGAGAGTCAATGACAAACGCAATACTTATCAAGAGCAACGAAATACCAGACCATCCATCGCCGCCCAAGAAAGATTCGCATAGAAATAACACGACGTGAATTGTCTCAGAGAGAAGCACCCGAAAACAAACTCATTCCTTTCCAACTGAAAGTTCAAAATGGGCGACTTGGGAGCAGAAAGATCTTACGCAAGAAAGGAGACAAGACATCCTCTAGATTCAGGACAACACTATCTTTCGTTGAGATGCATTTGCGCGAAGAGAAAAGGACATTTTTGCGTAGCGTTTCTCTCTGGCTAAAATATTCAAGGTAAAATGTTTTTACTACTTCCAGCTAAAACGATTCCTGTCATTCATAAGGAAGAAACTTCTAAGAGATTCATTCATTAATTACTGACATTAATGTTCTAAAAGTCTGAAAAAGAACTCATAGCAATATAGTGTAGCCTATAAAGCTTTGTGATTTAACGGTAGGTGACATGAAGTCTGCAACTATAATATTAAACTTTACATAACATGAAATTAATGTGTATAAAATGATACAATTGTAGACTTTTACTTTGCCACGTCCCGTCCCGCCTCGTCCCGTCCCGCCTCGTCGCGTCCTGCCTCGTCCCGTCCCGCCACGTCCCGTCCCGTCTCGCTCCGTCCCGTCTCGTCTCGCCCCGTCCCGTCCCGTCTCGCCCCGTCCCGTCCCGTCTCGCCCCGTCCCGTCCCGTCCCGTCCCGTCCCGTCCCGCCTCGTCCCGTCTCGTCTCGCCTCTTCCCGTCTCGCCCCGCCCCGCCCCGCCCCGTCTCGCCCCGTCCCATCCCGCCACGTCCCGTTCCGCCACGTCCCGTCCCGTCTCGCTCCGTCCCATCCCGCCCCGTCCCGTCTCACCTCGTCCCGTTCCGCCACGTCCCGTCCCGTCTCGCCCCGCCCTGTCCGTCCCCTTCCGCCTCGTCTTGCCCCGTCCCGTCCCATCTCGCCCCGTCCCATCTCGCCCTGTCCTGTCTCGCCCCGTCGCGTCTCGCCCCGTCCCGTCTCGCCCCGTCCCGTTTCGCCCCGTCCCGTCTCGCCCCGTCCCGTCTCGCCCCGTCCCGTCTCGCCCCGTCCCGTCTCGCCCCGTCCCGTCTCGCCCCGTCCCGTCTCGCCCCGTCCCAACTCTCCCCATCCCACCCCGCCCCGTACCACCCCGTCCTGTCTGTCCTGGCCCGTCCCGTCTCGCTCTCGCCCAAAAAGCGAGTCGAAGAAGCGCGGCGAAACGGCGCGGCGTCGGGGCGGCGGGCTAATGAGGCGTGAGGAGCGTCGCCTTCGCCTGGCGGCGGGCGAGCGCACCCACCTTTCGACATGGACGTTCCCGTCAACATCCCCCCAGCTCAACCGACCCTGCTCTT
Organism: Teleogryllus occipitalis; assembly: GCA_011170035.1. Classification (NCBI taxonomy): domain Eukaryota; kingdom Metazoa; phylum Arthropoda; class Insecta; order Orthoptera; family Gryllidae; genus Teleogryllus; species Teleogryllus occipitalis. The sequence goes on along the minus strand of BLKR01008984.1, from coordinate 201,745 downwards.
TACCATCTCACCCTTTATTTCTTTCCTTCTCAATGGTGACATGTGTGGTTTTATTTTACCTGTGAAAACGGCACTTCTATGTCAGCAATCATATCCACATTTTTCTACCCACCAAGGAGGCAGTAAAAACAAGCCCCGAATGTAACTTCTCAGTTTTGTAAATAATCTCATTTATTAATTTCTTCCATCATAATCCAATACATCTTTTTTTCATTTTCTCCTTATACTTTTGAAAATTCAGGTTCATGTAATATTAGGGGGCCATTACGATTAATGCGAGAAAGTATGTGCCGTGGCAGCTAGTTCAAATTAATTAATGAACAAATAAAATAATTAACTAAGTATACAGTAGTAATTTTTATCATAAATTGAACACTTTAAAAACGAAGCAACGTTAGTTGTTTGATTGAGTTGCTGTCTCCGGGCGCATCAACTTCTAAAGTGATTCGTCCCGTAAGTGTAGGGCATGTTTAAATCGTGGTATGTGGAAGTGTAGAAGCTTTGGATTATTATAGTTCTTCAATAGATAAAAGCAGTATCATTCGTTTGCAATGTGTTTCGTTCAAGTTTTTTAATTAAATGGCGCGTCTATTATAAGACGTAGAATTTCAAGTTTAAAAATGTGTAATCTCCTTCAATAATCTACACTACATAAATGTACTCAGAAAATAATATAAGTTAGTATAATTTACGTTCTCTTTAATCAATCTAAGATCCAAGCGCCTAACGATTGGTAGCATTTGTCCAGCCCGCTGACCACCTAAAAGGAATTTAATTAATTTATTTATTAAATTCTAAAAATAGAATTTAGAAATCAATTGTAATTGGCTACATTCAATTATTGAAAAACATAAAATCGGGAAAAATTATTCACATTATCTTGCTTAAATTGATCTGTGAGACTTTATTAGTTGTTTATTAAGATGTAGAATAATTTATCAAAGAGACAGTTTTCATTTATCGAACAAAAAATCGAAAATTCGCTGGTAGGGGTCTGTACGTTTATGAATTTCAGACTTGTGTGTCTGTGTGTGACACAATCAATTATGATGCATACGAACAGGTGCACTCCTGAATATTCGGCAATGATCTTTGCACTTCTCTAATTCACACATTCTACCCTCTGTGAGAGTGTTAGGGTCGTATTTATGAAGCTCTGCCAGCAGAGCTGTTAGGGGCCTGCCATCTGGGGTCTTGCTGGAAGAACAAGGGGCGACTGGAATCGGCTGGGGGTCGTTCATAAATCGCAAACCAGAACACTGGCAGCCTGGTAGGCCTGGCAGACCCCTGGCAGAGGTTTACAAATATGGCCCTTAGCTGGGACGCCCTGTGCCCCCCCCCCCGAGCATTACACGGGGTCGAAGCAACGACCTTCTACGTCTCCGACAGCCTCCTGCGGTCCCCTTTCCTTGCACCAGCCGTCATGGTTCGCACGCATCTACAACGTTACAGCCGGCAAGGATTTGCGTTTGATATCCTAGTCAGCGAACATTTCTTCTCGCTTCAAGCCACGGATGCGACATTTTTTTCTTCTCGTCTACGGTTTGCCACCGATACGGGTCTTTCATCAAAGAGAAGCGTTTGGTCTTGCACTCGCTTCCAAGAGAGACACATCCCTCAAAAACACGGATCGCAAACACACCACCACGCCCAAGTTACGGAAGGAATAGCCACAAGATTTTTTCAAGTCTCTGAAGCTTGATCTCAAAAGGGTAAAATATAATGAGATTCCGTGAAAGAATTCTTCCCGGGGTCGCAGAATTATGCGCTAAATTCGCCCCTGCGGAAGTCTAATTCTTCCCGTCGACGTAAAACCACCCAGCGTAACCAATTACAAAGCTACCATAAAAAAAAGCGACTCGGAGTACGAATCCTACCAAGATACGCTTCAAAAATTACGCCGCTCCCCGTTTCGTTTCCGGCAGCCGCCGCGGCGCCGCGCCCCTTCCACACCCTGATGAAACGCCCGACACCGAAAAAGGAGTGTTGAAGGAGGGACGGACCTTTTAGACGCGGGCGCGACGGGCGACGCGAGGGGGAGGAAGGGAGGAGGGGGCATGCGAGGTAAGCAGCGGGGTGCGCGCCAGGCAGTGCGGGCTGAACAAACAGGGTGGAGGGCGGAGGCAGCGGAAGAACAGAGCGCAGATGGAGGTTGCGAAGACGACGTCACGCGAATCAAGGAAGCGGAAGAGAATTTCAAAGCGAGAGACACAGGGGAAGATACAGTCGATGGAGATTGGGTGAATGGTATGGGAAGTGTGGGATAGGGGACAAGGCAAGAAATGAAAAATGCCGAACAACGGAAATGGCAGGCGTGAAGACGTACAAGGGGAAGGATGTCGACATAAGGCAATAAAACAGGCGATAAGCATAGGAGCACAGAGAAAATGAAGACGAAGGAGCACAAGAAGGAAGGAAAGAACTCGGAAATGACTCCACTCAGCGAGAGAAATAGAATGGGTGAAAACGCAAAAATAAGAGAGCCATTATTGAAAAGGAAAAAACACTGACAGACACAGCAGCTTACTTGTGATTAGAACGTCTGCTTGTTCCTTATCTTTCTCCTAAATATCAAAACAGAATGAACTTTCTGCAGAATGTAGAATTTACTAGAATTTGATGAAATGGTTTCGTTACAATGTCCTTCTGTCGTTTGTTACAACTGATCTGTTAACATCACGTTACAGGAAAAAGTATGTGAAATAAATACGTCCAAGCATTTCAAAAAGAAAAAAAATAATACACTTGACTTTTGTAAGAATTCCATCTTGTTACCGAATATCATGTTTGTTTGTTTGTTTGTTTGTTTGTTTGTTTGTTTGTAGAACAACAGACGTGAAGAGACACAAGAATTACTAAATTTATGAACCAATAATATTTTATGCAGTAAAACTTGTTCAATGAGGAACCTGTACGATGCGGAAATATGTCTCAAGTGAACATAAACCGTGGTCCAGCCAAACATAAATTCTGGAGTATTACATTGCATACTGCTTAAATGTACGGATTTCCCTCCCTCCTTATATGTTATTACCCTTTTCCAATGTAGACTCAGTGGTCAGGCTGAAGAGCAGGCCCTATGGCCTGAGCCTCACCATTAATAAAGACAATAATAATAATAATAATAATAATAATAATAATAATAATAATAATAATAATAATAATAATAATAATAATAATGTCTTTATTAATTACTATTTATTTGCAGGCAAGTTAACGGGGCTTGGTCAGAAGAATTTTACAACTAGTTGTTTGCCAGCGTTTCCGAAACTTATTTTCATCATCAGGGTTTACAACATCGTGAACAACATCGTGAAACGTTGGCAAACAACTAGTTGTAAAATTCTTCTGGCCAAGCCCCGTTAACCTGCCTGCAAATATTTCATTTATGGTCGTTAAAAACCCTTCATTATTATTATTATTATTATTATTATTATTATTATTATTATTATTATTACTGCGGAATCTTGTCTAATACGGAAAAAATATTGGTCCTTCGAGTTTCCGCCTTGAGCAAGTTTTACTGTCTTTGTTTCCTAACCATACAGCAGGCAGGCAGGCGCTCCCGACGTGTCGCAGGAATGTCGCAGGAGCCCGAGCGTGGCATAAGCAGGCAGGCGGGGGCCGAGGGTGACGAGGGCGGCGGCCGGGGTGACGAGGGCGTCTTTGAGGGCGCGGAGCGGAGCTGACGCGCGGGACCTCCCGCGAGCAGGGGAGCGCGACAGGGTCAGGCCCCCAAAGGAGGAGGGACAGCTGGAGGAGCCCGTCTCCTCCCCCCCCCCCGCGCCTCTCCTCAGGCAGAACAGCAGACACGCTCGCCCCGCGCGAACCCACTGCAGCCCGCGCCCGACTCGTCCTAAGCCGGTTACCTTCCTCCCCGAAAAGACGCAGCCCCACTCGTCCCGTTTACTTCCTATGAGGATTGATTTCCACGTTTACTTAGGATTATAATTGATCCACTTGGCTGCTCTGAAAAGACATTTGCACGTCCTTTCAATGCACTACCAATGTTGAAAAAAAAAGGTAAAAGTTTGTGGAAACAAAACACGAAATCATTTATCTAGAGCATCATCTTTACCTCGCTCACTAAACCTAGCCAAGTCCGAAGATTCTGCCATGTTCAATTGTGTTAGAGGTTTTCTCTGCACAGATGCGAGAACATCTATTTTCACTACTTATGAACGAAATCTTAACAAACAAGTTTCCTCCTTCCAAAACACCGAATGAATGAAACGAGGCGCAGTCCGGCTATGCCTTCAGGTAACGACACGATTTCCACGTTTACCGTGCTCTGCTTAGATTATACGATCCACTTGTCTGCTTTGAAGACATTTGCACATCCTTTCAGTGCACTGACAACGTTGAAAAAAAAGGTAATGTTTGCGGAAACAAAACACGAAATCATTTATCTAGAGCATCATCTTACCTCGCTCACTAAACATACCCAAGTCCGAAGATTCTGCCATGTTCACATGTTTTCTCTGAACTGGTGCGAGAACATCTATTTGGACTACTTATGAACGGAAGTTTAACAAACATGTTTACTCCTTCCAAAACACCGAATGAATGAAACGAGGCGCAGTCCGGCTATGCCTTCCCAGGAAACGATACGATTTCCCCGTTTACCGTGCTCTGCTTAGGATTATAATTGATCCACTTGCCTGCTTTGAAGAGAGATTTGCACGTCCTTTCCGTGCACTGCCAACGTTGAAAAAAAAAGGTAAAAGTTTGCGGAAACAAAACACGAAATCATATATCTAGAGCATCATCTTACCTCGCTCACTAAACATACCCAAGTCCGAAGATTCTGCCATGTTCACATGTGTTAGAGGTTTTCTCTGCACTCTGAAAATCTATTTGCACTACTTATGAACGGAAACTTAACCAACATGTTTACTCCTTCCAAAACACCGAATGAATGAAACGAGGCGCAGTCCGGATATGCCTTCTCAGGTAACGATACGATTTCCACGTTTACCGTGCTCTGCTTAGGATTATAATTGATCTACTTGTCCGCTTTGAAGAGACATTTGCACGTCCTTTCAGTGCACTGCCAACGTCGAAAAAAAAAAAAAGGTAAAAGTTTGTGGAAACAAAACACGAAATCATTTATCTAGAGCATCATCTTACCTCGCTCACTAAACATACCCAAGTCCGAAGATTCTGCCATGTTCACATGTATTAGAGGTTTTCTCTGCACTCTGAAAATCTATTTGCACTACTTATGAACGGAAACTTGACAAACATGTTTACTCCTTCCAAAACACTGAATGAATGAAACGAGGCGCCTATGCCTTCTCAGGTAACGATACTTGAAAGGGCATGAACTGGGAAGCGAGAGTGAGGGAAAACTGACCGGGGGACGCAACAATGCAATCCCCCAGACTCCAGCCCACTCCAGTTTACGTCTCCTCATCGATGCGTCTGAACATACGCACGGAAAGCGACAAGCGAAGCTAAGCCCTTTAACGGAAATGAATAAATATCGCTATCTATTCTCAAACACTTGCCAATAAGTTTTATTTACCTATTTAGGGTGGAATGTGGTGTAGTGGAAAAGTAAGTTATAAACTTTACCAATATTCGTCGAAGAGCTTTATAAAGGCTAATTGCAAAAATATCTCATTGGATTCCGAAAGTCCTAGACAAAGCAATGCCTGACTAAATCCATCAACTCATGAAAACGTGTTATACTTTGGAATATTTAAATAAAATGAAATTAGGCTTTTCCCAAATGATCCCTAAAGTAATCCGTTTTTATTTATTGCAGCAAGACTTATTTGGAATATTTAAAAAAATATAAATTACCTATTTCTTGTCGCACACAACAAACTTGCAATAAATAAAGGATTTTAATATTTAGAAACAGAATACAAACACCTGCGAATAAATTGTCGAACTATCGTTCTTTAGGAAGCTGACTTTTATGATATTTACCTTAATGTTCAGATGTACAGTTATTTAATGCCATACTTGTATTCGTATACGTATTAATATTTTGCACTTGATTCTACAGGAGTGGTTACTCTTGCTTAAATGGCACGACTTTGAAGACTAAAGCTTTTTCCTTTCCATTGCTCTGTGCACGCATTGAAGTCGCAATGCCTTTCTATGTAATTCGGGGGTTCCCACTTCACGTTTACAACTTTGTTCCTTGTCGCAAATAAATTTGATCGCTTCCCTGAACTCGACTGAATGTTCTTGGTTATATTTTAAGACCTCCGATTTATTATGAGACTATCTCTTCTAGAAATATTTTTTATCCATATTTATTATCATTACATTAGTTCCGCATGTCTTCAGTGTGAACTAATGTTTTTTGCTTTAGAAAGCCACAATCTATAAATAATTGTCCCCTGCAGTTTCTATCCTTAATGTCGTGATAGATGCAAATAACGTTTTGCAGATAATAGGTTCGTTCAGTAAAAGTGAGTTTATTGACAATTTCTAGGCTTGCAGTTCCAACTGGTGCTTCCGCGAGTTTCATTTTGGGCAGCTCTAGCAAACAACAATCTGTTTAGATAACCCGATAAACGATTGTACACGAATTAGCATGTAGGTATATATAAATGTGCACTACTAGAACCCATCTACGCAGTTTATTCGGTATAGTAGTTGGTGCTTTGAACCTAAAATACGCTATCAATGGTCTAACAGATAGGAAACAGAACAATTAAATGTTATGAGTGCAGTTGTTTGCCAAAGAGCTCGCATGATCGATCACCAACTCATCCACGAGCCGGGAATGAAATTTAACTTCCCTATCCGGCAGCAACAGGACGAGAAATGAATACGCCGAAACAAAATACAATCTTCAGCGCAATGCATATTTCAAACAGAACGGTGAACTGTCGTGATAAATGCGTTGAAGTAACGTTTGAACACCATTCTAGTTTGGATGTAGCCCGAACTCGATTTGGGGCTAAGGGAAAATTAATTATGAATTAACAACGGAAAGTCATTAACATTATTTAGTAGACTTAGGCTAATAGTTTTCATACTATTCCACAGCAAACGTCTGAATGCACAAATTATGAATGGGGATGCATTTCTTTTAGCCTATTCCCAACGCAGATTTTTTTACAAACTAAGCGACATATAATTGTGCTATCACATAAATAGAAACTAATGTTACAAGAATAGATAATTTCTCGTATTAAATTAAGAGAATACGTAATGTTGTATTAACCCTTACAGACCTGTTTTTTTTATTTTAGTTTTTTTCTGATTCCCTGAAGACGAGTAGAAGATTTTTTTAAATATTTAAATTATTCATATGAGTCTGATTTATACTCAATGATAATGTACTCGTTTCAATCCTGATTATTTCCATATTTTCCCATAATCAGCTCTTGATGTTCTAAATTTAATGTAGTCATTTTTAGTACAATGGTCTGAAAGGGTTCTCGCAGAACTGTTCCCATATCACAAAAATGCTGCCCTGGAGGAATTCGGTCTAAGGTCATCGCCACCAGACTCCTCAGAGCGCCACCAGGCGCTCTTGCATCGCCTCCAATTTCCCAAATGTCAATTTACTTTCATCCATTTCGGAGCTAAACAATGTTCTGAAACGAACTTTGTACCACTCGAGCGAAAAATTAAAGAAAAAGAAGCCAAAAATATGGATTATGACTACACCATGTATTAATAGATTTTTTCTATATTTAGCAACAGGAAAAATCCATTTATCCAGGCCACGGCAATAAGAGTTTTTCTGCCTAAAATTCTCCGTTTTCCAACGCATGATTGCATTCTAACTTTCTCCTCTCACGAAGTTTCTTCGTAAGGGCGAGAAAATAAAAATTGGGAGCTCTTTTGAAAGAAAATATTGTTTATGTATTTAAAAAATATTGCTATGGTTCACTCACAACTACTTGTACTTCACTAAAATAGATTTCAAAAAAGAAAAATCTACATATTCAATAATGAAGTTGAAGGAAGATGTCGACAAATTTTTTACTTTTACAATTTTCGAAAACTATTATTTTTTAATGAAAATTGGACCAGCACAATTTTTTAATGAACGTGAATTGCTCTATCCGAGCAAAAAATTAAAAGATAAAATTTGGCGGAATTTTTGAGAAATTAATTTTTTTAAGTAGGTACACCAAAAATTTAAAGATTAGTTTCAAATTCCACCGACTCCGAAATCATTCCGAACGACTGGGAAATATGCATTTTGGTAAAAAGTATAATTTTTCTCAGACGTTTTCAGAAAAAAATAACTTTTAGGGAATCAAGGATCCACAAAATGTGCTATTTGTCTTATACTACAAACAAGAGAAAATAATATACTGAAAGAAGGAAAACCTACTTTTGCGTTACCGTGTTCCCAAAAAGTTTTTTTTCGCTAAAAAATTGGTACTTTTCTTGCAGCATAACATAACTCACTCTTGTTACTTACGCATCAGTTTACGACAATATAACAATATCTTAATTTGCACATAATTTCAAACGATCAGAAAATAAAGAGCAAAACTTAATAATTAAATTTCCTGCTTAGGAAAGCAATCATTTGCGTTGACTGTCATTAAAATATAATATTGCAAAGTTGTTTGTACAATTTACTATCAAGATACAGTCTCTTGCGCCTCAATTTAGCGTCAACAATCAGAACTTTGGAAAATGTGAACGTCCAATTATCGTAACATTTGAGGAATACTTTCTGAAAAAGGTCCTTTGAAGAAGATTTGCACATGTGATGCATCATTAAGCCCCGCCTCTTCGACACATCCGCCCGAGGTCCGCGGACAGGCCGAGGCCGGCCCGCGCTGCAGCCGAGCGCCCCGCCCCTTCCGCGCCTCAGCCGCGCGAATTTGCACGGAATTGCTATAATTCGCTGGGATTAGGCCGTTATCAACGCGTGTCAGCGTTCTATCCTCCTGCCGGCCGGCCGGCCGGTCGCTGCCTCGTCAATGACGTCAGAGCATAAAACGTAATAATATAGGAGCAGAGCACGCTTTATACCCTCGCAGATAAAACAGTAATGCTCGGATAGCGAACTTGGAGCCCTCTTCGGGAACATGTGGGTCGAAAGAGCCAAATATGCGCATTCAGAGTTTTTATACGCCCCCGGGGCGCGGATTAACAAAGTGAACGTACAGCTGGGAGCGAGTAAAATTTAATTTCTGAAGCAAACCCAACTTCAGATGTGTTTTGAGCGCAACGCCAACATAAATATCGGTATCATGAAGAATATTCCCGTAAATACGCATACATATAAAAAAACGGCGGGCGCGGTGCTGTTGTAAAGAAACTCTCTGATATCCGGAACACGGAATTACAAACGTATTCCTGAATAACATTTTAACAGGGCAAACAACATTGAAAAAATATATTTCACAACATGATTATGAAAGATTCCTAGAAAATTAATAGCTTTTTGGAGTTTTTCCAAGAGTACCTCAGCAAACGACTCAACAAAAAAACTTCAGAATCGTACAGAAACTTGTTTATTTAATGATCATTTCAAGCAATGTGAAGAACATACTTCATTTGAAGCCAATGATCAGTTTGTGAAGACTGACGAAAACGATTAAATTGGAGAATTACAATATATTAGCAGGTTTAGAAATGATTCTCTTCGACCCTTTAAGTAGTTTAAAGAGTTAAATTAAAATAGAAAACGCGAGAAAAATAATTAGTACAATCTTTCAAAGATCTTTGTTTCGAACAGAATTATCTAAAACACAAGACTAAGCAGCTTCTGATCAGAGGGTCGCTATGGCTCCTGCAACTGTTTATTTAAAAATGATTTATATTCGTTACATCTCACAAGGAACAAATTCATACGGAGCAATCTTGGATAACCTTTCCGAAAACTTTTCTTCCTTTGTTCCTATTTCCTAGGATTGTTCATTCTTATAACAAACGTGAATTCTCAAAGTAAGGCTAATTAAATTGAAGATTCCTTAATTTAATAAATTTTCAATTAACATGAGAAGCCATTCACATTTTTTCCATCAGATTCGAAATTTAATTTTACAACTTTAATCCATAAGCATTTATTGAATAATCGAAGAATGAATAAATAGTCACCGGGCAGGAAAATGTGGGAATAAGTAGCCTTCATGTGGGTCACGTCTACTTCGCAGAAATTTATTCTAGAAAAGTATTTTCGAAAGTAAATAAGAACGAAAATTTAGTAGATTATTTCAAAAACATTTTTCTTATCCTTCACAACTATTAACACATTATACATATTTACACACGTTTCGTACACACGTATAAACATATTAAACACGTTTCGTATTTGATGTGATTATCAGAAATTAACAGAAATACCTTTTATATCTTAAGTATACAGTCATTTTAGTTAGTACAAGTAATTGTAGACGTGTCGGTAAAAGTGCAACTAAAAAGAACTGTGAACGCATACGAAACCGAGAGAGACCAAAGCGCCCGCAGTTGCAGAAGATGAATTTGCTCGGTTCGATCGTGAACCTAATGGTCCACATCCCCAACTAACATTAAGAGACGGTGGCGAGTGAGCAGTTTCAACGTAAATGCAACTCATGAGAAAATGAAATGAAAGCGGGCGGTTCTACTTACCGCATATCGATTGATACCCCGTGTGCGATGTCGGTTGCGCATAAATTACTGTGGCAGAGCTGCAAGGTCTGCGACAACTTGTCTTGCTATGCTTCTTATTTCTCTGAGTGCTATACAACACTGATGGCTTTATCATATAGCTAAAAATACGAATTAAAAAAGTAGCAGTAATTTAGATTTCGACAGAAAGAATCGGAGGACAACACAGACAATTTACCAAAACCGATGAGTAGCCTACTTCCCGTGACAAAATTAGTCAACTAGTGATGATCGAACGAAAGAATACATTTTTCATTAAAAGGTTTCCTTAATACTAGTGTATGAGCAATTTCATGTCATATTTTTTTTTTGAAATTCAGTTAAAGACTACGCAATTCCACAAAACTTGTTCAAAAGACTAAATATTAGGGAGAGCCTTAAAAGTATCAGGTCGAAACAGAATGCCTATAATTGACACAAAAAATTAGCAATTTGTAATCACATTCTAGTCGGAAATTCCGTAAAAGACTCTGCAAATCCACATATCCTGTTCAAAACGTTAAATATTGGGGTGAGTCTAAAGGTCCAAGCAGAAGGCTTTTAATTGACACCATACATTCGAAGTTAAGTCATCGCAAGCCTGAAAAATATATTTTTTTTCTTTTTTCGGAAAATATTTGTCCGCTAAAGCTAGTTTTTGAAGAGTTGAATCCTAAAATGCAAACCAGTTTTTGTATCTTGATACGATTTCATACAATCTGGACTAAAACAGTGGCGCCTCATGCTTAGGTTGCACAACCCCCAATATCGAAACAATTATAATAATGTTAGGAATATACATTTTCCTTTTAATGAGATCCAACATTCAAGATATTGCAGTAATATCCACGTATATAGCGGCGGCGGCATCCGTTACCAGCGTTCGAGAGAAGTTCGCCTCTCCGTTGCCGAGCGGAGGCTATTCGCAGCTCCTGCTATTTCCCTCAGCTTAACCGTATTTTCCAACTTTTCAGCGAGCGTTTTACGAGAGTTTGTTTCCATTGAATACATTATACAAAGTTCACATTTAAAAACAATGTGTCCCTCTACAGCTGATTATGAAACATGAATATTCCTCTCATTAAGAGGAAAACTTCTCGCGTTTCTGATTATGGATAAAATTTGTGAACACGATATAGAAACCCACGAATACCAGAGCCAAGCCTGTGAATTTAGGTATCGCGTCAAAATAGAACCTAAGTTTTACCCAATTGAAAAGAAATATATATATTATTCAATTAACTTCTACTTCTCTGTTTTCTATTAACGTGTATCTAACGTTTTGAGGGATGTAGTTCACGGGATTTGGTCGGAGAAGAAACAATTAAAACATTAATTTGCCGATGTTTCAGAATTTTTTAATATCATAAGGGCTAGAGTACAAAAAAGAACAAAGCATGAAGACATCAATTTGAATATACAATACACAAATTAATAACATTACATGCAAAAATGCTATAAAATATACACCCCTTACTAAATTATTATGGAAGGTTTACAAAATAATTATAATTATTTAGTAAGCTGTGTATATTTTATATCATTTTTGTATGTAATATTATTAATTTGTGTATTATATATTCATATTTATGTTGTCTTCATGTTTTGTTGCTTTTTGTGATCACACTAGCCGTGCAGATGAAAACAAAAGATGCCGAGACGTCGGCAAATTAATGTTTTAATTGTTTCTACTCCGACCCGTGAACTACATCCCACATTACTTCATGGTCGTGGAGTCTACAATGGTTAATCTCACGTCTTTCGTCGCAGAGAGTGGTTTATTGCATTTGAGCTCCGATCCAAATAAGCTCTCACTGGGGGGTGGGGGGAATGTCGGAGTCATTAACATCACAAGGAGGCGTGGCGGGCGGCGGCCAGCACCTACCTCTCAAACAAACTTGAGCCGCCCGCACAAACATACCCACGGACAAATTGCAAAGATAAATACGTGTCATAATTCACAATTTGAGCAAAAACCTCATCAATCACTGACAAGACGAACATTATGGAAGCGCTCACCGTATCAGCGGAATGTAAATGAAGGGGGCCGCCTCTCTGAGAGCGAGCAGCGGGAGGGGAGGGGGGAGGGGGAGGGGAGGGGAGGTGTCCGCAGCGGGGCGCAGAGGAGAAGATGAGAGGCGGGAGGAGGCGGGGACACGGCTGGGGAGTGCATCACAAGTAGATCTCCAAAGGGTTCGGGGCCGTCGGTTAGTCTGATATTGCCAGAAAGGAAGCCGCGTAGCCCAGCTCACAGCGGAGTTAAGAGGTAACTTGGAAAATTTTCAGCGCAGGCGGAGACGACGCTTTAAATAATAGGATTCAGTTTATTGTAATTATTGTTTGCTCAACATAATTGGTAAAATGAATTTTCATAATCGATTACGTACATAATAGTTATAGAAAACTGAACTCTGTATCAAACATAAAACTTCAGGTTGGGAATTATTATGGATATGTTTTGAGAATGATAATTTGAGAATGATAATCACCTTTTACGGATTTTCAGCGGGGTCTTTTTTCTTCTTTCTGCATTCATTTTGAGACGGAATCATATTAGCCATTTAGAATTATGATCACAATACGCCATTACATTAAATACGCCCATGTTCAGTAAATGACATATCGTAATAATACGACTGTCAAGATTTTCTGGGTACTTGGTACCAACACGTCCGAATTTATATGATGGTTAGGAATAAAATTAAAGTATGAACGTTGCTAGGTAAAATATAATGCAATGAAAAATTCCGCGTACTTCTTTACTACACAGAAATTACCTAAATTGAAAATTGACTTTATATAAATTATTCATGTTTGGAAGCGCATGTACCAATATTCACGAGTCGGGAGTAGATATTTCTAGGTCATCTGCGTGAAACGCATCCTTGCTCTATGAATACTTAAATCAACTTTTCTTGGAAATCGAGGAGGTTTCATACGATTAGTTGTACGTACACAAAATATTCATTTCGATGTACAAACAAATTCAGTCTTTCTATATAAACCGACTAGCATTAACAGGAAACAGTAAGTCAACGGTTACTAACCTCTTTATTTGTAACATGAAAAGCGGCCATTACTTACGAAATACGGTTATCCAGCAGATAGTATTAAGAATCGCAATGCGAATAATGCTAATAACATTAAAATTAAAATCACGCTTCTGTTATTTCAGCATACTTTCTGATTTTTGCGTTTAGATATATTTTGCCACCACCAGAAATTAGCAAAAATTCAACGGTTCACCAGCAACAAACGATTAGAAAATAGATCTCATTCTAACCTCACAAGGTCATATTATACAATTTACTTCTCTGCGGCGTGTTTAAAACAAAAAAAGATCCGAAGAGCACAGTACCATAATTAGAGAAAAGGAAAACACATCCCACACGCTCACCCAACGATTTCCCCCTACGGGCGACAGCGAAGCAGCAAAAAACTCAAGCCAGGCCTCCCACGCGCTCTACCTCCTTCCCCCACCCCCACCGCCGACGCCCCCGCCGCGCCGCGACGCTTTCCAACCTCTGTCATCCGCCGCGAGGCAGCAGCACCGGCGGGATGTTTAACTTGGGCTCATGGCAGTCTCACACAAGGAAGGGCACGAGATCGCAAACATACAGCGGCGTATACACAAACGTCCCTGATATTAGAGCCACCTCCTCGGGGCCAACGCCACCGCCACAGCGTCGCTTCAGACGAACGCCGCTTGGCGCGCGGCGGGCGCCGGCAAAGAGCGCGGACGGGGGAGAATTGGGGGCTGAACGCCGCGTTCTAGAGGTGACGGGGTACGCGCGGCGAAAAGAAGCTGAGAAATCATCTCCACGACGTCCTCTTCAACGAGCACATGGGATCATACTACAGAAGGTGGAATGAAGTTATTATTTTAAATAGTGGAGCTACAACAGAACACACTTCCTTGCATTATTTATAAATTTTACAGTTTTCGAAAATTCAGTGTTCAAGGAAAATGAGACGCGCCATTTTTTTAAGTGTCCTTTCACTTTTCGTGAAAAAAATTTGAGATGTTTTTGAGATTTTTTAAAAAGATTGCGTGAAGAAAGGGGCGCTTAGCAAACACTGTATTTTCAGAAATTGCAAAATAATATTAACATTGCAAATTACAATATAGATGCCAGAAATTTCTTTATTTAATGAAATCTGTTCTTCAAAATTAGATCTTTAAATAAGGTTTGTTTGAAAATATGAGCAATTTTGCCCATTGTTTGCAAATCTCCAAAATTACAAATTAGCATTTTCCGCCCTCTTTTTGATTAAGAGAGTAACGAGATGTTATGACGCTATTTCACAATGGCAATATATCGAAACGGTAGTTTAAAATTCTCAAAAATCTTTTCATTGTTGGCCCATGTTTCTGGATTATGGAAGGCAGTTTGGAATTGTCGAATTTATGTTTATGTACTAACTTAAACATTGTTAATTTTCACATCTACTGCGCAAAGATTAGTAATGAGTTTTACAAGTCGCTGCAGATGTGTGTTAATATGAACAGTGATTGTGATATTATTACACTACATAGTAGTATCCCTTAAGAGCATATCATTATTTTACTTTTTTCTGCATTCAACTTCAGATACGTAGAAATTTATCTCATCTCTTTAACATATATTTCATTTCTCTCTCTTCTGTTGCCAAAATAGCCTTGTAACAAACACACGTGTACCGTAAGACATCACACTTTCTCGTTGTCTTTTACCACTCCACCCTGTTGCCGTCTCTCTAAACAGCCTTCCATTCCTGCCATGTAAACATTTAACATTGTCGCGTCCAAAGGACATCCTTGCCTCTCATTTACATGTCCAGAACATTTCCCCAACATTCTCATCTATCTTTCCCTTGCATCGTGTCTCTTTGAACACTTCCCTAATGCTGTCCGCAAGTCCTTTGCTCTTCATCTCTTCTAATGTATTCCACAGCTCCCTCCTCTCCACTCTCTCAAATGCTGATTTTAGGCCTATGAAGTCTAAGTAAACCTTTCCTTTTTCGTTTTTAATCTTCCTACCAATTCCTTGCATATAGGTCCAAAATGTCCTTAGAAACATTGAATCTATTTATATGAATGATAATCATCAGCATTAGTTATCATTGCAGAAGTTCTCGAAAGTTTATTTCAAAAACTTTTGCAATTTGAGAAAACCGAGGTAAAAAAAATTGCTTCATATATCAGTATCCTTGCACTCATTTATTTTCTAAAAATCCCAAAATTAACTCATCCTACAGGCAAAAATGTTTAATTATATTATTTAGATATCTTCTCAATTTACCCAATGGTTTAGTTTTCATCCTGAATATTTATATTGAAGATATGGTGTTTTTATTAACTATCAGGCATGTTTTTAAATTTTCTTAATTTTTTGTTCCTAAGTATTTTAATAGAAATGAAGGTTGCAGAATATGCCAACAGAGCAAAACCCTTTCTCATATGAGTATTTTCAGAGGAAAATATAGGGAAGACTTTTTTGAGAAAATGTGTTTTGAGTGTTATGAAAATGCGCCATGAATTTATTAATACTCGAAAAGTTATTAGTATATGAGATATTTCGTACAATATCATTTGAAGTACGCATAAAATTTTGATATTCGTATATGAAATACATTGTATTGCTAGTATTGCATTGTATTTTAAATTGTAGTTTGGATTTTTTGTTGTGGTTAACTGCACCCGAGTCACACACAAGTGTGGTTGAAATAGATATAACCTAATGAATAGGTACATATGTATCGTGTATAACAAAAACCTACCCTTAGACACATGTAGATCGCGAATAACACAAAAAATGCAAAAACAAGGATACACACTAATTGCAAGTACATTAAAGAAAGGTAGGCTGTAAACAACAAAAAGTACGGGTTTTCCTCCTGTTAAAAAATATACACTGTGTTGAATTACTTGCTCCAGCACGTCACATCACATTCACAGTATTTCTATTCCAGTGAATCATCTTTATAAGTATCACGTCGGTTTGGTCCAAAAACAGTAATTTCAAAATATTTGACGAATCACACGAAAATTCTCCCACAGAGAACCAGCCAGAACTCCATTCCACAGCACAACAGAAAAACAAAATTACACACGCACACGCAATCTCAAGAGTGGATTCGAAACGCTTCAGTCACGCGGCACACTCCATAAAGCTGACACTATTCCTAAAAAACACTAATTTTCGCGCACTAATTGGTCGCAATGAGCGGCACATAAGATCATTAGGATCACAAAACACTGCAAGCACAGTAATGAAATCAACTTGTAATCTGCATTTCATTTACTACCCACACACGAGAGACAAACACATTCATTCACAGTGCTTTTGTGTCGAGGCTGAAAATGTTAGAAAAATGTTTTAGATTGTTAATCCAGAAGAATAGCTCCATGCCGGCAAGAAATCAATTATAGTGTAAACTTGTACATAATTGAACATTATATTAAATCTCTAAGTTACTAAGGTGAATATATATTAGTGAAAATTATAATGGAATTTCAATTTCAAACGCATGAGCACCATGCCAATTTTGTTGTTAGTTAAGTAGGTATTGTATTATCTTCCTAATCCGAGCTATTAGAATGATTGGCAACTTGTCAAACACTGAAGGCAGGATAACGTGGCTTGGTCATAAGTAAAAACGAACTACAAGCTGGTTGTTTGCCGACATTTCGGAAAATTTATTTCCATCTTCAGGGCTTTCAACCACAACATGAAAACATAATTAATGTATGTGCTGCATATTAATTATGTTTTCATGTTGTGGTTGAAAGCCCTGAGGATGGAAATAAATTTTCCGAAACGTCGGCAAACAACCAAGTTGTACATTTCTTTTACTTCTGACCAAGTCCCGTTAACATACCTTCAATATTTCATCAATCGGTCGTTAAGAATTCAACTTGTCGAACATGAGCTGTTGAGTGACCAAGTGTGGTGGTCGCTGTTGAGTGACCAAGTGCAGTGGTCGCTGTTGAGTGACCAAGTGCAGTGGTCGCTGTAGAGTGACCAAGTGCAGTGGTCGCTGTTGAGTGACCAAGTGCAGTGGTCGCTATTGAGTGACCAAGTGTGGAGTCGCAATCAACAGGTGTGGAGGCCACTCACCGTTGTGCACCAGCAGCGTGGAGTCGCGCGCCAGAGCCAGCTCCGAGTCCGTCAGCGTGGCATCGCTGGCGTTCTCCGAGGTGGGCGTGTCGCTGAGGCCGGCCGGGTGCGGCTGGTACTGGTGGTGGAAGGGCGTCTGGTACGTGTGGTGCTGGTAGGGGTTGTTGGCGGCGGCGGCGGCGGCGTTGGCGGGGGCGGCGAGCGGGTGCGGCGGGGCCTGCGGGGGCGGCGCCGGCTGCGGGGGCGGCTGCCGCCGCAAGGAGCGGTAGTGCGCCGGCGAGTCGTGTGGCTCACTCTCCCCCTCGGAGCCGCTCAGGCTGTAGGCAGGGTAGAGGCGCCCCTTCCCTGCGAAGGCAGAGCGGCCGCACAGCCGCGTCTTAGACATGGTCCGCGCCCAACTGACCTGCTGCTCCCCGCGCGACCGGCTGGCAGCCGGGGCCCGGGCCCCCCGGGCCCCCGGGCCCCCCCACCACCCGACCCGGGGACCTATCACCTGGTCTCCAGTTACACGCCACACCGCTCCACACCGGACGGGAACAGTGTCGGAACACGGCCGCGCACAAAACGCCCGGATCGCCCATTGTCTCCTCGCGGAGAGGAGTTTGGAGAGAGGACGTCTTTGAAAGGGGCCGGCGAGCCTCGTAAGAATAGTGTAAGTTCGACGCGTAACTCGAGAAGAAACTGACACAGTTTCAAAAAACCGAAGTTCACATTTTGAAGCGTGGCTGAATGTTTTCCAGGGTTGCAGACGAAGAAAGGGAATCATAATTAAAATACAGTTTGGAGCCCAGGCGCCCGGTGGCCACCTGACTGAAGAAACAAAAAACAAAATCCTTCTGGGTCGGCCTTAGGTAGTAAAATATGGACACAAAAAGCAGGTAAAATACCTCACTGCGTAAATCGACAGAGGAGTCTTTTGTGGCCTTTTCTCATATACTTTTTACTGAGACACTTGCATATTATATCACAAGTATCCTGCGCAAATGCAACAAAAAGCGTAGGTTATGCTTGCTAGTCATAATTTATAGCGAGTCCTTTCCACGGAGCTCATAAAGAATGTATCATTTTACAGGAGAGCATTTTACATTTTGGATTCCTCAATAAACAGTACAAAAACATAGCCCTAATTTCCCAATAGCATTGTAATTTTATGTAATATTATGTTGTTATATGTTGTATAAGATATATTTCACATGTCTACAGTTTCTCGAAATGCATTTCACTACTACTCTGCTCAAGATCCAACTTTCTCATACTTGAAATTCTTTAAGGTTATTTTGCTCCAATCCTAAGTTACCACTTCATCAGACTCATCGTCAACTGAATATGTTTCTGCTCACATTTCACACCAGCTTAAGGAATATTGTAAACAACTTCCCACCTATTACACCCTTACGCTGAAAAAATATATTAAAGTGCTTAATAATAGTACTTTCATTAATTGCGTCCCTGCGACAGCCTGGTAGTTATCCGTGTGATGCAGGGTTCGATTCCCAGTCGGAAAAAAGCGTAGCTTTGTAATAAAATCGTCTCAGTTTATATAGCTGTATGACAAAATAAAAGTTCAGGCAGGCCAAGTACGCTAGGTATGGTGATGGGAGTAAGCCATGCTCGGCACATCTCTGCATTACCCCAGGTGTGGATAATAAATACACACAGGACCCAGGCCTGGGAACACAGCTAGCTGGAGAAGTCTGATTAATCCGACCCTCAAATGACAAAGACATACATATACACAATTAAAAGCAATATTGAATGCTAACTTAACTACATTTAATGGTAATAAGTAGTCACGAATTATTTTAAACATTTTCTACATCGGCTATTTCTATAGAGAGTCGGCTTTCGACTAATTGTCGTCATCATCAGTCTACAAATATATAAAAAAAATATAGCTGACTTTGGACGGCTTTGCCGCCATCAGTCTACAAATATAAACAAAATATTTTATTTTACCGGTTACCAGAGAATCTTCATTGAATTTATTCTGTTTACTTTGATCACAGTTCGTGTTTAGAATGCGAGCTTTTTTTTCAAACTACACGCGTGGCATACACATGCGTTATATTCGAAAAGAAGTGAGGGAATTTCTATTAATACATTATGAGACGGTAAAGCCTGTGTTAGCATTCATACGGCTTGCCATGTGTTTGGATCAACTTTCAGATCTACAAGACAAAACAAAAAACAAACAAGGCAATAAAAATTCAACAACGAAAACAGTGACCAATCCGGGACTCGACCGTACGTTCAAAGTATTATTGGGAATATTCTCTCAAGGACCAAGAGTAAAATACTATCACTCAATAAAACCGTCTCGTATGAGTCAATGGAGTAGGTGAACCATCCTTTCTTTTTTTTTTAAAAAAAATATCCTTTACAGACAGACTCTTTCAATGTATTGAATACATTAATATAACTAATTCAAATAATATCTAATTAATACATACATTAACTAAAGGATACAATTTAACTTATTAACATAAATACTGAGGGATACCCTTACAGGGACCTCTAACATCTTGTTTTAATTGATTAGATACAACATATTTTATTTTTGTAAAATAAAACAATGCTATAATACTATATTGCCAATAGTACGGTATTGATTATATATAGTGGTCAAATTAGGGAGGTTGTAGTAAGTCTTTTGAAAATTTAAATTTAATTCTTGAATTTATTGAAGATGTTCTTCCTAGTTTAAAAAAATCCTTTCTAAAACAAGCAGATCTGGGCACACCCAAGGCTACCCTCGCCCTCGCTGTCGCGATATAAACCGATTGGGCCGTCTTGCTCCGGTGCCGGGCTGGTATAGTATTGATTATATATAGTGGTCAAATTAGGGAGGTCGTAGTAAGTCTTTTGAAAATTTAAATTTAATTCTTGAATTTATTAAAGATTTTTTCCTAGTTTATAAAAAAAACATCCTTTCTTAAAGAAGCAGATCTGCACGCACCCAAGGCTGCCCTCGCTGTCGCGATGTAAACCGATTGCGCCGTCCTGCCCCGGAGCCGGGCTGGATCGTGTGTCTTTTGGCGGCCCCTCCTAGCCCCGCTCCATTCAGGCGGCCGGGGCGGCTGCTACAAAGACGTCCGGGCAGGCCGTTCGCGCGGGTCCAGCGCGTGCACAATGCTAAACTAATTCGAGGCGGCTGGTGAAGTCCCCCCCCCCCCCGCGGCCGCTTGCGCAGTGCCACGAAATCGCCTTCGCAGCGACCACATACCGCTATCCAATGCTGTATATCGACATCGGACACTCAATAAAGCGTCAGATATACACACGTTAAGAAAAACCTATTTCATGTGAATGATCTTAGCTGTCCGGGTGACCCCGCGTCGAAGGCTGTGTTGCCAACGTTTCGACCATCATTTCGTGGTCTTCCTCAGGGCTGGTCTGCGACAACTGCTTGGCAACACAGCCTTCGACGTCACCGGGACAGCCAAGATCATTCACATGACTCCGGCCGCGGAAGCCTACGACAAAACTATTTCTTACTCAGCGGGGTATTAATTTTATACACAACTCTACAGCAACTGGTCTCAAGTATTTCAAAACCTAATAACGCTTAATCAGTATGACAGGTGATGAGGTCAAGTTTACGTTCCAGTGAAATTCAGACGTGTTTTAATGTGTAGGAAGTGCAGGGAGCCAAAGAAAGAAACACAAATGGACAGCGCTCCACATGTGTGGACGAATGTGCATTTATTACACACGTGTTGTTCAGGCACGTGGAGTCGTAGGGTAGGGTCGTAGTTTTAGTTACTTAAAAAGTTGTCTTAAGTCCACACTCACTTCACTACACGTTATCAACGTTTTACAGTGAGGCGTGTGTTTTATAGTGTCGAAAATCCTGCCGCCGTGGGGAGTGTAACCTAGTTCACAGGCGCTGCAGTGACATCAGTCCACTGAGCAACCACTCCCGGTGCGTTGTTCATTATTGAATTATTTTTATTTTACGTGGCGAGACTCAGGCCATGAGGCCTGCTCTTCCGTCTGACCACGCAAATTTCGTTACACTCCTTTCACCAACCATGGGAGAAAGAAGGTATTACTCGGGTGACGAAACAGGCGATTTGAATTTAGCTCAGAGGCTCATCATTTAGGCTTGAGGATCTTTTACATGCAGTAAATCTACTAACATGGGACAGCCGGCTTTACTTCCCCTCCGAAGGAAGGCCTACGAAGGAATTTTTCGCCCTTAAAAATCCACGGCTTCGATCGGGTTTGAACCCGCGAACTTGGGTATAGCAGTCCGATACGCTAACCGCTACACCATCGCCGCCAAATTATGACCGTGTATAGTCGTAAGTCACGTGATCAATTGAGTTTAAGGATGCCTCCTTACGCCTGGCGCTAAAACTCCCAATTCTCAATATCCAGAGACTCTAGGCGTGGGTTTCCCCCTAACCAGGACTCTCCCACCAGCGGGGCACCGCCCCAGCCGGGACAAGCTCAAGCTCCCGACCGGTCTCCCGGAATATGTGGAAGTGTAGTGCATGTTAGTGTAAGTGTGTGTGTAGGGACTCTAGGCGTGCGTTGCTGGGCGTAGGATTTGGGCCTGCGAGGGTGCCGTCCGCCCACCGCGTGGGGCGCGGGGCGGAGCAGGTAGCGCGCGCGGGCTGGGCTCATCCGCTGCGCCAGGGCCCACGCGGCGCCGCACAAAGGCGCAGGGCCGCGGGGCCGCGATTGGCCCTTGGTCCTATCACAACACGCGCGCGCACCCCACGCCGACACATTCCTCCTTCGAGTGGGGGCGCCCCGTTTGACACGGGAGCAAACGCCTTACAAATGGGCGACATAAAGCGACGGCCGGTCGCCGGTGTGTTGGGGCAACCAGGGCTCACAATAAGAGCAAACTACTGTAAGGTGTATCCTTCACTCTCATTTTGGGGCTATTTTTCGATTAATCAAGATTCTGTATGTGAGTACGTTCGAGTATGACTAGTTTGTTTGAGAAGCAACTTTAGATGACGTATTTGTACTTTTTGGAAGAGAAACAAAACAAATTGATTTCAGAATAAATTAATCAAATATTACTCGTATCGATTTTGGTAAAATATCCTGTGCATCCTCCACTCTCATTTTGGGGTTATTTTTCGATTACACGAGATGCTGGATTGAGTACGTTCGAGTATGACTAGTTTGTTTAAAAGTGGGGGCGCCGCCGTTTGACACGGGAGCAAACGCCTTACAAATGGGCGACATAAAGCGACGGCCGGTCGCCGGCGTGTTGGGACAACCAGGGCTCACAATAAGAGCAAACTACTGTAAGGTGTATCATTCACTCTCATTTTGGGGCTATATACACGAGATGCTAGACGAATACGTTCGTTTGTTTGAGAATAAACTTTAGATTACATATTTGCACTTTTTGGAAGAGAAACAAAACAAATTGATTTCAGAATAAATCAATCAAATATTACTCGTTTTGATTTTGGTAAAATATCCTGTGCATCCTTCACTCTCATTTTGGGGTTATTTTTCGATTACACGAGATGCTGGATGAATACGTTCGAGTATGACTAGTTTGTTTGAGAATAAACTTTAGATGACATCTTTGTACTTTTTGGAAGAGAAACAAAACTAATTGATTTCAGAATTCAAATTTATTTTCAGATTTCAAATATTACACGTTTTGATTTTGGTAAAATATCCTGTATAACCTTCACTCTCATTTTGGGGCTATTTTTCAATTACACGAGATGTTGGATGTGAGTACGTTCGAGTATGACTAGTTTGTTTGAGAATAAACTTTAGATGACCTATTTGTACTTTTTGGAAGAGAAACATAACAAATTGATTTCAGAATAAATGAACCAATTATTACTCGTTTTGATTTTGGTAAAATAACACAGATGACGCGTGGGCCCCATTTTTAAATTTTGAATTTAGAACAGTGTCTTGTCAGATGCACTCCCTCTGCTATTTCTTCTCCCATGTGTTTAGTTCAACACTTGGACAATCCCCAATCTATCTCTCGGAACTCTCCGCTCTGCCTGCCTCCACTCCTGACGATCTCACGGCCCTTTCCAGCCACAACGAACTTCCTCCCTCCCAGTCTCGATTCTTGCATCCTGAGGCAGCCTTCCTGGTTTGTTCGTACGCGCACTTTTCTTGCTACTTTCCCAATTCAGCCTGATTATCGTCCAGTCAGTTGATTATTCCTGTTGGCTTTTTGCGTCCGGCACCTCCCAGGGTTCTTCTGCACCGCGGCCTCCGGCGCCCTCGCCCGGCCGCCCCCGCCCCCGCCCTCGCCCCCGCCCTCGCCCCCGCCCTCGCCCTCACCCAGCCGCAGCCCGGCAACGCGGGATTCCATATTAATGTTCAGCCCCGGTGCAAACTTGGGCCGCGCAGTTCCGAGTTAGTTAAGCTTTGTAATATATCTGTAGAGCGCGGCGGGGGCGGGAAGGGCGGGCGGGGTGGGCGGGGCGGGCGGCGGGGGCGGTGAAGCAGGGGACAGGGACGAGCGGAGGGGGCGTGGTTGCAGGGACGGGGTAATTGGGCTCAGCGGGGTCCAGCGGACACTAAGCGCGAGTTGCGAAAA
Source organism: Teleogryllus occipitalis (assembly GCA_011170035.1). NCBI lineage: Eukaryota > Metazoa > Arthropoda > Insecta > Orthoptera > Gryllidae > Teleogryllus > Teleogryllus occipitalis. The sequence continues at coordinate 177,532 of BLKR01008984.1, read as the reverse complement.
TGTCGGAACTGCAGACCACAGGATGGGATGAAGACCAGTTAAATACGAGGTCAAGGAAAACAAAGTAAAATAGCATTCGTTCTTATTATCATTATCCGTATGTACATAATAGAAATGTGAAGACGAAAACTACTACACGTGTTCATAAGTTATTCTATCAGTAGTCTACCACTTGCTACATACATGTGCGTGTTGCCTTCTTCCATTTTGCGAAAAATCCTCAATAGTACAAACCTTTAAATATATTAAATAATAGTGTATTTCTTCCACTATTTTTTTTATGTTAGAGAATTTAAATTAATGTCAAGAAATATTTCATCATCAGCGAATAACGTTTTACGAAAACACCTAAGTTCAAATAATAATCAAAATCCCAATTTAATTTAGTTAATTTACAAGGCATGTTATTTCAAATTGCGACAAAAAGTACACATTAATGTTAAAATGAAATATGTACTCCCAACTACACGGGTAGAAGAAAGGCTTAGAAAACGACGGAATAATGTACACATTTTCCTTCCGCAACTATCGCGTAATAAATTAACCGAAACACACCAACAAAGCCTATAGCTTTCGTATTGATACGGTTTCTGTTTTACGCAGAATATTTCGCAGCGGTACTAATTAAATTCATAACTTTGGCTGTGCACATGGGGTGGGAAAACAAAAGAATACGATGAGGGAACATTGTATTGTGGGCGAGATGGTGGTCGGGCCCGGATTGGGAAGCGCAAACGAGAGCGAGGAGGAATATTTTGTAAGTTTTCCCGCGAGGGACTGTTTGCCGACAAAAAGTCTACCCCCTCTTGGCGGTTGCTCTGTGAAGGCGCAGTATTTTCTTTCATTAATGTAGGGGTGATACTGCATTAATGAAGAAGAGCGTTTTTAAGATATCTCCTTACAGTTTATGACTCGATAAGACTTTGGGGGAGTGAAATATTTACGTCCCTTGCAAAGAAGTTAACAAAGTGATGAGGAAGGATTCTAAGATTTCGTACGCGGAGGGGGCTTTTGTTGACTTTTTCCCCCGTGTGACAAAGAAAGTTTTCAGTTATGTTATCTCAGAATGAATTGATAAATCAACTACATGAATACTGTACCACCCGCTTTAGTTGAAAAAAAAAGTAACATGTTCTTCGTCTTAGAAGATCTCTGCACAATCCTGTTCGGCTTTGAACCAACCTACCACTACATCGCGGTAAAATAAATATGACAAGATTACATACGTGCCTGATGATGTGAACACATCTGTCGACGAAACGTTATACAACACATACAATAAACACCTTTAAAATTATTTTAATAGACATATCCAGCATTGATATGAACCCTTAATTGATTGTCTATAAGTTACCTACCAAAAAATATCCTAATTTTTCGGAGCATTAAAAACGCCAAGATATCATACCGAACCTGTATGCTTTTTATCAACATAAAAAACATATTTTTTAACAAAAATCTCAAAAAGTAAACGAGACATGCCGCAAACGGAAATTAACGGAAACCGCGTTTTAAGATTACAATGGAAATTGTATTATTTGACCACTAAATCCTTTTACTTAAAACTATTAATTGAAATATTTATCTAAAACCCTTTTTCTAGTTTCAACGTAATTTTTCTTATTTGTTGAAATAAAATCTGTTTTTTAATTTTTCGAGGGGGTACGTTTCAGCGTTGTCCTGGGCCCAAAATTCGTTAATTCTTAGTTTAGAGTACGGTTCACGTAAAAAAACAACTAGTCAAAAAAATCTCTTCGCTTTCGGTTCATTCTGTAGCAGTGCAATGTCTTGGCATACGTTTTGTCCCCGCCACATTGTAATGCCAAATTACTTTCAAAGGCGAGTTTTGTCGCTTCGCCCGAGTCCTAGTGACGACGTCGTTCGGGCCTTCGGCCCTCGCGTTCACTACAATCAACATTCAGTCCGCATTATTACCAATTCACTTTTATAAGAAAGCACTTCAATGGTTAACTTCACTCTCTGAAATTAATAAAATTGAAAATTCACTGACCATTGAAATGTTATATTTTTGACGCCATTTCATAACATTATTAGCGTCATCTTTTCGAAAATCGCCAAAGAACCACCCGTTCAAAACCTCCATTGCCAACAGACTCTAGTACTCAAACTCCTCAGTTGCAAACATATTGTGAAGAAAGCACACTAGAAGCTTTGTTTCGAAACGAATCCAACGAATAGTTCCCAGCGAACGAGAGTCGTGCCCTAAAATAAGAACCAGCCCCAAAATTGTGTATCTCGGGCAGAGGCGCCAGGAGGCCAACATGCGGTGGCGAGGAGACAGGCGGAGCACCGACCGCCGCGGGCGCCGCTGCCAGCGCCGCGCAGCGGAGGAGCCAATAATGAAGGCCGTGCTGCTCAGCCAGGACACGCGGAACAAAGAACTTTCACAAACATCCCGCGTTAATTATTTGATGCGCAGCGGCCGTGCAGTCGCGCTGTTCGGGCGGTGTTGTCTCGCGGGCGGCAGCGCTAGTAGAAGCGCAACCAGCCGGGTTTTGCTCACAGCCAGCGTCGGTCTGTCTCTGCAGTCACTCTCACCGAGACTGTTAGTGATAGTGATTCCGGAACTCAACTATTGAGGTCAATAGTCCAATCGATTGCGTGCCGAAATTAGATTGAATGATTGATTTTTTCGTGTTTCCGGGCACGCCAACTGCTTCGGTCATTACTCCCGTTCGTGTAGTGCATGTTTTTTCTCGGGAGTTGGCGGTGATCCTCCCCCGCTTGATGGCGAGATCCGGCGCCGACCTACCGTCGGCTAGTGGGGTTTCCCCCTAACCACGACTCTCCCTCCAGCTGGGCACCGCCCCAGCCGGGACAAGCTCTAAGCTCCCGACCGGTCTCCCGGAATATGTGGTAGTGTAATGCATGTTAGTGTAAGTGTGTGTGTAAGGGGAGAGGATAGGACAAGGAAGAGGAAGGACAGATTGCGCGCGGTCTGTGGCCGTTAGGGTACTCCTCCGGCCTTGCCTGGTGTTGATCGGAGAAACCACGGTAAACTACCGATCAGAGCAGCCGGCAGATAGAATTCCCCCCTCCTCTCACCGAGAGGTCCTAGATTCGAGCCCTGTGAGTGACAAGATTTTCGACACTAGCTTGAGAATTAGGTCGTATTCAGTCGCTGACTGGAAAATTCTAGCGACCGGCTGTTCTGGTCGATAGTTTCCCGTGATTTCTCCGATGAACGCCAGGCGAATGTCCGAGCTGTTCCCTAACAAACACGCCACGGACGCCGTCTGTCAGGAAACAAACGCGCTGTGGGCTGCGTGTCCAAGCCAGTGTTTTTTACCAACATTTTAGTTTCGATTTCAAAGACAGCTGTCGAGTATGTAATAGTTATTTATGCACCACATGCGTTATAATGGTTCTAATGATCGAGCGGCGAGAAATGCTCGAGAGCTTTTTGTCGCCCCAGATCATTAGAACGAGTCAACGCCCGTGTCACGTTCAATATTTTATTTTTTATTTAATTTTAATGATTCGGCTTTAATTTTTTACTAATTAACTATATGTTAACTTGACTTGGGTTGTCTTTTCGTTTTTTCTTCCCGTAATTTCCTTTATAAGATAACATGCAGCGTTATTCACATTTTCATATTTCCCTCGTAACTATGACCTTCTGGATCCCGGTAAGTTAAACAGTAAATATTGAGCTCTGTATCAAAGGCAATACATGCAGTAACCTGTCAGTAAAAAATTAAGTAATTTCATAATTATATGTTGCAAATATACAAAAATATATTTACAAATACCACGCTCTTCCGTAGATTTCAAAAGGTTTTATTTCTGTATTTATTACACAACCTCGTTATGCAGAAAATGGAAACCAAAAAAATAAATAGTTCTGCATAATAATAGTATTTACTATTTGATGAATTTACACACATTTCAAATAAGTGAATAAAATTGAATAAGAAAAAAATGTGCAATACACATTTCTGAATAATTTGACGCATGAAAACACGCGTTGGTTAGAACATCTATTCATGTTGTCAAATTTAGAACAGAATCTCAGAGTGTACTTACTTTTCTGATTTAATTTTTTAACTAGCCAATCGTTGTTCTATTTTAAAATTAACGTGAATAAATGTTTATATTCGTGTTGAAATGAGGACTATAATTTTTTACCAAAAAGGACTATTCACATATTTGGAAATTCTTTTTCCGTGTGGTGGTAAAACTCCTTGCATTTTTGTGGTCCAATTAGCGTATATACACAAAATCCTTTAATCGCAAAGAGTGCTTGATGTAGATGTTTCAATGCAATGGCACATGGTTGCAGCATAGCCTCTGCAGGTCGCCAGCTGGAGAAGCGAACGAATGCGGCAGGGGGTCAGCGCGGGCTGCGCTGCTTTGAGCTGCAGCTCATTATTTAACTTGGCGGCGGCCGCGCGCCGCTGGGACATGTTCGGCTGCGACCGAGGGGCGGGGCAGTGGCTGTTGCAGGCTTCGCCCCGCCCACCCCAGCCAGGCCCTCACCGCCCTGCCCCCCTTTCCACTCGCTCCCCTACAGCCCACCGGTCCCACCCGCCCCGCCCCGCTACAACCTCTCCGCCCCGGCCCGCGTGCCCCGTCCCGCTTGGCCTCCACACCCTGCCCTGCCCTGCCCCTGCCCCACCCTTCCCCGCCTCGCCACGCCTCGCCCCGCCTCGCCTTGCCTTGCCTAGTCCTGCCCCGCCCCGCCCCGCCCCGCCCCGCCCCACCACGCCACGCCACGCCCCATCTTGCCCCGCCCCTCCCCGCCTCGCCTCAGCCTCGCCACTACCTCGGCCCGCCTCGCCCCGCCCCACCTTGTCCCGCCCCGCCTCACCCCCGCCTCTCCGCGCCTCACCCCGCCTCACCCCGCCTCACCCCCGCCTCACCCGCCTCACCCCCGCCTCACCCTTTCTGCCTCACCTCAAGCCTCACCCCGCCTCACCCGCCATCCCCTGCCTCGCCCTGCCTCGCCCCGCCTCGCCCCGCCTCGCCCCGCCTCGCCCCGCCTCGCCACGTCCCGCCACGTCCCGCCACGTCTCGCCACGTCTCGCCACGTCTCGCCACGTCTCGCCACGTCTCGCCACGTCTCGCCACGTCTCGCCACGTCTCGCCACGTCTCGCCACGTCTCGTCACGTCTCGCCACGTCTCGCCACGCCTCGCCACGCCTCGCCACGCCTCGCCTCGCCTCGCCTCGCCCCGCCCCGCCTCGCTCTTCCCCGCCTCGCTTCGCCCAGCCCCGCTCCTCCTCGCTCCGCCCCCTTTCAACTCGCTCCGCTACACTACAGCCCACCGGTCCCACCCCACACCGCTCCAACCTCTCCGCCCCGGCCCGATCCTGCTCCGGCCCACTTGGCCTCCCCGCCCTGCTCCGCCCCGCCCTCCCCGCACTGCCCCACCTCGCTTCGCCTCACCTCGCTCCGTCCCACCTCGCTCCGTCCCAACTCGCTCCGCCCCGCTCCTGTCCACTCGCTCCGTCCCGCCCCACCCCGCCTCGGACCGCCCGCTCCCCTCCGCCCGTCATCACCCCCAGACAGCGCACCCCCTCAGCCCCGGGGGAGGGGGGGGTCGGAGAGCGTCCGCAATTCGCAGCTCCATCGACCGGCGGCGCGTCAAATGAAACTCGGACATTATGAGGGAATTGTTGCGCTCGAACGGATTAGGAAATTCACTTGGCGGGACAACTGAGACATGCATTTCTACTTACTCATTCCATTAAAAGCTTTAAAAATAGCAAAAACCAAGGAATCGAAGGGCAATGACAATGAGGACAGCGGCGAGGGCATCACGAGAGAAAAGAATGGCGTCAATGGAGAGAGAATGGACGATGAACGATGCTCAGGAGGTGAGAACGGCTGGAGGAAGGGATGGTGATGGGGGCACGCGAAAGCAGTGTACTTGTGAAGCTCAGAAGGGAAACGGAGTCTCCCAGACCTCACAGATGAGCAACGAAAGACTGCCAGCGCTCCGAGGAATCGTAAAGGTCCACCGCCGATTTTGTGATCCCGCCGACGGGGTGCGGTCGCGAGCTCTCAGCCGAGAATTCCACTCGCCTGTAAAGGCGGCTCCACACATTCGGCGAGTAGCGAGCGAGGGCTCACCGAATCCCGAGTAGTGAGGTTGGTTGCTATTGGCTGAGCGACGAACATTCGGTGCTGGCACTACCAATCGCGTGTCTGAGTTTAGAACACGTGAAAGGAAGCAAACATTTGCTGAGCACATCAGCTGCTCGGAATTGATCGAGCAGTAGGTCAGTTGTTAGTCGCAAGTCCGCCCAACATCTGACGCGGCTGTGTACAGAAATCACTCTTTCTCTCGAAAGGCGCCAAAACTTGCCAGTAATATCCGACGTTAACGTCTACTACGCCAAGATTGTTGCTAACTTCTACATAGAAAAAACAATAGAAGTTGCGATTCCAGTTGCGATTTCCAGTTGCGATTTCCAGTTGCGATTTCCAGTTGCGATTTCCAGTTGCGATTTCCAGTCGCGATTTCCAGTCGCGATTTCCAGTCGCGATTTCCAGTCGCGATTTCCAGTCGCGATTTCCAGTCGCGATTTCCAGTCGCGATTTCCAGTCGCGATTTCCAGTCGCGATTTCCAGGCGCGATTTCCAGTCGCGATTCAAGTCGCGATTCCAGTCGCGATTCCAGTCGCGATTTCCAGCCGCGATTCCAGCCGCGATTCCAGCCGCGATTCCAGCCGCGATTCCAGTCGCGATTCCAGTCGCGATTTCAGTTGGACCCCTGTCAACGCCGCCTCCTCCCCTCGGAGCAGAGGCATTTCATACGGCGGCCGAAGAACCGTACAAGTGTTTCTGTCGCAGACTCAACACCATGTCAGCCCTGAGAGCGGCCACGAGGGGGCGTCGCCTCCGAAACAGACACGCGCGCACGGGCCACCGCCCACCATTCAGCCTGCACCGCAGCGCTGTCCTAATGCATTCGGCGACGGGGCGCGCCTCGCCCCCCCCCCCCCGCTGCGGCTTCCATCGCGCTAACGCTGCGCAATTATTGAGCACCGCTGAGAGGTCAATTACACGCCACGGACGCTCGCCTCGCTTGCGCTCCAGCGGAGGTTCACCCTTGCTGGATTGGAGCTGCCGTCGCCGGCGCCACCGCCGCTCATAAAAATATAACGCGTCCGTTTTACGGTGTTCCCCGGCGGCGGGCGAGCCCTGCGGAATGCCTGCCCTCGGGACAACCTCCAAGGAGGGCGGGTGGGGTGGGGTATTACGCACGGAAGGGATACGATTGGTGGGCCTTGTTCCCGACATTGAGTGGCAGCGTTGAGCAGCGATTTATTATCTACGCACGTTTTCTTGAGCCCTCGCTTCGCTCGTTGCGCGAGGAGTGCCGTGACAACTTCTCGTAAGCTGAAGCAAATTAAAAAAAATGCCTATTGTTTCAACATTTCTTGTCGAATCGGCTGACGCTCATTGAACTAAATGGAGATTCGCGCGCCACTTCCGCTGATCCGTGTCCTGGGGCTCCGTGGTGGCTTTGATTGATTGATTGATTTTTTCGTGTTTCCGGGCGCGTCAACTGCTTTGGTCATTAGTGCCGTGAGCGGAGTGCATGTTTTTTCTCGGGAGATGGCGGTGATCTTCCCCTGCTGGATGGCGAGATACGGCGCTGACATACCGTCGGCTAGTGGGGTTTCCCCCTAACCAGGACTCTCCCACCAGTGGGGCACCGCCCTAACCGGGACAAGCTCTAAGCTCCCGATCGGTCTCCCGGAATACGTGGTAGGGAGTGCATGTTAGTGTAAGTGTGAGTGTAAGGGGAGAGGATAGGACAAGGAAGAGGAAGAACAGATCGCGCGCGGTTCGTGGCCCGTTTGGTAGGGTACTGCTCCGGCATTCGCCTGGTGTTGATCGGAGAAAGCGATCAGAGCAGCCGGCCGCTAGAATTCTCCTCCAGACACGAATGAAATCGACTTAGCTGAAGAGCTAGTGTCGAAAATCCTGCAGACGTCAGGACTCAAACCTAGGACCTCCCGGTCAGAGGCGCTGCAGTGACATCAGTTGATGCACTGAGCTACCGCTCCCGGTGCGGGGAGAGGAGGGTTTAGTTACTTTGACAACGAATTTTAAATAAAATTTGTAGTTTGTTTTTCGAGGAACAGTAGTTTCTATTACATGGGAGCGAACATTTCTGGTTATCAGATTTTGTCCACAATGCTCGTTGCTATGATCCATTTTTAACTCAGCTAATGTCGCCAAGGGAGTGAGGGTGGGAATTACGGGGCTCACGAAAATGTGCGCGTATAATACAAGGGTATATATTCCGATTTAAAGATAGAGGCATCTCAAGACCATGAACTGGCCGGAGAAGGGGATACGAATCGGGAGCTTCGTTACGATTTAAAGTTTTGGTATGAAGCTGCCGATTGGATGGCAATGTTCCCCTCTTCTTCCAGCTCGAGTCTTTGAGGCGCCACTACACATAAATCGGACTATAGGCGTGGTGGGCGGATATGCGCACAGTGACATCAACTTCCGGAGGCTTGGAAATAAAAACTATCGGAACATTTGAGCAATGGGAATGTGGTCTGCGAGGACTGGGACTGAATGCCAACAAGCCGCAACATTCGCATCGAGGACGCGAGCCAGTGTTGCCGTATCCTCGTAAAAGGCAATATAACAAAAACAGACAATTTGCAACGCCATGTACAGTTTCTAATAAAATTGAACTGATTCATTTTAGACTGCGAAATGATTAATCTTAGTCAAAATGCAATAAACCTAAAATAAAATGTTTCTTTTGTATTACTTATGATTATTTCAATTCATATTTTTACCTGCCTCTGTTTTGTGAGGTAACGCATTTTTAAATTAATGGTAGCATCCGTTATATGAAGTCTGTATCTCACTACTTTCTTTGTTGAATGTATATCACACACATACACCCCTTCAAACGCTTTCAGTGCGTTACTTCTGGGTTTTATTACAATTACATCGCCCGTGCAAAAAACGACTTATTAAAACAAGAAAATGTTGTATATTCATACACTAAAAAGTCCAAGAATTTAGTTTAAAATTCCGGCTAAAAACCAACAAGTTAAAATGACTCGCGAATAAACGCTTCAGAGAACACACCCTTTTCTTACCGCACAAGTCACTTTTGCCACCGCTATCACCTCCTCAACCCTCGCAGATATGACAGCCACCTTCGCTCCAGCCTCCGTCCGTTCTCCTCCAAACACAGCGGCGCCTCCATCGCTGCTAAACCTGTAGTGTCACTGACGAGTTCCATTGCCTCTCAAACGCTTTAAAGCTCCCACAGACCGGCGCGGTAGATCCGCAGCGTGTGCGGCGCGGAAAGTTCCGAGCTAGACGCGGCCGCAGAATTCGCGAGACCGTTCACACCGGAGCGTCAATTTTGAGTCAGCGTTTGGTGACGGTTGGCCAGACCGCTCGACTCAGACGGGAGCGAACACTCCCGTACACGGGCGGACGTCCACGAAACTAGAGCTGTAGCGGAAGAAACGCGTCTGACTGCGTTACAAATTTCTCCGCCGATTAAACGTCGCCCATCCGTTGCCGCGACGCTGAGGTCTGAACCTGCTTATGAGGCAACACGTGACGCGAAACTTCCGCTGCGGTGAATCCGCGTAGGCTGCGGATCTTCCGCGTCGGCCTGTGATATCCTCTACATCGGTTTCCTTCTGCCCTACGTCGCATTCTCTTCGTCATCCATCTTCGTCATCATCGAACCCCTTCCCACTTCTTCAGGCCTAGCCCTCGCACCCATCTACGAAGGCAGGGCTCGCCGTTTACCTAAGGCGCGTTTCCAACGCGTGTCAACGGTGACTGTTCGCTGTTGGCGCACCGTCGCGGTGCCCACAGGTTTGGCTTGCGGTGCCAGACACACACACAGCAATTTCTGCGACTTCGCATCTGTCTTCTCTTCTACAAGACGTCCTCTCTCTCTCTCTCTCTCTCTCTCTCTCTCTCTCTCTCTCTCTCGGCTTTGGCAGTCCAATTCCTTGAACCGTATGACCTGCAAGCGGCGCTATTTCTATAAGGGAAATTAAATCTATTCGATTTACAAAATTGAAGAGAAAAATCGGAGCTATTTTGAAAAGGTTTTGGGGGCTTCGTGTACAGTACCTCCAAACATTAAAATATTTGTTTTAAATTCAAGGGTCAGCGACATAATGCCAGATCAATTGAGGGAAGTCAAATTTGGGACACCTGAAAAATTGTCATTTAGAAGAGGAAGGTTTTGACGTGCGTGTAGCAATTTATTTCGCGATCAAAGGTAGTATGCTTTTGTCCATATAACTTGACTTTGGTCTACCCACCTTAATGAAAATATTACAGTTATCGTCCGATCTGCTGAAAATTACTACCGCACGAAGTCAGAATTGCCCATCATCTTGTCGCATCCACTAACTCTCGGTCTTCTTCACTATCTTCCATTTACACGCGTTCCAAATTCACTGCCCTTGCCATTAGTTAGTTAATGCCTTATTTTACGTGGCGAGACTCGGGCCATGAGGCCAGCTCCTACGTGTATCCACGCAAATGTCGCTACGCCATCCTTTCCTTTCACCACCTAGCGGAGAAAGGAGATATTATCTTGGGAGACGAAACGGACGATTTTCAATGAAGCTCAGATGCTTCTTTCAGGTTTGAGGCTCTTTTACATGCAGTAAATCTATTACATGGGACATCCGGCTTTATTTCCCCTCCAAAGGAAGGCGTACGAAGGATTTTTTCGCCCTTAAAAATCTACGGCTTTGATCGGATTTGAACCCGCAAACTTAGGTACAACAGCACGGTATGGTAACCGAATCCTCGACTGCCGAATCCGCATTCCTATACACTCATTGCCATTCCCTTCATTCCTTCAATTTGCAGCCCCATCGCTGCCCAGCGACACGCTCTCTCCCGCGACTTCCGACCCGGAGCCGGGCGTCGTCCTCACCGCCTCCCCCCCCCCCCACCCGGAGCGAGTGCGCGCGTTGCTGCGCGTATGTTTAATTTCGGTTTTATGTCTCGGTTTATGGGACGCGCAGATTAAACTGGCTTCTACTTCCATCGCTTTTTTCCGGCCCTAGATGCGGCATTTACGGCAGTATAATGCGGATCAATTTAAGATGATCTAGATTATACGATAATATCGGAATTTCGAGTTATTTCATGTTTAATTAACTTGTTAGAATTGACATTAAAATTTATAGTACATGATGAAATAATTTACGTGTTAATACAAAGGAACGCTATTACGATATCACACGGTACACGTAATATTACAGAATTTAATTTCTATGTAGAAAGAAAATTTATTTTTCCTTGAGTTCCATATTTATCAAGTGTTTTATGAAGAGAATATAAATGAAGTAAATAAAACAAAATTTGTTCACAGTAAACTAGTATAATTTGCTAATTATATTTGTGAGAATAGAGTTTCGAAGTTAACCGTAACTCTATATCTTCGTGTGACGCTGAATGAGACAATTCCAATATTAATAATATTAATAATAATAATATTAATAATATAATAATAATAATAATAATAATAATAATAATAATAATAATAATAATAATAATATAAATAAATTTATTGAAAGAATTGTTTTAGGTACGTAAAGGAGAATTGTTCAGATTTTTAGTAGAAACGTAAAAAAATAGGTATTTATTCGAAGTTTGAAATTATTGTAATTTTACCAAAAATATGTTTTGCAAACGCACAGTTCCAATTGGCCTGTAAACATTTCAGGTGTCTCATTTCTCCTTCATATTACCCGACAATCATCAATATTGTCAGGACTCTTTCACAAAATAAGCTTTCAATGATGAATTTACCATCCATAATTCCATGATATAGCAAGAAACTAAGAACCTACGAGTCTGACACCGCAAAATAACAGTTTGACTCTCTTCAACGAGTATTTCTGACGTACTCTGCCACTAGTACTTAGTCACCAGACATGTCCACTCATTTCTATTTGTCAAGTTCCTGTCCTGCGTGAAACATTCACCAATTTATTTGACCGAGAGGCTCCGTCACAAATTACAACATTCATTTCCATCTCCTCGTATTACTGTTTTCAGTGCTGCTCATACGCATGTAATTTTATATATTACGCGTCCTTCACGGAGGGAGGTGGTAATGAGGATGGAGACAGGTAGTCCCCACAACGTGGGGAAGTGGGCCGGAGTAGCCTGGATCGGCAGCCTCCGCCTGGATTGATTGATTGATTGATTGATTTTTTCGTGTTTCCAGGCGCGTCAACTGCTTTGGTCATGAGTCCCGTTAGTGTAGTGCATGTTTTTTCTCGGGAGGTGGCGGTGATCTCCCGCTGGATGACGAGATCCGGCGCCGACCTACCGTCGGCTAGTGGGGTTTCCCCCTAACCAGGACTCTCCCACCAGCGAGGCACCGCCCCAGCCGGGACAAGCTCTAAACTCCCGACCGGTTTCCCGGAATATGTGGTGGTGTAGTGCATGTTAGTGTAAGTGTGTGTGTATGGGGAGAGGATAGGACAAGGAAGAGGAAGGAAAGATTGCGCGCGGTCCGTGGCCCGTTTGGTAGGGTACTGCTCCGGCATTCAGCTGGTGTTGATCGGAGAAACCACGGACAACTACCGATCAGAGCAGCCGGCCGCTAGAATTCTCCTCCAGACAGCGACTGAATTCGACCCAGCTGAAGAGCTGCCGCCGCCTGGAGGGGGCGTGGTGCGCGGGGGCTCCAATCCTCCGCGGGCAGCGCAGCGCAGCGGCGCACGTGCCGCCCATCGATAGCGCGGTTACGACCGGCGGCGGCGGCGGCGGCGGGGGCGGCGGCAGCGGCACCGTGTTCCGCGCTACAATACGAGCGCGGCCACGCCACCTGCGCGCCACACATCACTCGCGCCGCCACCTGGCCCCCCAGCGCCCCCCACCACCCCGCCCCCGCCACGTCCCCCCCCAGCCACGCCCCCGCAGCGCAGTGCGTCCGCGGACTTCCTGGCCGCCGACGCTGCGGCGCCCGTCGGCTCCACCGCAGCCGCCAGCCGGCGCGCCGCCCCGCCCTCGCCGCCCCCGCCCCCGCCACGGCACGCCCCCGCCCCGCCGCCCCGCCCCTCCCCGCCCCCGCCGCAACCGCCCACCTCCCCGCGGGTGGCGCTCTGGTCGCCCGCGCAGCGCACGAGACAGACCGCGACGGCGCAACGATGAGGTCAAGCCGCCGCTCGTTCTTTTACACACTGAATGAGTTACTTTGTCGTGTCCAGTTTCAAATCATTTGTCCCATTAAATATTTGTTGTTTTTTTTCTCCATTTTAAATCTTGACAAGAATAAATACAGTGCCAAAATTAAATTATATGCAGTTTAATCAAATATAAACTTCGCTCAACATTAATCTATTACCTGCTAAAAAATTGCATTTCATAATATTTTGAAATCATTTTTCTTAAAGAAGTTTTGGTTCATAACTGTTTCAATATTTTAAAGGTTAATATTTTTGTATTATTACAGTTAATAAATACAATAATTACCCGAGCATTTGTAAAAAAAAATCCGAAACATCCTTTGTTTTCAACATTTGTTTTATTTTTTGCAATTTTCTTTCTAACATAATAAATACAATGAATCCGCGTACAATTTGGTTATTCCTGATTCAACAAAAAAGGCGCGATGTTCACAAAACGCAATACACTTTGGAGATATACAGAAAAAGTGACTTCTCTCTAAACAAAAGGCTAACCTCCGCCACTTGCTTGGGGTTTTAAGTTTGAAAGGTCGCATATCAAGAAAATATCGTGCCACCTCAGAAAGAATATCAAAAGCGGTGAAAGATCGTGATGGCCTTCTCGGAAGAGACCCGCCAGAAAGGACCGCGTTGCATAATCCTATCAGGGCTCCCAACTTTACAGTCTCCGCTTTATTCTGGCCCTCCTTCGATCACCGCATCCGAGAGCGAAATCAAACAAAGCTCCCAAAGTATTTACAACACGGCTACTCTCATACGTCATCGATATTCAAGGCAATGAAAGGCAAGTACGAAGAGAAGGAAAAAAATAAAAGCAATATCCTAGCGAAAGTTTACCGTAGGCCGCGCTCAGCCCCACTTTATATTCTCTCCTTATCCTTCACGCAGCCTCCTTCCTTCGCCAGTACATACTTTGTTATGGTTATTTTATAACTTGTACAAAACTTTTCATAGCAATAAATCCACACTTGTGAGGCTTTTCCCACTCTATATTCATGTACCGACGCCCACCTGAAAAATCCGGAGACGCACACATTGCGAGAAGTTTTCAACGCGAGGGGTCGAGGGAGGGGGTTGAGGGAGGGGAAGGGGTGGTGAAGGGTCGAAGGGAGGGGGGGCGCTCGCCACCGGTGGCCCCGAAACAGAGGCTGCGTGGATTCGTATAAAAGAAATTCCCGGCCTCCTCCAGTTAAAAGCAATATTTAGTATGAGAAGTCACGCCCCGGCGGCGGCCGTAGCACGCTATTTAAATATTAAGTGGCTGTGTAAATTCTAGCTGGCGGGAGAAAAAAAGAGAAAACGCTGAGGGGAATACCCGAGGTAAAGAACGATCAGGAAACTCGTGCGGCCTATCGACCCAGTGGGATTCTGCTCAGCATTATGCCCAGACTCGAAGGATTGTACGGGGACACGGAATATTTTATTGGAGACGATACAACTTGAATCAACAACTATATTAATGTGAGTAAACTAATTAACTCTCATTTATTTGCCATGTTCTCTCTGTTTTTTATTGTAAAGGAATACACATATCATATTACGCGGTTTAACGACTGTTTCCCCTTTTCGTTCGCTCTGAGCAATATTGCCGGAGGTCATATCAGTGTGAACAGATATATCCACCACCATCACCACGTGTTAACCTTTTAAAAAGAGATTTAACCGGAGTAAGAAATAACGTAGACAATCAAGTACTTAAATAATACTTATAGAGGTTTATAATAAATAAGCGACTATTTAAACTATTTGAACGTACATATTTTTCATGTTACTTCTTGACGTTTCCAGAAAGTTTCCGAACGAAAATTTAAATAAATTTTACAAGACATAACGTTGAAAAATTGATTAGTTAAAGACTTTAGCAGATTCTTTTAGTAAGAATTATTATTAATTACCAGTAGTTGGCCCATTGCATATCAGTTGTTGGATATTTCTGATCATCAATTCCCACACATTTGTTACACATTGTAGGCTTATATTTTGCCGTTAGTGATGGAAGCAAAATGTTGATAGAAGCAAGGTAAATGTATGTTGAGTTTATATGATTGTTTTGATGTGTTCGTTTATATGATATTGGTGAAATGATTGCGACATTGTATTGTAGTTTATAAGCGTCAAAACAGCCAGCGGAGGCGCAATTCAAGTAGCGATACAGAATAAACGAACAGAATAATTCAGAGGACGCGAGGGCGAGGGCGAGGACGTGGGCGAGGGCGAGGGCGAAGTCCCTCGCCCTTGCTCTCAGGGCTTAGGGGGGAAGGGAGGTCTGCAAACGTGGCTTCTTCGGTCAATGCAGCGGCCAATTGATGGTACATCTTTGGCGAGTTTCGCGTGACGGAATGGTCAACTGACACCGACACCGAGCGCGTGCCGACATCATGTTGAACTCGCGGCGAGGACGTGCCCAGCGGCAGCCAATGGCGATGGGGAGCAGGGTGGCTCATACGTCAATCAAAACGTGAAGGCATGCGCAGAGAACGGTTTTTTTACGCAGTTCACGTAGAGAATCCGAAGCCAAGTGCATCCATTCCTGTGACTCGCAAAATCCGCTGCTATTCCGGCAGGTAATCATCTCTCTTCCTTCACAAAGCCCACCTTTCTCCCCCTACAACATACGCTAAGGCGAACGCACCTTCCCAGTCTCGGGGATAGACGCGCTTTAGTGTGGCGGCACGGCGGGGCTTTTCCCAACCATCCTCCTCGAGAGGGGAATGGGAATGGATGTGTATGAGGCAGGAGTGTGACTATGTGCCAGGGGGGTTCGCTCCGTAAAAGCCCTATGAGCTTCTACGACCGTCACCTGCCCGTCACCAACCTGCGAAAAGGGGCAAGCGCCTCATGGGCTTAGGAGATACCAGCGGCAGAAGGCAGAAAGGTACTAAAAGTGTACATGTAGACTTTCAAGGTACAAATATATTCAGGTGCTCCACAGACACTTCGCCGCCGCAATGGGCTTCCGAGGCATTGCGGTGTAAAGTCGTCGAGGCTTGGGTCAAGGTTCGGTAGCGTGTAAAAAGGCAACGGTGTTAACTGGGAGGCAGGGAGCATGAGCTGGTGACGGAGAGGTTAAGCTGTCGTTGAAATACAGGATGATTAACTTACTCTTGCAGTCTAGTTTTGCGCAACGTGTTCATCCAGTTAAGATGCCCAAATGTCGTACAGTTCAACAATCTTCGAACACAAAACCGTTCCGTCTCGCAATACGACTCTAGACGAAATAACCAAGTCGACCTAAACAGAACGGTTTTTCAAATAAATAAATTAATTGCTGTTTCTGGGCACGTCAACTCCTACGGTCGTTAGCTCTGCGAGTGAAGCGTATATTTGTATCCCCGTAGGAGTCGTCGCTGCTGGATGATGAGATCCGGTGCCGACCTACTTGCCGACCTACGCCGACTTGCATGGAATTCCTCCTCTAGGTATTTCCTCCAGCGAGGCACCGCCCCAGCCGGGACAAGCTCTAAGCTTTTCCGACTGCTCTCCTGACATGTATGGGAGCATACATATATTTGTGTGTATGTTAAGAGGACAGGACAGAACAAGGAAGAGGAAGGAAAGATAGCAGCGGTCTGTGGCCCGTTTATTAAGGAACGTCTCAGAGCATTCCCCTGGGGTTCGATAGACCAGGGCAAATTACCCATTACAGAAGATGGCAGCTAGAATTCGCCTCCAGACAGTGGCTGAATAATCCCAAAATCCACTGCCATCTAGGACCTCTCGGTCTGAGGAGCTTTCTTTTTTTCGGCAGAGCAAGTTTGTTTAACACAGATAACAACATGGGTACGTTATTCTATTATTATTATTATTATTATTATTATTATTATTATTATTATTATTACTATTATTACTATTATTACTATTATTACTATTATTATAACTATCAATTGTAGAAACTAAGTTCATTAAAAAGAATTTCCTCAAGAGATATAGGCTTGTATTTCGATGCCTCAATTCGTCTGAAAAAAAGAAAAAAAACTGTAGGGTTTCCCAACGTTTTCACAGCCTGGGAAATTCAGCCTCCTGACGCGGCACACGCAGAGGCTAGGACGAGTGCGCCACCCAATCTGGGAATTTATTACTGGCGACTGCGACTTAAACGAGCTTTAGTGTTCCTTCTCTTTTAGGCTCCGATCCTCGGATATTAACAAAAACACTGTTTCACATAATGTTTTTGTAAATGTTTCCGACCTCATCAGGACGCTTCTTCATTTGGGATGCAGAATTAACGCTATTCGCCCGTCCGGGCTCCGCCCACTCGCCCCTTAACTTGCGCCGGGCTTAACGGATTAGTGTCTTTAAAGTGTCTTAAAGTTTTAAGGGCGAGGGACAGGCGGGCGGGGGCGTCGGCGGATGATCCAGTGGCGCGCACTTCTTAGTTAACAATCAATTACCAGCGGGCGACTGGCGGGGCCGCAGGGAAGGGGAGGGAAGGGGAGGGAAGGGGGGAGGGGACGGAAGGGAGGGGAGGGAAGGGAAGGGGAGGGAAGGGGAGGGGTGGCAAGGGGAGGGGGAGGGAAGGGGAGGAGAGGGGTGGGATGGGATGGGGAGGAGAGGGGTGGGATGGGAGGGGAGGGGAGGGAAGGGGAAGGGGAGGGGAGGGGCGACCCGACGCGTCGCGGGGCCAGGCGCGCAAGTTGGCTTCGCGGCCCAGAGATGGCGGCGGAGGCTTAACGACACAGACCTTCACCTCCCCCCTCCACATCGCATTGTGCGCTGGCTAAGCGAAGCTACGTATTGTTCAGCAAACTGCCTGTGGACAATCCTTTTAAGCATGAAGAATGCAATTGAAACAGCATCACAGGACTTGACCAAAACCCGTGACATCACAGTGGTTACATTCTTGACCAAACCCGATCCTATAAAATTATAATAATCAAGACAACTTTGTTAATATTAAATTTTGGGTTTTAACTATGTATTACCCTTAGGATACACAAATTTTGACACTACGTACTACATGAAATATTTATCGAGCACTTTGCAGTAAATAACAAACTGAGATTATTTACGTCTCAATTATTGTCGCCACAAGGGACAGCAAACAAATTTGATAACGGATTTATTTATTTATATTAATAATCTCAGTAGTTTTAATACATAAATAAGGCACACAAAGTCTTTCGGTGTAACGTCACTGTTTGCTCACACTTCATTTCCTGCACACATCCAATACAAGACTTCGTCGACTTCTCCGCGACAATGAAACGAACCGTTCAGCTGAATGACCTTTCTCCCCGCCTGGAGGTGACGAACACGAGCCCCTTCAGCTCCGGGCTAAACCTCTCAAAACAGAGTGTCCTCGGGGGGGGGGGGGGGGGGGGGGGGGGGGGCATTGACGAGGCGTCCAGCTGCAAACACTCGGACGGAGCCCTCGCGTCTTCCCGTCCGGCGGCGACCGCCCCTCGCTGCTAATTCCTCCCGCAAAGCCACCGGACGAGCCACATCCGTGTTTGCCTTGCGCCAACCCGCGAGCCCGGCCGCCCATTCACTCGCCAGCTGCGCCTGACAGTTACACGCATTTCCCACGCTCAATACAGACCCAAAGAAGATTAACTCAAATCCGCGGGCCACCCGCATGCATTATACATAAAAGTACGCGCTGGACGGCCCACAACGGACGATGTCCGGGGCAACGAAGAACTTCGAGGAGGGGGAAAATGACGGAAGAAAGGCGTAGGAATAATACACAAAGTAAATGTGAGATAGTATATCGATGGAATTCGCCAACACACGGCTTAAACGTAATATTAAATGACTATTATCACACTTAGAATTCGCAACGATACGCGAAAATATGGAGATGTCAGATGGCGGAGAGGTCAGATCATTAGATATGATTTTACTAGAAATAGAAATCTTTCAACGTGGGAACGATAAAGACAATTACAAAAAGGGAAAACGAAATCTTGCCAGAGAATAGCTCGTTAAATGAAAACAGAAGACAGATTTGAATATTATTTCAAGTATAAAGAAATTAACTCAATTATTTTCCCTCAGTTGCATCTATGACATTGTACAATGTCTCCTGGGAGAACGAGGGATATTAAAAGAACAATACAATGGATACTTAACTATATATGAAAACCAAATGCCGTCGACAGTTTACCCATTAAACTGCATAATAGCAATTTATTTCTTTCCACAATTTTCGACACAAGATTACTTGCCTTGATTCATTTATTTTCCATGCGAGTAAATCGACTTTAATTACACGTAAAGTATTAGCACTATTGAAATTCAAATTGATGTTGCAAAGCAGTTGCTAAGAATGCCACGCGTTAGCATATCCACAAAAGCTCGCAGTGGGTCGGCGACATTCCGACGGAAGCATATTTCAGCTTGACGCCGCTGCCGCCGCCGCCACCCCCGCCACCACCGCCGTAGCCGCCCCCGCCGCCGCCACCGCTCCTGCCGCCGCCGCCGCCCCGCCGCCCCGCCCCCGCCGCCGCCCCCACCACCGCCGCCGCCGCCATCCCCGCCGCCGCCGCCGCCCCCCCCGCCGCCGCCGCCGCCACCGCCGCCGCCCCCGCCCCACCCCTGCCGCCGCCCCGCCGCCGCCCCCGCCGCCGTCCCCGCCCCCGCCCCGCCGCCCCGACCGTCCCCCTCCCCGCCCCGCCCCGCCACCGCCGTCGCCCCCGCCCCCGCCGCCGCCACCGCCCCCGCCCCCGCCGCCGCCCTACCCCTGCCGCCGCCCCGCCGCCGCCCCCGCCGCCGCCCCCGCCGCCGTCCCCGCCCCCGCCGCCGCGGCGCCTCAAGATGTCGGCTGGCAGCGTCGCGGCGCCCTAATTCGCGAGGCCTTTGTGAGGCGCGGCGCCGAGCTCCGCGCGAGACGTCCTCAAATATTTGCGCGGAATTTCAGCGGAACGCCGTGGGAAGAACACTTCGGCGAATGTCATCGCGATAAGTAATTCATGGCTAAAATAGACCTTTCGGCAGTGCAAATAAGGGGGAGGGCATTTATCGGGGATGTGGCGCCGAATGCTTGCATGCACACCCTCGCCGGGGGGCGGCAGGCGGTGGGAGGGCGACGGTGGAGACATGTTGGGCGATAAGGAGCATGAGAATAGCAATTCAGAGGGCGATGGGGGTTGTCAAAAAATTTTCGAAAACTACGAATGGGAATGAATTTACAGGAAGGCGAGTGAAGTGTTAGCTAGTTTCATGAATGACAGACATGAATGGAGATGGAATGAGAAAAGCAATAGAATAACGATTTCCATTGAATGATTAGTGATTCCGGGTGCGTCAACTAATTAGGTTCTTATTCCCGTAAGAGTAGTGCATGATTTTTTCCTCGGGAGGAGCTGTGATCTTCCCGCGCTGATGGTGAGATCCGACACCGACTTTCCAGCCGACTAGCGGGGTTTCTCAAACCAGATATCTCCCATCAGCGGAGCACCGCCCCAGCCGGACAAGCTTTAACCTTCCAATTGGCCTACCGGTATGTGTGGTAGTGTAGCGGATGTAAGAGGTGAGGAAAGAATAAGGAAGAGGAAGGAAAGATCGCGCGCGGTCCGTGACCCATTTGTCAGGATACTGCTTCGGCATTCGCATGGTACGCATCGGAGAAACCACGGTGAACTACCGATCAGAGCAGTCGGCGGCTTAATTTTTAGATTTGTCTTCGTTCCTATTGGAGAGCTTGGCACAGCGGCCAGTGGGAAGAACGACCCGGAAACTTGCTGGGTAGCGGGGCAGAGTAGGACGAGGTTGGGCGGGGCGGGGCGAAATGAGACGGGTCGAGGCGAAGGGAGGCGGGGCGAGGCGGGGCAAGGCGGGGCGAGGCGGGGCGAGGCGGGGCGAGGCGGGGCGAGGCGGGGCGAGGCGGGGCGGGGCGGGGCGAGGCGAGGCGAGGCGAGGCGGGGCGGGGCGAGGCGAGGCGGGGCGGGGCGAGGAGAGGCGGGGCGGGGCGAGGCGGGGCGAGGCGTGGCGTGGCGGGGCGAGGCGGGGAGAGACGGGGCGGGGCGAGGCGGGGAGAGACTTTTTTGCGACTCGTGTTTAACGAGTATTTTTAATGCAACAGTCCGCCACACAAGGCCACGCAGTGCTCTCCCTGCTAACGGGCCCTCAGGCAAAGAAAGCTAAGCAAAAAATCTAAATTACTCAAAAAATGCTTATCAAACATAGAACAATATGTATATCATTGGATTCGTTTTCTTACCCTCGTAATGATGGTCTACAAATATACGTATAGTTACTTTTGAAAAAACTATAAATATTTCTGAAAAATGATAAAATAGAAATACATGAATGAATTAGCCACATTCCCTCACGCTCTTCGTGAAAACGGTATTGTAATAACTTGAACCTTTGAAAAACTGCATGATATGCTGAAGTTACGTGACTCAGCTCAGCTTACGTGACTATGTTGATTGATTGATTAGGGTTTCCGGGAACATCAACTGCTACGGTCTTTGTCCCGTAAATCTAGTGCATGCTTTTATCTCGGGAGGTGTGTGTGTGTGTAGGTGGGATGAGGAAGGATGAAGGAAAGTTCCCTGCCCGATGACATACGTAGGGAAATCGTAACCTATATGATTAAGCCGACAGAAGCGCGCTTCACGGGAAACCGAGCATGCGAGGGCTCGTCCCGCCCTGGCGGCGCCCCGCCGGGCGGTGGCAGGGCTGCGGTGCCACGCGCCGCGTCCCGTCGCGCCGGTCGATAGAGCTTTGGTTTCGGCCGAAGCAGCTCCCGCAGGCTGCAGTTTTATCTCCGGCGGCTCTCCGCCCGCACGCGCTCCCTGCCTCGCTCGCGGCCCACGCGGATTCTATGTACATATATAAGCGGCGGGGGCGGGGCGGGGCGGGGCGCCTTCCTGGCTGTTGTATTATGCATTTTGATGTCGAGTTAGAGACCAATGGTGCCCTTGGGAATTATCACGGCCAACCCAGCGGAAAGCTAACAAGCTGTACAACACTGCGGAATGACGAGGAGACACGCGGGGCTGTAGAAAAGTGCGACGCGATGCGGGCGGACGGACGGACGGACGGACGGACGGATGGACGGGCGCGCGGAGGCCGACACAGAAGGGGAGTGCGGGCCCGCGCTCAAGCTGCGACGAGAGAAGAGAAGAGAGAAGAAAAGAGGGAAGGGAAAAGAGAAGAGAAAATAGAGAGAAATGAGAAGAGAAACGAAAAGAGAGAAGAGAAGAGAAAAGAAAAAAGAGAAAAGAGAAGAGAAGAGGGAAGAGAAAAGAGAAGAGGAAAGAGAGAAATGAGAAGAGAAAAGAAAAGAGAAATGAAAAGAGAAAAGAAAAATGAAAAGAGAAAAGAAAAGAGAGAATAGAAGAGAGAATGAAAAGAAAATGGAAAAGAAAAGAGGTGACACGAAAAGAGAACTGAAAAAAGCGAAGAGAAAAGAGAGAAGAGAAGAGAAAACATAAGAGAGAAGAGAAAAGGGAAGAGAGAAACGAAGAAAGAAAAGGGAAGAAAGAAAAGAGAAAGAATAGGAGAAGAGAAGACAGAAGAGAAGAGAGAAGAGAAGAGAGAAGTGAAGAGAGAAGAGAAGAAAGAAGGGAAGAGGGAAGAGAAGAGAGAAGGGAAGAGAGAAAAGAGAAATAATAGAAGAGAGAAAAGAAGAAAAGAAGGAGACCCGGAGAGGAAAAGTCAAAGAAGCAGTGCTGGGTGATGGAAATAAATGTTCTATTTCGGCTCCATGGATCTTCACTTCAGACTCCCCCATTAGACGGGTGGGTTAAAGTTTGGGTTATCTATTTGTACTTTCTTAACTTTTCATGGCCCATAATTAACTTACGCGGATCGCAGTTGCCGATAGCTCATGAGGGCGGCTCGGAAAACCTTGTCCTCTTCAATGTGTCACTACGGACCACGAATCGCCTTCTCGATCAAATCGCAAATGATCCGTGAGCCAAAGTTGTCCAAACTAAAATAATAAACAATTACTATGAAAGAAATATATACGTGGGTATGAACGAGTAGCCTTTACAAGGGATATAAGAACGTAATCTCGTAATAATAAGTGCACTTGTACTTACGATCTTTACACTGTACAAGTAGAGAGGGGAAAATTGGATGGAGAAGACAATTTCTGACATCTTACGAAAGTAAAATTATTGACTTACCATGCCCTTCTTGTAAATAAGAAACATAGCCTCTCTTTATATCATGTTTGCTTTAGAGTCCAGAAAATTGACAATGAAAATATGTGCAGCACATTTCCATTAGCTAATACGATCATTGCTTTTTATTAAGTAATGTGAAATGTTAGTTATCATTGTTTCCGCCCGAACAACTTAATTATAATTGTGTAAATGTAAATATTTAAGTAGTTAGGCAGAACAGCAAGCCTTACGGCCCAAACCTCTCCAGAAATAAAGACATTATTATTATTATTATTATTATTATTATTATTATTATTATTATTATTATTATTATTATTATTATTATTATTATTATTACACTAAAAGTAAAAAGAAACCCTCATACAGAGGTCGAAAAAGAAAGGAAATAAGTATGAACAAGAGACGTATGAATACAAAATAATATTTACCAAAGAATTACCACTTTTTGATACACGTCCGTTTCAAAATCATCGCATTAAGCAATCCATACACAAACGGCCGGCAGGAAGATCTGCCTAAAGCACCGCGAACACGCGTGCGCACGCACAAGAGCAAGTGTGAGCGAAGCGGGTGCGGGGGCGGGGGCGGTGACAGGCGCAAACGGGCAATGCGAGAACAAAAGAAGCCTGCAAGGTGGGCGGGGGCGGGGGCGGGCGCGTGGTGCCAGCGAGCACGTGGGCGCCCCCCCCCGGGGGGGAGGAGGGAGGGGGGCGCCCTTCGAGATCGATCCCGCTGCCGCCCGTCGCGTCGCGTCGCCCCCTCTGCTTTTAGCCGCGCGGATGAGCGCCTCCCCCCCCGCCTCCCCCCTCCCTTCCATCCTCCCCGACACCGCTATGCAACCAGCGCACACGTCCTACAGACACATCTTGCGGCGACGCAATGCAAATGGCTCGCGAACAGCTCTTCCCCACGCACGCCCCTTACCAAGAGTCATTGTCAGAGCCGGTACGTTTCCAATAAGCAATTCATAACTTATTAACATTATCACTATCAATTATTGTTCTTAACAATCTCGTAACAATAACTTCTGAATGAGAATAAGAACTGAACTGCACATGCGCCGGCATCTAACGACGGTATTTCGATTGACGGGTCCCGACATTCTCCCTCTTTTGTCGTCTATGGCAAATGTGTTCGTAACTTACACTTCACGTAGTTTTCGCCGCCACCTCTAAACACGAATTTAACACAATAAGAATGGAAGTAACGAAAAATACAATATTCATATTGCCAATATAATACGGCAGGAACTTAATGACTATTTAGTAAGGGAATTCAAATATGTCAGAATAAAACCGACAAAATTGTTAAGGATTTGGAGATTGTGTATATATTGAGACGTATATAGTTTTTCACAGGAGGATGGAGGACTGAAATGTTTTATCGACTAACAATTTTTCGGTATCAAAAACCCACAAAACGTCGATTATGCTTATAATACATATTCAAGAAAGTAATTTACTACATTAGAGAGCAAGAAAAACACGATATTTCGATAACCGGTACCCACAAAACCGAGTTGGAAATATCAGCACATTTTATCAGCAGTGCAACTTTACTGTTTGTTTACTCGCTTAGTGTGGTATTATTATTATTATTATTATTATTATTATTATTATTATTATCATTACTATTATTATCATTATTATTATTATCATTACCATGCCGACCTGGATGGCCGGGATGGCTAAGAGCGAATACCGACCCAGCGCTTCGGTCCGAAAGATCGTGGATTCGAGTCCCGCCTTGGGCATGGTTGTTTGTCCCTTGGCTTTGTTTGTGTTGTCGCGGAGGGCCTCGCGTTCTGCTGACCCCAGATCAGAGGAGCCCGCAAGTGTTTGTCTAGTGTATGGTCGAATATGCGTCCCTTCGGGACGTAAAGGGTAACCGGTTGTTGGCTGGATAAAAGCCCTAGAAAAACATTATTACCATTGATATTAATATAGTAATAATAATAATAATAATAATAATAATAATAATAATAATAATAATAATAATAATACTGTGGAGTATATAGAAATCGTAAATTTTATCACCACCAGACCGAGACGCGTCGAATGACACCTTGCAGGCCCCAAATAGTGGAGCGTGCAATCGTGAGCCACCGACAGAAAGACGCACCGACTTCCATATTGCTATGATGTAGGATTCTACCTCAAGCAGTATTCAAGAACTTCACAACAATTGCTTCTGTTCCCACGCCACCACAAGTGCTACTCATTTTTCCTGCACAAACGCTACAAAAGCACAACAAAGCACTGAGCACCTGGCGTTCCTCAAACGAGCACTTGGCGTTCCTCATTGTTTTTGAGTTGCAGTTGATGTCATATAACCTCAGACACACCCAATAAATGTGGAATGACTTGTCTGTTCTCGACCGCCTCAACAAAAGTTATGCCTCATCGCACGCAGTTCAATAATCTGACTGGAAGCATCCTGGTGACGCAAACAAAGTCATCATCTGAACAGCATACAGCACATTGACAGTAAAATCTGAATAGTAAATATAATTCACGAAATAACGAAAATGATGTCAGAACGCTTCTACATTTGACAGGACGGACTTATAAATTTCTTATTAAAAAACAACGATTATGCAAAATCTGCCTGAGATTCGCAGAAACTAAAGCTTTCGGAATATGTATTTTCTCAGCAAATATTTCTTAAATAACATCGAAGATGTATTGGTGTTGAAACAGGCTAGACATTTAAAACATCCACTACTCATTCCATTTTCCGTGAACGTTAATATAGTTTTGTTATCGGAATATATTTTTTTTCAGGCTAAATGGATATGGCATGTGTAACTCCTAACAAGCGCCCCTGATGCTGTACGCGAGCAGTTGAAGCCCTGCAGGGCGAAGCGGTGGCGCGCGGCCGACCCTCGCTACCCTCGCTATTTGGGGGACCACACATCGCACCGCGCGCGGAGCGGGAGGCGGAGGCGGCAAGCTGATAAGCGAACAGGGAGGGAAGTGCGCCGAGAAGGTAAAAAAAAAATAAAAATAAAATTAAAAAAAATAAAGGCGAACAGAAGGAAATGATGAAAAGCAGTGAGAAAGGAAGTAGTAAAGTAGAATGAGATTGAACAACATATATTACATTTTAAAACGTGTAAAATGAACATGTGACAAGGTGAGGCAAGATGGAAGAAGAGCAAAAGGAATAGACGGAAAAGAAAAGTGAGGGTTGTTCCTTAGTTCATGAAGTTCAACAACACGAGTTCGTGGAGGTACTACTCGCGGAACTTTTCTTGAACGATGGATTGAGGAAATGCGGGAGGAGTAGGGGCATTAGTCACAAAGTCTGCCACTAGAGTATTTACAGTATTGCTAACCTCTGGAAAATCAAAGTGAACCTGCTACGTGTGCGGCCAGATCATCGCTCTGGGTAGGCAACAGCAGGGACACTAGATAGGAGTTTTAGGTGCCTCCCTTGAAGGTCCTGGACCTGCCTCAGCCATTTCTTTAGATAATGGTAATAAAGCTGAACAGAAGTTCTCGACCGTGAAACAACTAGCTTTGACTAGCTTCTGTTTTGCGCCAACGAAGATTTAATGCTTGAAATGTTGTCATCATTGCTCGCTGCGAGCTTTTGCCTTCAACTATTTATTGCTCAAGGGAGGGGGAAGCGAGGTCATCGTTCAAGAAAAGTTGTGCGAGTAGTATGTGGAGGTTGTCTTGTTCAGGCAATGCAAAGTAACGAACTTTAGGACCGAAATGGAGGAAGTAACGTTCAAAACTACAGAGTCGGAATTAGACGAAAAGGGATCTCACGGGAAACTTCAGCGGCACAGAACATGGCGCAGGCTAACGTGCGACACCGCAGGATGGAGCAAGTAGGCGAACGAGGAGTGTTGGAATGAGGGGTAATGCGATTAGAAGCAGCCATTGCACCATTCGAAAGAAGCTGGGCGAGCCCTGCGCCGGGTGGCTCGCGGCGAAGGGCTGGCTGGCGGCGCGGGCGGAGCGAAGGGCGAAGGGCGCAGGGCCCAGGGCGCATCGCCCAATCGATCGCCCGAGGGCGCTTTGGACACCACGCACGCGCCAACCCCCCTCCCGCCCCGCGCCCTTCGGAACCTGCTCAAAGAGTGTGAATCCCAATGCGCAACAAAGGCATCTGAAACGATGCCACTATTCTTCCTTATTCCCCTCTCCCTGCTCGCCTCGCGCCCTCCAGGGCTGTCTCCCCCCGCGGGCGGGGACGCGCGGCCCTGCCAGCCGTCATGCCTCAGCCCGCAACTCCAGAAATATATATATCGCGCGCGGGGCCCAGAACAGCCATTAGGGGCCCGTGATGGGCCCCTGAGGACCTCGCGCCGCGGAGTCCTCGGGGCCGTGGGCAGCGGGGTTTAAGAAGATACGCCCGGCCGCCCCGCCCCGCCCCGCCCCGCGCAGCCCCGCACCGCGCGGAGTGCGGACGACAGGATTAAAGCGAAATAAGCGAAGGCTGTGGGCGGACGCAACCACCGACACTCGCACCGGGAGAGTTGGCTCAGGGCATCAACTGAATCGTTTATTTCAGAAACCCGTCAAACGCCACATTTCTCATGTCGAGAAAATTGAGAAAAAGGGTCCCAATTTTTCAGATTTTAAATTTTTTTTTAATATTAAAGCAGTTAATAAAAGAATATTTTTCAGGTAAATATGGAGTAAGCGATGTGTCTATCCTCGTGGAACAATATTCCACCATTAAAGCGCATTTTAAATTTTGGCGTTTGACGGGTTTCTGAAATAAACGATTCAATTGATGTTACTGAAGTGCCTCTAGGTTCGAGTCCTGACGGCGGCAGGATTTTCGACACTACCTTGTCAGGTAGGTCGAATTCAGTCGCAATGTGAAGGGGAATCCTAGCGGCCGGCTGCTCTATTTGGTAGTTTTCAGTAGTTTCTCCGATCAACACCAGGCGAATGCCGGAGCAGTACCCTACCAAACGGGCCACGGATCGCGCGCGGTTTTTCCTTCCTCTTCCTTGTCTTATCCTCTCCCCTTACACACACACTTACACTAACATGAACTACACTACCACATATTCCGGGAGATAGGTCCGGAGCTTAGAGCCTGGTTGCGGCGGTGCCCCGCTAATGGGAGATACCTGTTTGGGGCAAACCCCGCTAATCGACGGTACGTCGACTCCGGATCTTGCCATCCAGTGGGGGAAGATCACTGCTATCTCCCACCGAAAAGCATGCACTACACTTACAGGACTAATGACGTCAGTAGTTGACGCGCCCGGAATCACTAACAATCAATCAATGAATCAACCAACACTCGCGGTACAGGAATCAAAATGGGAGACGACACATGCAATGCAAGGGAAAGTGCAGAGAATTTTTAGTAGTGATACTGATACGTCGGGTGACAACCTAATTCATTGTTGGAAATATTCGTGTTTGTGAAATCTGATGAAGATCTGAAATAGAAGAGAATTCTCTTCAAATGCAGAGAACCCACCCTTTGAAGGGATATGGTTTTGAGAGAGCGCCAGGAAGACGCACTGAAAATGTACTTTTGCTAACGAAACCTATTATGCATGTGAAGTATTGGGGACGTGAAGTATTGTCAATGTGGCGGAACTTGAATATCAGTCCAGGGTGCCATACTGTATCAAACGCTTTAGAGACGTCTAAGAATATTGCTACTGTATGTTCGTTGTCATGGGATCCTTCGGTAAATCTGTCAGTCAACCGCAACATTTGGTGGTAAGTAGAAAGTAGAGATGGCAGCCAAATTGATTGGGTGGTATTATATTTCATTTGGTGATGAGAGAATTAAATCTAGTAAGGAAACACTTTTCAAATAATATTCCCGTAGAAAATGACTCGACAATAGATTATTATTATTACTATTATTATTATTCTACTTTTTATCAGCTATTTTTCCTGATAAAAATGCTCACCTTCCCTAGAGTTGTTTTGGGGACAGGTGCGGTCACAGAAGAAGAATTTCATCTTATATCTGGGCTTTAAACAAAAATTTTCTACCGATATGGGCTATTTGTAACAAAACTGTGCGCTGTCCCATGTTCAGAACGTTTCTGGGTAGTTTAAGTTCTGTTATGTTTTTTAGGAAGTTTTTTCTGAGGGATATCACGAGTGGGTCAAATATGAGATAGGATAAGTGAAACCCATGTGCTGTGTCTATTATAACTCCTTCTTTCTTCTTTTTATCTATAAGGAGGCGTTAAACAATAGTTCTGGTCAGTAGGGCGTTACACTGAACTGCATTCGTATTATTATTATTATTATTATTATTGCAACTGGTTGAGAGAAAACCGTGTATGAAAGAAGAATCAGGGATAGTGGTCTTGAGATCTGACCCAGTGCTGTGTAGGGGCGTTAAACAATATTCCATAGCGACACTGAACTGCTTCGCTTAAGAGTGCAAGTTCCGAATAAATATTTAATATCGATATTGGAGACACAATTTCGATATCGATAAAGTTAAAGTAGAGCAATATTGTTTTTATATAAATTTCTTCTACTTCCCGCGGGGCCACATTATGGGCCGATATCGAATATTTCCCACGGAGCATATGCCTACTGTACCCTATTTTTAACAACCGGCAGAAAGTTATTTTCTGTTGCGTAGCGTCACGCAAAGCAAAGTGGATTAACTTAGACGTATATTACACGTGATACCTGAGGAAAATGTTATCACATTTTGTTTCGCGAAGAAATTTTATTTTGGAAGCTCTTGGTTAAGGAAGCAGCGGCGAGAGGCGAAATGAGATATGAAAGAAGACTTCCGCAGAGTCGCCACTAATTAAATGGCCGCCGTCACGAATGACGTCATGGGCCCTTCCAGTGACGTCAGGTGGGACGCTGTGATTGATGACGAGAGCCGCGACGATGTCCTTTTGTCTCGGCCCGGACAGCACCGGCCGGCGGGGCCCCGGGAAAAATGGCTAGCCGTCCTCCGCTCGGGTGCAACAATGTAATAAGGAGCCGCACCGTCATTTATTATTTAACCTGAGGTTATCGTGCCCCAGCTCATAAAACGAGACCGCACCGCGTGGGCAGAAAAATGTCTTGAAAACGTAATTACTGTTAGAAGCTTAAAGCTAAAAGAAATGGAATTTGCAAAGGCAGCGACTAAGTAAATTGCTAGACTAAAAAAAAGAAACTACAAAAAAAGGAATATCACTGAGCCACTTTATTTCGAACCAACACTTCGCAAATATTTTTAGAGTATTGAGAAAGCACCATATTAAATAATGTTTTTCAACTCGAATTTTTTCTAGCAGAGGAGCCCACCGTTTCCAGGAACCAAAAGGATGGTGATTTCAATTTATGAGGCAATATACACGTACGTGAAAGAATTGGTATCATTTGGCGACTTTCTGCATGCGTGTATTTCTAAAGTAGTAGGTCCTATTGCCCAAATAATCGCCAGTAATAATGATATTTACTATATTATTATTATTATTATTATTATTATTATTATTATTATTATTATTATTATTATTATTATCGTATCGGCCATTTTTGACCACACTACACGTTCTCTTCCGTGTCCCAGTCATATTTAATCCCGGAGAGAGATTAAGGTGTGTCATTATGGGGATCACTTTTTCGACTATATCCCTTAGTAAGACAAGCTTTTTACACCTTGAATTATGAATTACGGTGTGTTAGGTTGACGATCAGAGATGATGGTGGCTTTTTTTGAACTATCCCAGCACTCGCCTGTATGACGGAGCGAAACCACGAAAATCCCTGTCAGAATGGCCGGTCCGAAGATGGAACCCGGGCGTCCCGACTACGAAGTCAGTGCGATACGGAGTGTTCCAATACACTCGGTTTAATATTATTATTACTATTACTATTATTATTATTATTATTATTATTATTATCATTATTATTATTATTATTATTATTATCATTATTATTATTATTATTATTATTATTAACGTCGATCATCGACACATTATCAGCAACAACGATAAAAACCACCTCCCACAGCCTGCAACTGGATAGTTGGCGGCAAAGAAAACGGCTTAATGAACGGTCCAGTTCATTGAAGCGTTCGCGGGCGGGCGGGCGGGCGGGGTTCGGTTTTTGCATCACGTGACGAATGGGGCCATCGATTGCGCCGTTCCTTTATTAGGTTTGCGACGGACGCCGGGGCGTCTCCGGGGCGGCGGAGACAGAACGCGCCGCGTCGCGACGCCCGGCCGCTCGCTTCCACAATCCGCCACCGGCCGCGCTCGCGCACCGAACCGCAGGAATTTCATAAAAAGTCGCGCCACGAGCGATGGCGTCTCGACGTTTTATAAGTCGCAACTTAATGCGTTTTTACACAACACGGCCGTGTCGCGGCTGAGGTATTTATAACCGTTGAAAAAAAGGAGAGAGATTCGTGTGCCGTGAAATATCGTATCCTCGATCTGAGCAAAAACAAGGGGCGGACACGGACTGGCGAAGACGAATGACAGCCTCAGCAGGTCACCCACGGGAAGGGAGTGCGGCTGATGAACATAAACTCTGGACGAGAATTCTAGCGGCCGGCTGCTCTGATCGGTAGTTTTCCGTGGTTTCTCCGATCAACACCAGGCGAATGCCGGAGCAGTACCCTAACAAACGGGCCACGGACCGCGCGCGATCTTTCCCTCCTCTTTCCTTGTCCTATCCTCTCCCCTTATACACACACACTTACACTAACATGCACTACACTACCACATATTCCGGGAGACCGGTCGGGAGCTTAGAGCTTGACCCGGCTGGGGCGGTGCCCTGCTGGTGGGAGAGTCCTGGTTAGGGGGAAACCCCATTAACCGACGGTAGGTCGGCGCCGGATCTCGCCATCCATTGGGTAAAGATCACAGCCATCTCCCGAGGAAAAAAACATGCACTACACTAACGGTACTAATGACCAGAGCAGTTGACGCGCCCGAAACACGAAAAAATCAATCAATCAAACGAACATAGACGCAGCGGAATCCGAAGTTCGATGGCCGGATCAAAGATTTTGGGAGTTTCGCATACACGCTCCGCAGAAATAATACAGTAGGTAACGAACAGGGTGGCTGCTCGCTAAAGCAACGAAGACTTAAATAGTTTTATATAGTATGGTTATAGTAGGTTAAGGTATAGTAAGGTAATATACGGTATAGTAAGGTAATATTAGGTATAGTAAGGTTAAATAGGTTTATATAGTAAGTTCAGTTGTCACTTACAAACAAGGGTAGAATTTCCATATTTTTAATTCGAACCGGTGGGGTTACAATAGCACATATAATACTTTCTCGTATCATTTACAACTATTATTATAGTAGTTTATGCAATTAGTTTATAATGTTAAGCTTTATTGCATGAGTACATGTTTTGAAAACGAGCGACGTTAGGAGCGAGATTTCAAATTTGTATGAATGCAATAAAGCAACATTATAAACGAGTTGCATACGCTATTTTTTTGTATAACAGCATTATAAATTTACAAGAGAATCAAACTTAATTCCGCGAAACAACTTTCTTCTGACGTCTCGGGTGCTTGACATCCAACGCCCTCTGGAAATCAAATTCAAGATGGCATTGTTGACATCCGTGCGAGAAAACTGTGGTCGGCTGTTCCGTCTTCTTCTACCTCCCCACGATTCTCTCGCTACTATTGGCTGAATGTGTGATGACGTCATGTCGCGTTTAATAATGGCGATGACGTCATGTAGCGTGCGATAAAATACTGGATTATGCACGATTTGGGGTATCGAAAAGGGTCGTTTATAATGGTGGTATACAAAAAAATATTTTCTAATACTACTTGAACCCAAAAGGTGATTTCAATCCGAAAAAGTATTTGCCCGGGCTAAGACTTCGTACTTGCTCTTATCTTTTGCACCACCAGCACTAGTGGTTAAATATGTCAGCGCACCTGCCCGACGTTAAAGAAAGAAAAGCAATTTTTACAATTTTTGATATTGCAGAGCTTTTCAAGAAACAAGGATTTATGTATTGTAATATTTTAAGTGAACTTTTTTCCATTCTAGAAAAACAAGTTCAAGTCATTTGTGAGAAAATATTGTTAACGTTTCTTTGTTTTTCTTCCCAATACTCTAGATACGAAAAATAATTATTGGAATTCTATCAACCATATGATCTAGAATTTGTAGTCGTAAAATCTTTATTTAAGGTTCTTTTGAGCTGTATGTTTGCACAATCGTCAGAATTAAGGCATATTTATGCATTTCTGAAGATGGTTATAATTGGTACAGGTGGTGAGGATATACACATAACTTTGTATTTGAATGACGGTATGAAACGTATGGAAGCAGGTGTCACACAACTCTGTCAGATTAAAAGCTTTTGAGCTGAAACTTGGCCAAAACGGCAAGTTTCAGATCCAGTTGTACCGTTTCGGAGCCTAATAAAATATTTTCATTTTTCGGAGTTCTTGACCTAAAGCCTCAGCAAAATTTTCAAAAAGTTATGGAAAAATCTGCATTTCTTGCTCGAATAGAAGAAAGTGCATTTGCATCATACCATAGTGTACGACTATGGTATAATGTGGTGTGGTGTGGCCTAGTATGGCATGGAACTCTACCGCATGATGTAGTTCGATTTTCATTAAAACCTGTGAAATTTTGAAAATTGCAATTGTGTACAGAGCTAACTTGGAAGCACTGCAACCTGAGCGATGTTTCTTGTCTACTAACGAGAAAGACCGAACGATATGCATTAAGGCTATGCCTTTATGAGGTGGCAGGTAGAAGGCTTATGAAACTTGCCAGCGGGATGCAACCGGGATACAATCGGACGTATACATATTGGTCAAAATCCTGTGAACGGTATACATGCAGACATTTTGATAAGAAACACCTTTTTCAATGAATCACTGCAACGTGGTTTTTTACTATTAAATCTAAGAGAAAGTAATATTCGACTTCTAGGAGAAAGATGAATACAATTTTATTGGTATCATGGGACATTGTCCAGGTAAAGAAAAACTTTGCCAGTTCGCCAGTTTCGGAGTGTATTATTCCAACAGTAGGGCTAATAGTATATCGCAAAACTATGTTAAATTAACACTTACGTATAAAGAGTTAAATTGCACAAAACATCAAACATGTTAATATTAAACTAACTTTTACTATAAATCCAGAATTTAACAGTTTTTCCCTATCAAATAATACTAAAATATGCCACGTATTTGGGTGATGTACTACGTTTTTCCTTCCTTCATTGCTGTTGTTTCTTTTTCTAAGTTAATTCCTCTTTTGCAA
This sequence comes from Teleogryllus occipitalis, assembly GCA_011170035.1. Taxonomy (NCBI): domain Eukaryota; kingdom Metazoa; phylum Arthropoda; class Insecta; order Orthoptera; family Gryllidae; genus Teleogryllus; species Teleogryllus occipitalis. The sequence goes on along the minus strand of BLKR01008984.1, from coordinate 143,036 downwards.
AATTGATTAAGTATTCTTTGAGATCTTCCATTCTGTTTATTTTTACGGCGCTTCTCACATATTCGACACCTCGTGCACACACGCAAAACGACGACTGTCCCCTTCCTTTCCCGCGGCGCGTCCTTTGCCAGATGAAGACCTCGCCCGAGAGGACGGCCGCGTAAATCCGAGTGGCCAACGCTCGTCAGGAGCAACGTTAATATCCGGTTGTTCGCCCAGCGGTCGCCGCGCCACGGAGGGCGCCGCGGAACAAAAGAACGGGGCCGGCGTGAGGGGGGGAGGGGGCGCGTGGCAAATTTTTATGCCCCTCGCCGCCCGCGCGCATTATTCATCGGCGCAAGAGCGGGGGCAGGAGGGGCGGCACAATATGGGAAGCTAATTTTAATAACCGGTAATTCTCACAACGAACTGTTGAGAGGTGATCAACAAAGGACAGTAGTGCAGCGGAGACATGCTGTGGGTGCTGAGGGGGGGGGGAGGTGGTGGGATTGACAGGGGGCGGGGCGAGAGAGGGAGATCACGTGATCTGCCCACGGCGCATACGATTAATATTCCGCCGCCAATTACTGCGTCTGGTCGCTCAGGGGTTGCGCAGCACTCCGAGCCCCAGCGCTCCTGGCGGAACATAGGCGCAACCGAAATGTAGCCAAATGGATACATCAGACACTTGTGACGCTTGGATTCAGACTGGATTGACGGTAGAAATGAAGACGGCACTTTCGACTGGTGGCGAGTGCTCAGGATATGCGCCTTTCACCAATGAGCTAGCGGTTAAATCCCACAAGTCAACCAAAGTGAATAAATACAATTTTCCAAGTCAGGTTCAAATGGCAGGTCATCATGTTGCTGTGTCATTTTGCCAACTTTTATTTCATTTATATCCATTTAAATACACAGTTGTGTTTTTAATCACCCCAGCCACCATTACTCATAATTAGACATCGGATGTTTAGGCACTAAAAAATCTTATTTTAGGCGCCTAAAAAGGCACTGAAAAGTCAAGAATAAGGAGAAAAAAGGCACTGTCATAAGTTACATATACAATAAAATAAAAAAATAGTAATTTGTGTCTATATTATTTTGTACACTTAAACGCACAAAACCAGTTCGTATATTTTAATGTGAAACTAGATTTACATATTTACAATTCTTCTACATTTTATTCTTACTAGTTTCCATTAACCAGTAATATTTACATATTACCAGTAACTTTTCAAGGATCACAATTTCAAATTTGCGACGACTGGGAGACAAAATCAGTTGGAATACGGAGAAGGATATCTGAACGATGTGACTCGCATATATTTTAGCAGTTCAACACTAGCAACACTGAAACCTGGGAACTTATATTTATTTCCACTTAAAATTTCGGTTCCCGCGGTGTATCGTCCATGTTCTCAGATCATGGCTGGTATTTATGAGATACGGAAATGGAGAAAAATCAGTTGGTATACTTTCAGGAATTCTCTCGTAATTGTAAATTTCAAGACGTGAATTGAAGGTTTCGTAATGAATGGTCATGTTGGACCATCGCCGATTATCCGATGTCTTAGCATTGTACATAAATATAGTAAATAAAAGACAAAAACAGTCCTAAAAAAGGTGTTTATGCAAAAAATAGGCATTTATGCTAAAATAAGCAAAAATAAGCATTATAAAACTTCGTCATATGTCATCATTTGTCATGATTCGTGGACATATATGATCAGCCTTTAAATAAGTCCTCTAGAAAAAAATAGGCCTTTCCCTAAACATTCGATGTTTACTCATAATTTAATCACTACCAATAAACTACATTTAAGCACGGATGAAGAAGAAAACTTACTTTTTAAGACATTTAAACTTGTTTCCTAGCCAGCGTACTAATGAGAGAAGAGAACTTCGGAAGGATCCGCTTTGATGTCCAACATTCTAAATGTAGAGCCAGATCCTGTAGGCAGTGCTCATTCGCAGCGGCGCTGACGGGCGATATCCATTCGAGTGACGTGTGGAGTAGTCCGTAGAATAACATGATTGTGGGTGGGAAATTCTGGGGCATTCGCCCGTCTTTCACATGCAAATAACGCTAACGACCGTTTCACTCCACAGTGCCTTTTGTGGGAATTTACAAACGAACATTTCTGTTTAAAGGCAGGGCAATATTCATTCCTCCTTTTGTTTCGATTTCGATTGACATACCTTAGGAAGACACTCAACTTGAGACGTACTTAGCTATATTTACACACCTGCAGGAAGTGAAGAAAGAGTTACGCTTTGTTACAAGAATCTAACCACAAACTTAACTGGTGAATTTTTATGAACAATATAAAATAAAACTGATATTTGCCTGTCACACCATTATTTCCAAATCACTAAGTAAAACATGTCAAGAATATAGAAAGTAAAAAGATAATGCTTGTGAAAAAAATCACGAGCTTCGGAGATAAAATGTTTGTGACAGAAGGTTTCCTTCATTACACACTCTTTTTGTAGTGATTTCAGGATGAATATTTTTAAAATAAATAAGTAAATAAAAAATAAATAAAATTAAATAAATAAATAAAAATTAAATAAATAAATAAATAATAAAAGAAAACTGTTTTTACTGTAAAATAAAAATTACGCAATGTATTATTTTCTTTTCACAAAAACGAAAAATGATAAACGATAGGGGATAATTTTAAACAGAAGACACTGCAGGTAAATGTAGGGATTGGGGTCAACTCTCTGCAATACATATTCCTTTCAAAATCTTCAACTACATTGCCGAGCCGTGAAACCAAATCTACTCGATTTTCTGTTTCTTTTGGTCTACAAAAAAACATTCTTTTTTTCAATCAACGCACTTGTACAGCAGATGTCGCCCACCCAAGTCAACTCCAGACACAACAGAGCGCATCATTCTACAAATGTGCGACGCCCAGCAACGCAACGGCCTCTGACTAATTTCCGAAAAGGGGAAAACTCGAAAAGCCAGCGGCCCTGCAGGAGTCAACTACTAATTTAATATGAAGGCCTTAGCAAGAAAACCGCGTTCCAGGACCTGCGCCCCTCTCGCCGCCCGGCTGCGCGCTCGCGCCGCGAATTAAACGCTATAAATCTGCGCGCGTTTCGAAAATCGATATTTGCTCCCATTGTTCGCCGGCGCTCGCGACGCGCTCTGGCGCCGGGGCCAGCGTTTGCTCTGCGCGCCGCCTCCGCCGCCGCCGTCTTTTATCACGCAGGTTATCCGGCACCCTGGAGAAAATGAATTATTACAACTGATATTCATCGCGAGCTCAATATTATTGGGAGAGATAATGCCGAATAGCCACCTGAGGTGATTCACCGGTGAGATAGTGTGTGATTCATTGTTGCATATGGTACAATTGGCAACGCGGCGTAGAGGCGGTTTAATCAAGCTATCTTCAATTCCAGATTATAGTAATTGACGCTGCGGCGCGGCGCGGCGCGGCGCTAGTTGCCAGTGCTCCTGAGGGAAGGGGGGGAGCAAGGGGAAGGGGGGGGGGGCACGACGCCGCGGGCGCCAACCGAGGGATGAGGGAGACGCAGGGAGGGCCCCCCGTGCTATCTACACAACATTCAAATGCTAACGCGATGGCAGCCTGGCGCCTATATAATGTACTGATCAGGGGGGAGGGAGGGGGGGTAAGACCGTCAGGATTGGCGGCAGGACCTAATCTGATGACATCATTTATGTGCCAGTTAACCGATATGGCCTTGGGTTCGAGTCTAGAATGTACGTAATTGCTAGCCCCCTCGAGAGCCATAACGCCGCCGTGCATGAGCCGTGCGGAGGCGTGCATGCCCCGTAAGCTCCGTACAAGTTGGGCACCGCAGCGGATCGACCTCTGACCTCTCAGGTCGTCTACACTCAGCCACTTACTGCGTGGTCTAGGCTCACGTGTCATCGCCCGTTTCGTGCAAAAGCAACGGCAACCATTCGGAAATGCTAGACACCACAGAACGAGGTAGTTCAACAAGAAAAAAAGCTGGGTACATCACTGGTTGCCGATGGTGGAAAACAATAGTCAAAGTAAGTTCAAAATAAAAGAGTAAAATACATACTTCAATATCCTTCAAGCAATGTCTAAACTACATTACAATGTTTTAACACGTTTTATTTCGAATAAAATATTCATAGAAGATTACTATAAAAACTTATTGATTGTATTCGCTTCATTTCTTTGAGATTCCGGTTTTAAAACAAATTATCAAGCTAAAAATGTGCCTTATAAATCCATGGATACATTACTTCGACATCTCGACAAGCCCTTCAGGGAACAAATCATTCTCGAGTCGGAAATGACATGAACGATTATTAGACTAGATGTCTATCTCCCATTTTTTCGAAACTGTCGGTGTACAACCATCAACTCCACCAACACTTAGTAGAATGTTCTACCTTACACAGGACACTAGTAGGACAGATTTTGTTGAAATTCGCACGCAGAAATAACAAAAATGGAAGAACTAATTTGTTTGATTTTTGTTTAAGGCGGGAATTGAGGGTTAAATGCTAACGCCATATCCATATGAGCGGCCACAGAAAGCCAAAAACACCTGGTGGAAGTTAATCACACTCAGTATTGAGCACGATGACGAAGTTTGGGAAATGCAAATTAAAACACATTGTATTAACAAAGGAATGTCACTGCTTAGTCTTCAACACTTCTTACTTATTTGGTATCATAAAAGGCAAGAATTACGAGTAAATTCATCATTCTAAAGCTTTATACTTATTTCATTACAACTTTGTTTGCAGTTTTTGAATATTCTAATTAAAATTGTTAAATTTGAATTTTGATTGTAACTATCTTCACCGTATAGAACAAATCATGAATCATGAGTGTAGATGCAAAACTCAAAACGCCAAATAAAGCAGGTGCAAGATAACTTCTATTACAGTGTAGAAGAATCATCGTTTAATTGAGTGTGATTTCAGCAACTCCGTAACTATTTGTCAGTGCTTTCAAAAAGTACTTGTTTCAATACAACATGTAGTTACAAACATACAATACGAGTTTTCTATACAACGTTCGTCACGCCTATGCAATAGTTCAGTTCGTATTTCCATAAATAAGTATCGCAGCTATAAAATAAATAACTTTTCAATTCAATTTGTTCTAACAAAACTTTTAAATTTTTATAACCAATAAAATACCTCAAAAATCTTTCATAGTAAATATGATTCTCTTTTACATTCATTATTTCTGCTGGCAAGAGTAATTTATATTAGTCACAAATGAATAATAATAATAATAATAATAATAATAATAATAATAATAATAATAATAATAATAATAATAATATTTGATTATACATACAAACCACAGTTTTCTTTATAGAACATTTTCAAAACTAAGTTCGATATTGGACTCTGGAAGAAACGTTAAAGTTTCTCTTACATAAACACTTTAAATAAAGTATCGATGCGTAATTGTTTCAGGATGAACACATCACTCTTATAGATATACTCATACAGGAATAGTTTCAAATTCAAGCCTTCAACGATTAACTCCCCTTCTGAGTGAATTTGCGCGAATGCGTCCGTCTTTGAAGCACGCCCTGACCCAGCTCAGACCAGCCCTGAGCCGTGCTCAGCAACCTCCGGAGAATAACGCAGGCCAAAGGAGATTTGTTGCAAGGGGCGGGGCGGCGAACCACCCGCCCCAGACGGCCCATATGTGCACCACGCGCAGACTAAGCTAACTCTTCTCTTAATTAAGAGTATACAAAAACAAGAGTCGGGAAGCTACAAGCTAAACTCTGAGATAACACACAGGGTTAATGAGCGACGCTGGCGCTCTCCAAACTTTTCTATCCGACAACATTTACGCAATGAAGGATATTGTGTTTCAGATTGCTGCTCCCTGGAATTTTTTCCTCCTTTCTCCTTTGTCCTCGAGGCCTGAGTGTTCGTTTAAAACAACTCGCTCATTAAGACAAACTCGCTAATAATTGTTGTTCTTGCGGAAATATTAATGGAGTTGCAGGCAAAAAAGGAGTACAAGACTGAACTAGTGGTGCTACAGGACGGCATAGACATTTTCGTACTACTTTTCTAATCTCTTTAGACTAGCTTGTCGATTTTGTCCACTCTCTCCTCAGCTGCCATCAATATCCTTCTAAAAGATTTTTTTTCACATTTTCTCAATTTTTCGGATTCCTAAATATATAAAGAATTCGGATTCCTAAATATATATTAGAATATTATAGAAGAATTAAACCTGGTCCCTTCTGCACTTTTTCATTGAAAAATTCGGATACATTTTTCAAAAAATGGCGTTTGAGCGTTTCTGAAAATGCTCCATTTTCAGATTATTTTCTCAGAAACCTTTTGTGTTTTCCGGGAACATTTTTTTAAAATCAAAATCGATTTTCAATTTTGTAATTGTGGGAAGACACCGAAAAAAATCCAAGTTTAGTTGTTTTCGAAACTTTAGAGATAACAATCTAAATCAGTCATACGCCATCTTTATTAGTATATTTCACTACATTCTTAAAATACATTTTTAAAATATTTGGAACCATTTTTGAGAAAATTTTGAAAATTGTGAGCATTATGCGAACTAACCTCAAAATTCAAAGAATTTCTTTTTCTAATAGCAAGGTTTCGATTCCGGTCAGATCGTTAGGGAAATATTCATTTTAGAAAAAAATCCTACAAATAGTTTGACGCTAGTGTTGTTCACAGACGGACGGACGGACGGACGGATGGACGGACGGACGGACGGACAGACAGAGCGACCGACACAGACAAACGAACGATTTAAAAAATCAACACTTTTTCTGTATCAGGGGACATTCACACGGCGATACGATCATAGATAATTTTACTCTCTCATATACGAGAATATATATACGTATGTACGGATTAGGGTACGTAGTATAGAGAAAGTTACGAAATGAAATTTTCTCAAGCACGGCTCCAAACTTTTCAATTAACATTTGCATATATATTTTACTCTTCTGTAATATTCTTCAAACATGTTTCAACTTTACTCTTACGGAACCGAAAAGTTGAGAAAATGTGAAAAAGTCGTTATGGAGCCGGTAGGTAGTAACTGCGAAGAGGGTGGGGCAATACTGAAAAGCGGGCAAAACTGAAAAGCTAGCATAGATTAGAAAACTAGCTAGTACGAGAAAGTCCGTGCAATTCTGTTTTCATTTTAAAACATTAAATTTATAGATTGAAAATAATATGTCCTTGTTAAATTTTGATATCTATTGCATTATCTAATTATTCAAAGAGAAAAACCGGGAGTAATTACATTGAGCACACGACGAAACAAATCTTTGAACCATTACATTTTAATTATCTTCTGAGCTAAGACATTTCTCAGTAGGACGTCTGGTGTTTCTAGTCAATGCTCTTGTTATTCAAATTACACCAAAATAAGGTTTCATTGTCTTTATGACGTCCAATAAGAAAGCCATTGTCTTTTTGAAGCGACTCGCTTCTTTCCCCTCCACTCGTCTTTGTGTTCACAACAACCAATGCAGCGTCGCACTGCCAGGGAAAGAAAGCAATCCTCGCAGATTCCGGGCTCATCCATTGTGTGTGCATAAGAAACGGCGAGTGGTTGAAAGGCGACATATCCATCGCGTGAGATTTCGAGATCCCCCTGGTGGGGCCCGCGCCTAGGGGCGGAGACCCGTGTTAGACGGATGAGCGCACGCGTGCATGTCACGTGTTCTTAAATAAAATCCCCTCCGCCCGCTCGCACGCTCGCCCGCCCGCCCGCCGGCCCCCCAGGCGAAGAGAGAAAGCTATTAATATTGCTTCCGGGCGCCTCGCTGCCATCGCGCCTGCGAGCGAGACTTATCAGCCCCCGCGTGTCACGTGACTGCCACCCTCGACGCAGACGCAACCTCAACAGCCCACGCTTCCACTTGGGCACCCGCGCCTAGCCCACCACAGACCGGCAGCGGTGGCTCAGTGCATCAACTGATGTCACTCCAGCGCCTCTGGCCGGGAGGTCCTAGGTTACACTCCCCACGGCGGCAGGATTTTCGACACTAGCTTTTCAACTAGGTCCAATTCAGTCCCTGTCTGGAGGAGAATTCTTGCGGCCGGCTGCTCTGATCGGTAGTTTTCCGTGGTTTCTCCGATAAACACCAGGCGAATGCCGGAGCAGTACCCTAACAAACGGGCCACGGATCGCGCGCGATCTTTCCTTTCTTTTCCTTGTCCTATCCTGTCCCCTTACACACACACACTCACATGCAGTACACTACCAAATATTCCGGGAGACCGGTCGGGAGCTTAGAGCTTGCCCCGGCTGGGGCGGTGCCCCGCTGGTGGGAGAATCCTGGTTAGGGGGGAAACCCCGCTAGCCGACGGTAGGTCGGCGCCGGATCTCGCCATCCAGCGGGGGAAGATCACCGCTATCTCCGGATAAAAACATGCACTACACTAACGGAACTAATGACCAACGCAGTTGACGCGCCCGGAAACACGAAAAAAATCAATCGACGTTGATTCAACAGAAATCATCTGCGCATAATTGGCAAAGAAGTATGAAAACAAAGATTTGGGCTGGACATGTATTAAGACTCAACGACGATAGGCGGAGTTATAGAACGACAGTATGGGACCAAAAAAGAGGTACAAGAAAAGTCGGAAAACAGAAGACTCGTTGGGAAGACGAAACAAAACGTGAATATCGAAGTTTATGGACAAGAACAGTAAGAAATAGAAAAACATGGAAAATTGTCAGTAATGTCATCAGTGACATCAGTTGATGCACTGAGCTACCGCTCCCTGTCCCAACGTTGAGGCGAGAGATGGTCAACCACGGCATTCGACCGCGCACGGACCTGACTATGTCTGCGAGATACAGCGGGCAGCAGCCGCCATTCCGCTGTCAACGTCGGCGCGGGGCATTGTACCAGCCCATCGCACCGTCCCTACTCGCCCTCGCCCCCCCGCCGCCGCCTCCCGCGGAGTAATTGCGTAACGCGATACGGCTATGATCACCCCGACGCACCTCCACAGCCGCTGGCCTCGCCAATGGGCACGCGGCCTGCACTGTCCGCCACCGAGGTTATGCTCATCTGCTCCGTTTTACATGGTCTTTCCGATCCCAACCTTAGGGACTTTAGATAGATCGATAGTATATTCTAGGTGTGACGAACCATGTAGAATAGAAAAAAAAAATTAAAAAATCGTGTAAAACACCTGCGAAAATATACACTCGGATTGAAAGAACAAAATGGTCGGTAAAACACTGAATTTACTAACACAAAAGCATTAATATTGCTTTCAACGAACACAACGGTGACTACTACATTTCTAAGAACAGTGGCTGATGAAATATGTAACAGCAGAACGCCATCTTACTTTCATGAATGAAAAACTAAAGCCTCTTTAACAATTAGTGCGACAGGTTTGAAAAATAACCGGATGAATCATGTACGAATATGTAAGAAGTTTTTCTCTGTGCGACCCAACTTTACCTGAGCATCGCCTTCACCACAACAAGCGACTGGAAAACGGATTGGGGCCCGACTCTGCTCTGCTTCTCTGAGTTGTTGAAGGCCACGAAATCTTTATTTATCCTGCTACACCGAATCCGCTTCTATTCACAGAATGAGCATTGCCATGTCGAGCGACATTTTCGGGAGATCTTCAGACGAGTTCTGTCACAATACGCGAAAACATGTGGCGGCAACTGTTCTTTATCGAGCAGCAGTTTGGAATAATTTGCTGAGACTATTCTGGTGATTCTGTGAGCTCGATTGCACGCGAATTTCACACATGGCACTAAACAACGGCTTTAATGATGAAGAACGTGGGAACATATAATGAATTTAATAAGTGCAATAAGGCAAAACGAATTCGTTCATCTAATCACACTAACACTGAAATCGATGAAACGGTGTTTAAACAACAATTTGCAAATAACTTAATAAGTTGACCCTTGGCAATAGATGAGCAATTGTATACATTAAAGTTCTAAAGAGGACGATTTTGAAGTCCCTCCTAATCGACTACCAGTGAATGGCTTTGAACAAGTGAGGAACCCAAATAAAGAGAAAAAAATTAGGAGAGGAGATCACCACACATTGAAAAATAACAGATTTCCTTTATTAATAAAAAAGGTTTCAAAATTTGAGGGGGACAGAGCGCTACCTGGCAGATGCTGTGGACACGGTTCTTTTCTTACTCACACGCCCCATCTCTTACCACACGGACCGCGCTGCTTGCTGTGCTGTATGTAATGTCATTACTAGACATCGGATGTTTAGGCACTAAAAAATCGTCTTTTAGGCGCCTAAAAAGGCACTGAAAATTTCAAGAAAAAGAAGAAAAAAGGCACCATCATAAGTTACATAAACACAATAAAATAAAAAACTGTTTGTAATTTAGTCTATATTATTTTGTAAACTTAAATGCACAAAACAAGTTGGTACATTTTCATATAAAACTAGATTTACATATTTACAACTCTTCTACATTTTATTCTTAATAATTTGTATTAACCAGTATTATTTGCATATTACTAGTAACATTTCAAGGATCACAATTTCAAAATTACGACGACTGGGTGACAAAATCAGTTTGAACGATGTTACGTATATATTTTAGAAGTCCAACAGAAGCTACACTGAAACCTTCTGGAAATTTATATTTATTTCCACTTAACATTTCGGTGCCCTCGGTGTATTGTCAATCGATCTTGTTCTCAGATCATGGCTGGTATTTATGAAATAAGGAAATGGAAAAAATCAGTTAGTATACTTTCAGGAATTCACTGATAATTTAAAATACCAAGACGTGAATTGAAGATATCGTAACGAATCGTCACGTTGGACTATCGCCGATTTTTCGATATTGTAGCATTGTGTATAAAAATAATAAATAAAAAGGCAAAAAAGTTATAAAAAAGGTATTTTTGTAAAAAAAGGTATTTACGCTCAAATAAGCAAAAATAAACATTACAAAACTTCGTCATATGTCATCATTTGTCATGATTCGTGCACATATATTATCAGCCTTTAAATAAGTTTTCTAGAATAAAATAGGCATTTCTCTGAACATCCGATGTCTAATCATTACCGAGAACTGTTCTCAGAAACTTTGCGTAGAACCTAATAAACGTTTTAAACATTTTTTCCTTTAAGGGGGAAAAACAATTGACACTCTTCGGAAGAAAAGCGTTATGCACTTTTTAGATAACAAGAACGTACCACCTAAACAAAACTGAAGATGATGTAAAAACACGCAGGTTAATGGAAATTATACACGGAATATGGAAATTGAGAAAAATTCAGTAATAACAAGGTTGATTACATGAATTACCATTCACGTATATTGAGTGGCAAAGAAACTATCTTAGTTATTGCTCATTTTTAAAGTAAGCTACAATGCCTTAGTTTAGATCAGAGACTCCCAACATTTTTCTTGCAATGACCCTTTTATTTATTATGCATCATCGACCCGCTTGCATTTTTCTTTAGAATACAGATCATGTGTATTTACAACACAAAGAATTGCACATAAATGACTAAAAGATAACTCCGTTAACCAATATTTTCAAACATATCTCGATTTCCAATAACGGGAGACATTTCCACTAACGAGTATCTGTAGCTGAGTTTCTAATCTTGATTAGAATGCAGTGGCTATAAATTGACTTTCCTGTTGGGCTTTATTTATTTATTTATTTATTTATTTATTTATTTATTTATTTACTTATTTACGAAATTGGTAATAACATTTATGCAGAGCGCATTCCGGGTAACATTTTCTTACGTGACTGAGTAACATTGTGGATACTTACTAGACATCATTCCTAAGAATTTCTAAACATTCCAATGATGAACGATGAATAAGAAAGAGGAGCGAAATTGTAAATTATTAATAGATTTCTTGTAGCTGTATATCACAAAAAAGGATCAACTTCATTAATACTTTTTTAATGAATGGGATCTTGATTATACTAATCAGTCTCCAGCTTGTACTTAACTATTGACCCCCTATTCCTCCCTATGGCCTCCTTAATTTTCATCGATCCCTTTTTAGTTTTTATCGACCCCCCAAAGGGTCGATTCTGACCTCGTTGGGAACCCGTGATTTTAAGAATTGAATTAGTTTAAACAAGATCGTTTTCTTAATTAGCTTGAGATGTTGGATCTTATTTCGCAATACGATTAAGATTTTATTTCAGTCTTGCCAACATTCGCAATCAAATAGGATTCACAAATTGTTACGAATACTTCAAACAACACAACTCACCAGCAATGGCTCCACTCGCAGAGCAATGCCATCGCTCTATGAGGGTTTTCTCCTCGCACAGGCGCTGCTCTAATCAAAATATATGCGCGCCCAGCAACGCAAAACCTGTGCATTGCAATACTTAAATTGTCGCAGAGGTCTGTAAATAGAGAGACGATTGTTAATATTGATCATTGGAACGTATTTCCCATGGCTTTTTATTATCCATTAAAAGAACACATTGCAACAAACTGTCGCCGTTTTATCTTCATTAGCTGCCATTCATTACAATAACGAGAGGTAGAGTTCGCCGTTTGGATGAATATTGATACAATTCATTACGAGTTATGGGACTTGGAATTGTACATTGAGCAATGCTCAACTCGACTGTAATGACAGAGTGAGTAAATTTATTTGCTTTGTATCGAAATTGTTGAGGCGCACGAAGAATATTTAGTGGAAAATTTTGCATGAATTTGCTTCCACAAATTTCAGTAATTATTTCGGAAAGTGTAGCATACAATAACAACGGGGAAAAACACATGGACAAACGAATATATTTAGTAACATATTATTATTGTACGATATGTTATCTGTCAACTGTAAATCCTGCTACTTGTCTTAGTCAGTTTGTTTCAAGTGCAATTGGCCACTAACAGATCAGTTGGCATTTCATATTTTAATGGATTTCCGAATTTTTTTGGGGGGGAGGGAGGGAGGGAGGTTCTCAATCGTTATTAGTCATTGAGAACTAATAACATAATTATTTTAATAATATTTTTCCATTGATTAACTTATTCTCCAAAACTTAGTAGTAATTTGGAGTAATATTGTTTTTCTACTTTCTTCGGCACTTTTTGTTAATGTCGGAAGGTAATCAACGGAAGGGTTAAAGTTTGATCTGTTGAAGTAGACAGTGTACTGAAATTTTCCACACATTCAGTGACACACCTTTGTTTGATCAGAGACCACAAACAAGACAAGCATGGCGGGGCGCATTGTCTTTTCAAGGGACATGGGCCACGCCCACTTTGACGCCATCTAGCTCAACCAGTTGGAAGCACTAAAATGCCCTCTGACAGAACACATAAAAAAACAAGCATATGAATGCGGAGCAAGAGATAAGGAACGGCCACTCTGACAGATAAGAGGACATGGCGAAATGAGAAAGGGATAGAAAGAGAGCGAAAAGTTCCTAGAATTAAAAAAAGAGAGCAGATACTAAATCGCAGGAAACAGATCAAAAATGAGCGAAAGAAAGTTTGAAACATGTAAGCAAAAGTTGAGGAGTGAAAGGTTAGGAGTGCGGAAACTAGAAAAATTTAAGAAAATCAGCCGAGGAGAAGCATAAGAAGAGTCAAACGTGAAATTTGCTAAAAAAAAGCGAAATCGAGAAAAATTCCACGACGCCCCTGAAAAAATGCAGTGACGAAAGTAATAATTGGCGGATTGAAAAGGATAATGTGAATGAGCGGAGAGAGAGAGAGAGAGAGAGAGAGAGAGAGAGAGAGAGAGAGAGTCTAAGTCGGAATAAAACGTGAGCAGAGGTTGAAGAGTGAAACGTTAGGAGCACGGAGAGTAGAAGAATTAAGGAAATCAGTCGAGGAGAAGCATAAAAAGAGTCAAACATGTGAAATGGGCTGAAAATGCGAAAAAGAGAAAAATGCCACGACACTCCGCAAAAAAGGGAAGTGACAAAATTAATAATTGGCAGATTGAAAAGGATAATGCGAATAAGCAGAGAGAGAGAGGGAGAGAGAGGCAGAGAGAGAGGCAGAGAGAGAGGCAGAGAGAGAGAGGCAGAGAGAGAGAGAGGCAGAGAGAGAGAGAGGCAGAGAGAGAGAGAGGCAGAGAGAGAGAGGCAGAGAGAGAGAGAGGCAGAGAGAGAGAGAAAGGCAGAGAGAGAAAGGCAGAGAGAGAAAGGCAGAGAGAGAAAGGCAGAGAGAGAGAGAGGCAGAGAGAGAGAGAGGCAGAGAGAGAGAGAGAGGTGGAGAGAGA